>OW121740.1:151896168-152463668 GCA_933228675.1 Stomorhina lunata
CGTAAAAGTTCAAAAATATCACGCCAGTTCTCGTTAAATACTGCATTTGTACTGTCCTCCAGGTCCTTTTGACCATTGAAAATATTGTCCAAACGTATATGGAAACCACCAACTTCACCAATATTCAGGCGCAACTTTTCGATATCGGTAAAGGTATAACCGTGTTCATCGCGTAGTTTCAATTGCATCTGGACATGCATGTCGAAGTTGTCTAAATCGAAAGAGGAAATTTATGTTTTAATAGATTTTGGAGTATTTATGTACTTAATAGACAAACTCACTGATTTCCAAATAGCTTTTGCCATGGCCATTTAGGGGTAAGTTTAAAATACTGCCTTTTAGTTTGTAGTCCGATTCAAAGCGAAGTTTAGGCACGAATGTCTTGAATTTTGCTTTCAAGGTTTTTTGATTGAAACTGAAAGCAAAAATATATAAAATTTAAATATTTTTTTATAATTTTTGTAATTACTTGGCTTCCTGAACTTTCATATTTCTGATACCGGTTATGACCAAATTGGACATATCAATATTCAAAGCCACAGGATTGTTGGGGTCTTGAGTAATAGTCAGACGATTTACATATAAGGGATCGTAAGTACCAGCTTCTTTTAAACCCGGGAATGCCTTTAAATATTAGACAATCAATTGATATAAATGCTGACATTTTTATATTTATAAAATTTACCATCTTTCCAAACCGTATAAATGCCCTCAAAGTTTTTGGCATAACATTTTTTAAAATTGGGATCAGGTAAAGTACAAGTTGTTATGAAATCAGCTGAAATTAAATTTCGATTACTTCTTTTAAGTTCTTTCTTATTATTATATACTTTTTTATTAACGTTTTTTTAAGTTTTCACATTAGTGTATAGCACTAGATTTTCTTTTATTTGTTCTTACGTTTTGTTTCCAAATATTTTTTCGCCTGGACATTGTGAACTGTAGCAGCTGCTGTTAAAGCCAAAATTGCATAAATTTTAAGAGAAACTTGCATTATCTTAAATTTATCTATTTTATTAATTTATTAAATAGTTCTGTATTGTATATCCTTTTTTTGTTAAAAGAAATTATTTTATTGGTCTAGTCACCGCGACCTTCGTTTGTTTTCTGTTTCAATAAAACTGAATAAATTTTGAAGGTTTTCAAGTTTAAATATTTCTTATTTTTGTTCTAAAATTTCTTAATTAGTTTTAACATATAAATAAATATATGTTATTGTTTAAATTTATTTTATAATATTATTGGAATGTTTTCTTTTAAATATTTGTTTATGTGTTAAACTATTCTTATGTATAGAAAGTTTATATTTTATTTTGATTTTACTCTTCCAAAAAACTTGTTCTTCGGGTGACTTCTGGTTTTTAAACAATTTGACAAACAATTTTATGAAATTTCATTCTTAATAGGGGAGTTCATAACTAAAACTAGAATAATCAAATTTTAAAAAAAAGTGTAGACGATAACTTCTTATTTTTTAAAAATTTTAGTTTTTAAGGGAAGTTTTGCAAAATTTAAATTTTTAAAGAAAATTTTACAAAATTTCGGTTTTTAAATGTAGAATTTTAGTTTTTAAATGAAATTTTGCAAAATTTCAGATTAAAAAAAAAATAAAATTTTCAAATTTTAAAGGGAAAATTTTGCAAAATTTAATTTTTAAAGGAAATTTTGCAAAATTAAATTTTTTAAAGGAAATCTTGCAAAATTTCAGTTATAAAGGAAATTTTGCAAAATATCAGTTCTAAAAGGAAATTTGGAAAAAAATTCAATTTTTAATGAAATTTTGCAAAATCTCAGTTGTTAAAGAAAATTTTGCAAAATTTTAGTTTTTAAAGAAAATTTTGCAAAATTTAAGTTTATAAAGGAAATTTTACGAAATTTTAGTTTTGAAAGGAAATTTTGGAAAATTTTAATCTTTAAAGGAAATTTTGCAAAATTTCTGTTTTTAAAGGAAATTAAACAAAAAAAATAATTTTTAAAGGAAATTTTTAAAAAATTCAGTTTTTAAGGAAATTTTTCAAAATTTTAGTTTTTTAAGGAAATTTTGAAAAATTTTAGTTTTTAAAGGAAATTTTACAAAATTTTATAATCAAAAGAAAATTTTGCAAAATTTGAGTTTTAAAAGAAAATTTTGCAAATATTCTGATTTTAAAGGAAATTTTACAAAATTTTAGTTTTTTAAGGAAATTTTTATTAAAAGAAATTTTGCCAAAAATTTAGTTTTTAAATTAAATTTTAGAAAATTTTAGTTTTTAAAGGAAATTTTTAAAAGAAAAATTTTAGAAAATTTTAATTTTTAAAGGAAATTTACAAAATTTCAGTTTTTAAAGGAAATTTTAGAAAATTTTAAGTATTTTAGTTATATTTTATTAAAGTTAAATTTTTAAAGGAAATATTGTAAAATTTCAGTTTTTGAAAGAAATTTTGCAAAATTTCAGTTTTTGAAGGAAATTTTAAGAAATTTCGGTTTTTAAAGAAATTTTTAAAAAATTCCAGTTTTCAAATAAAATTTTCGAAATTTTAGTTTTTAAAGAAAGTTTTATAAAATTTAGTTTTTAAATAAAATTTTGCAAAATTTTACTTCTAAAGGATATTTAGCAAAATTTCAGTCTTTAAGTAAAATATTGCAAAATTTCATTTCTAAAGGAAATTTAGCGAAATTTCAGTTTTTAAAGAAAATTTTGCAAAATTTCAGGTTTTGAAGAAAATTTTGCAAAGTTTCAGGTTTTGTAGGAAACTTTGCAAAATTTCTGTTTTTAAATAAAATTTTGCAAAATTTCTGTTGTTAAAGGAAATCTCGTAAAACTTCAGTTTTTAAAGAAAATTTTTATAAATTTCAGTTTTTTAAGAGATTTTGCAAATTTCTGTTGTTAAAGGAAAATTTTCAAACTTTAATTTTTAAATAAAATTTTGCAAAATTTCTGTTTTTGAAACGAAATTAAAAAAAATTCTGTTTTTAAAGGAAATTTTGCAAAATTTCTATTATTTAGCGAAATTTCAGTTTTAAAAAGAAATATTCCAAAATTTCAATTTTTAAAGGAAATTTTGCAAATTTTCAGTTGTAAAAGGAAATTTTGCAAGATTTCTGTTGTTAAAGGAGATTTTCCAAAAAGTGTTTTTGAAAAATTTCTGTTTTTAAAGGAAATTTTTAATAAATTTAGTTTTAAAGAAAATTTTGCAAAATTTCAGGTTTTAACGGAAATTTTGCAAAATTTCAATCTTTAAGTAAAATATTGCAAAATTTCAGTCTTTAAGTAAAATATTGCAAAATTTCATTTCTAAAGGAAATTTAGCGAAATTTCAATTTTTAAAGAAAATTTTACAAAATTTTTAAAGAAAATTTTACAAAATTTTTTGAAGAAAATTTTGCAAAATTTCAGGTTTTGTAGGAAACTTTGCAAAATTTCTGTTTTTAAATAAAATTTTGCAAAATTTCTGTTGTTAAAGGAAATTTCGTAAAACTTCAATTTTTAAAGAAAATTTTTATAAATTTCAGTTTTTTAAGAGATTTTGCAAATTTCTGTTGTTAAACTTTAGTTTTTAAATCAAATTTTGCAAAATTTCTGTTTTCAAAGGAAATATTGTAAAATTTAAATTTGTAAAGGAAATTTTGCAAAATTTCAGTTTTTTAAAGAAAATTTTGAAAAATTTCTGCTTTTAAAGAAAATTTTGCAAAATTTCTGTTGTTAAAGGAAATTTTGTAAATTTCTGTTGTTAAAGAAAATTTTTATAAATTTATCTTGTTAAAGGAAATTTTATAAAATTGTCGTTTAAGAAAATTTTCCAAAATTTCTTTTTTTTTTAAAGGAAATTTTGTAAAATTTGAGTTTTTAAAGAAAATTTTTATATTTTTCAAAAATTTTTTATAAACTTCAAATTTTGCAAAATTTCTGTTGCTAAATGAAATTTTGCAAAATTTCTGTTTTTAAAAAATTTCAGTTTGTAAAAAAAAATTTTGCAAAATTTCAGTTTTTAAAGAAAATTTTTCAAAATTTTAGTTTTTTAAATAAATTTTGCAAAATTTTAGTTTTTAAAGGAAATTTTGAAAATTTTAGTTTTTAAAGAAAATATTACAAAATTTCATCTGTGAAAGGAAATTTTGCAAAATTCAAATTTGTAAAAGATGTGAAACAAATTTTACAGAAAATTAACCAAAATTTCAGATTTTAAGAAATATTGCAAAATTTTTGTATTAAAGGAAATTTTTTTAAAATTTCACATTTTAAAACAAATTTTGGAAAATTTTAGTTTTTAAAGAAAATTTTGAAAAATTTCAGTTTTTTAAAGAAAATTTAAAGGAAATTTTGCAAAATTTTTGTTTTGAAAGGAAATTTTGAAAAATTTTAGTTCTTAAGGAAATTTTCAAAATACTGGTTTTTAAAAATTTTGCAAAATTTTCATTTTTTATGGGAAATTTTTCAAAATTTTTAGTTTTTTAAGGATATTTTACAAAATTTCAGTTTTTAAAAGAAATATAGTAAAATTTCAGTTATTGAGAAATTTTGCAAAATTTGAGTTTTTAAGGAAAATTTTTGTTTTTGAATGAAATTTTGGAAGATTTCAGGTTTTGAAGGAAATATTACAAAACTTTAGTTTTTTAAAGAAATTTTAAAAAATTTTTATTTTATGAGGAATTTTTGGAAAATTTCCGTTTTTGAAAAAAATATGAGAAAATTTTGTTTTCACAGGAAATTTTTAAATATTTCAGTCTTAAAAGAAAATTTTGCAACATTTTGGTATTAAAAGAGAATCTCATTTAAAAACCAAAATTTTGAAAAATTTAAATCTTAGAGGAAATCTTTCTAAAATCTCTTTTAAAACAAAATTTTTGAGAAAATTTTTAAATTTAATTCCAATCAAAGTACAACGAAAAAAGAATCTCATTTAAAAACCAAAATTTTGAAAAATTTAAATCTTAGAGGAAATCTTTCTAAAATCTCTTTTAAAACAAAATTTTTGAGAAAATTTTTAAATTTAATTCCAATCAAAGTACAACGAAAATTTTCTATGTGTATAAAAAATTTGTTCAAGTTCTCTGATTTAAAGGAATTTTACTATTTAAAGTACATTTTGATTTTTGCAAAGTTGTGTTCTTTGTACGATTTAAAATACTTTCCATATTTTTTTTTTAATTTATAGAAAATTTTCCATTTTTTTTTATTTTGATAAAAATTGCTTACTAATAATTTAACGAAAATACTTATTTATTACTAAAGCCATGAGATACAATACGAAGATCAACCTGAATGTTGGGCTGCACTTGGCAGATCACTTATGAAATAATTTCCCGGGACATAACTAAAGGTCTTCGATAAACGATCGGACATAATAATTTCAACCGCTTCGTTTATAGGAGAACGTAAAATTTCAAAAATGTCACGCCAATTCTCATTTAATAGTACATTTGTACTGTCCTCCAGGGCCTTTTGACCATTGAAAAGATTATCCAAATGAACATGAAAGCCACCAACTTCACCAACATTCAAGCGTAATTTTTGGATATCTGTAAATGTATAACCATGTTCATCGCGTAGTTTCAATAGCATCTGGACATTCATGTGAAAGTTTTCTGGGAGATAAAAAAATATAAGTTTATAATAAATTTTGATATGTTCTGCAGTTAAACTTACCGATTTCAAACAAACTTTTGCCATGACCATTTATGGGTAAATTTAAAAAACTGCCCTTTACGTTGTAGTCCGATTCGAAACGTAATTTAGGCACAAATGTCTTAAATTTTGCCTTCAAAGTTTTTGGATTGAAACTAGAAGTGAAAGGGAAAACTTAACTAATTTTTTTGATATTTTTTAGAGACAATTAATTACTTGGCTTCCTGAACTTTCATATTTCTGATACCGGTTATGACCAAATTGGACATTTCCATTTCTCCAAACCCTAAAGCATTGCTGGCATTTTGAGAAATAGTAAGACGACTTATAAGTAAGGGATCATAACTACCAGCTTCTTTTAAGCCAGGAATACCTTTGAATATTAGACAATATATTAAGAAACAAGTAAGAGTCTTATATTCGGCTGTGCCGAATCTTATATACCCACCATTAAATTTAGAAATATCTCTCATATATCTACGAGGGTGCAGCTAATTCAAAATGTGGACCAAATTCGCTCTAACTAAATGTGAACCGATTTCGCCCATTTTCAGTACACAACTTCTGTTACATATGTATAATGTACTTTTGTACAATTTTGTCTCTCTAGCTCTTGTAGTTAAGGAGCTATCGCACTTTAATCTGACGGACAGACGGACATAAACAGTATTTTCTTTTTGTATTTTTGTGTTTCCGTAAGTTTTTTATGTGGAAGCTATGGTCAAATAGTGACCGATTATAACAAAATTTTGCACACTGGCTGACATTCACATACGACTTCCTTTTGTAAAATTGTGTTGCTGTAACCCTTTTCGTTAAGGCGCTATCGCGCTTTTATCTGCTGGACAGACGGACATAAACCCCCTTTTCTTTTTGTATTTTTGTGTTTCCGTAAGTTTTTTATATGGAAGCTATGGTCAAATGGTGACCGATTGTGACAAAATTTTGCATACTCGTTGGCATTGACATAAAACCTCCTCGTGCTAAATTTAGTGATTATATCTGTTATAGTTTTAGATTTATTGGCATTTAGGTGTATTTTAGGTAAAATTTTGGCTGTTTCTGTAAGTTTTTTGTATGGGAGCTATGACTAAATGTAAACCGATTTTGATAAAATTTTATATGCTGCCTAGGGCTTATGCAAAACTTCTATATACCAAATTTTATCATCATAGCTATTATAGTTTGTTATTTATTAGCAAATAAGCGATTAGGGTAGGTGAGGTTATACGGGAGCTATGGTCAAATGTTAACCGATTTTGCCCAATTTCAATACTAACATTTTCTCAGAGATGAAAAATGTTTTTACTAAGTTTCAGTGAGCTAGCTCCTTTCGTTTAGACGTTATCGTGATTTCAACAGACAGACAGACGGACATCGCTAAATCGTCTTAGAATTTCATAAGGATTCAGAATATATATATATATATATATATCGCTTTTGATTTTTTAGCCAATATTAAGGAAATTACAAACGGAATGACAATCTCAATATACCCTACATTCCTTTTTGATGGTGGGTATAAAAAACTGTTTATATTCTTTTAATAAAATTTACCATCTTTCCATACCGTATAAAGGCCTTCAAAGTTTTGGGCAAAACATTTTTTAAAATTGGGATCGGGTAAAGTGCAAGGTTTAAGGAAATCCGCTGAAATCAAATTTCAATTATTTTATTTAACTTTTACTTTCATTCTTATTAAATTCTGATACACTTTTCTTATTTAACTTTTTTTTCTATTTTAATAGTTTTTTGTTTTTCTTACGTTTAGTTTCCAAATACTTTTTCGCTTTGACATCATGAATTGCCGCAGCTGCTGTTAAAGCCAAAATTGCATAAATTTTAAGATAAACTTGCATTATCTTAAATTATCTATTTTTGATATTTATTAAAAATTTTTCTATTTTATATCCAGTTTTTCTGTTAAATAGAACTTCTTCAGCTGCTTGAGTCACCTCGACCTTACTTTGTTTTC
Organism: Stomorhina lunata; assembly: GCA_933228675.1. Classification (NCBI taxonomy): domain Eukaryota; kingdom Metazoa; phylum Arthropoda; class Insecta; order Diptera; family Rhiniidae; genus Stomorhina; species Stomorhina lunata. The sequence goes on from OW121740.1 coordinate 151,903,750, forward strand.
TGTTTCATTTGAACTGAATAAATTTTGAAGATTTCAATATTTAAGTATTAGCTATTTTGGTTCAATAATTTTTATCTGGATTTAAAAAAAATTGTTAAAATCATTTATTTTTTTTTGGCTATAAATATTTGTTAACTGTTCTTTTGTTTAAGAAGTATAAATTTTAATTAAATTTTAATCATCCAAAAAACATGTTCTTGGTAACTTCTTGTTTTACAAAATTTACACACGCTTTTGACTAATTATTTATACCCTACACCATCACAGAAAAAAATGGTGTCATAAGTTTGTATTGATGTATGTAACGCATGGAAATATTGACACTAATATTATTGATCGAAATTGGTTTAGAATTTCAGATAATTCCTATAAGACTGATGGACAAATTTAACTTCTTGAGGAAATTTTTTGGAGTTTTATTATCTAGATAAAATTTTGCAAAATTTTGCTTTTAGAAAAAATTTTCTAAAATTTTACCTTTAAGAATAAGTTTTGATTTGAATTACATTGTTTAAAGGAAATTTTGTAAAATTTTAAATTTTAAGAAGAAACTTGACAAAATACTATTTTTTTTAGGAAAAATTTTAAGGGAATTTGCTAATTTTTTAATAATTTTTAAAAAATAAAAAAAACTTGTGGGGATGGAAATAATATTCCAAAAGAAGAACAAAAAAAAGATAATTCGCGCTTGGTCTTATTCTTTCTGAAAGAAAGTTTTTAATGGAAATTTTGCAAAACTTTACTTTTTGGAGTAAATTTTGTGGAATTTTATTATTTTGACATTTTGTGGAATATATAGATTAAATTTTGCTTTTTAGATGAAGTTTTTTCAAAATATCACCTTTGAATGAAATTTTATTATTTAGATTAAAATTTACTTTTTAGAGGAATTTTAGCAAGAAATTTAATTTTTTAAAAAAAAAATTAGAACAATTTCACTATCCAAAGGCAACTTTAGAAATTTTAAAACTTTGCAAATATGAAATTTTGTAAAATTTAACTTTTTTTAGAGAAAATTTTGTAGAAAATCTAAATCTTATCTAAAGGAAATTTTACAAAAATTTAATATTTGTAGAAATTTTTTTTCCAAAATTTTATATTATAAGAAGAAATTTTTGGCAAATTTCAAATTTTAAGACAAATTGTACAAAATATAAATTTTCCTTTTTAGGGATAATTTTATAAAATTTAATTTTTAGAGAAATTTCTTAATTAAAACGGCATTAAGCTAAATTTAAGTTTTTAGAGGAAATTTGAAAGTATTTCAGTTTTTAAAGGAACTTTTGTAAAATTTCAGTTTTTTAAGGAAAGTTTGAAAAAAGTTTGAATTTTCAAAGGATATTTTCCAAAATTCAGTTTTTAAAAGAAATTTAGCAAAATTTCAGTTTTTAAAAGAAATTTAGCAAAATTTCAGTTTTAAAGGAAATTTTACAAAATTTCAATTTTTAAAGAAAATTTTGCAAATTACATTTTTAAAAGGAAATTTGCCAAATTTCAGATTTTAAAGGTTTTTAAAGGAAATTTTGAAGAATTTTAGTTTTTAAAGGAAATTTTACAAAATTTCGCTTTTGAAAGAAGACTTAGCAAAATTTCGCTTTTAAAAGAAGATTAACAAAATTTCCCTTTTAAAAGAAGGTTTAGCAAAATTTCAGTTTTAAAAGGAAATTTTGAAAATTTTTTAAGGAAATTTTACAAAATATCAGCTTTTAAAGAAAACTTCTGTTTTTAAAGAAAATTTTACAAAATTTCAGTTTTTAAAGGAAATTTTAAAAATATCAGCTTTTAAAGGAAATTTTGTAAAATTTGAGTTTTTAATGGAAATTTTCAAAATTTAAATTTTTAAATCAAATTTTACAAAATTTTAGTTTGTGAAGGAAATATTGGAAAAATTCAGTTTTTAAAGGAAATTTTGAAATATTTTAGTTCATAAAGGAAATTTTACAAAATTTTAGTTTTTAAAGGAAATCTTACAAAATATCAGCTTTTAAAGGAAATTTTGTAAAATTTTAGTTTCTAAAGGAAATTTAGCAAAATTTAAATTTTTAAAGAATATTTTACAAATTTTGAGTTTTTAAAGGAAATTTTGAAAAATTTTACTTTTTAAAGGACATTTTACAAAATTTCAGTTTTTAAAGGAAATTTTGTAAAATTTTAGTTTTTAAAGGAAATTTTGCAAAATTTCAGTTTTTATAGGAAATTTTACAAAATTTCAGTTTTTTAAGGAAATTTTGTAAAATTTCAGTTTAGAAGGAAATTTTGCAAAATTAAAATTTTTAAATTAAATTTTGCAAAATTTTAGTTTTTAAAGAAAATATTGGAAAATTTCAGTTTTTAAAGAATATTTTACAAATTTTCAGTTTTTAAAGGAAATTTTTAAAAATTTAGTTTTTAAAGGAAATTTTACAAAATTTCTGCTTATAACGGAAATTTTGCAAAATTTCAGTTTTTAAAGGAAATTTTCCAAAATTTTAGTTTTTAATGTAAATTTCTGTTTTAAAAGGAAATTTTTGAAAATTTTCAGTTTTAAAAGGAAATTTTGCAAAATTTTTAAGGAAATTTTACAAAATATCAGCTTTTAAAGAAAACTTCTGTTTTTAAAGAAAATTTTACAAAATTTCAGTTTTTAAAGGAAATTTTACAAAATTATATTTTGAAAAATTTTAGTTTTTAAAGGAAATTTTACAAAATTTCAGTTTTTAAAGGAAATTATACAAAATATCAACTTTTAAAGGAAATTTTGTAAAATTTTAGTTTTAAAGGAAATTTTGCAAAATTTAAATTTTTAAACAATATTTTACAAATTTTCAGTTTTTAAAGGAAATTTTGAAAAATTTTACTTTTTAAAGGAAATTTTACAAAATTTCAGTTTTTAAAGGAAATTTTGTAAAATTTTAGTTTTTAAAGGAAATTTTTCAAAATTTCAGTTTTTAAAAGAAGTTTTATAAAATTTCAGTTTTTAAGGAAATTTTGTAAAATTTCAGTTTTTAAAGAAAATTTTGCAAAATTTAAATTTTTAAATTAAATTTAGCAAAATTTTAGTTTTTAAAGAAAATATTGGAAAATTTCAGTTTTTAAAGAATATTTTACAAATTTTCAGTTTTTAAAGAAAATTTTTAAAAATTTCAGTTTTTAAAGGAAATTTTCCAAAATTTTAGTTTTTAATGTAAATTTCTGTTTTTATCGGAAATTTTGCAAAATTTAATTTTTAAGGTAATTTTGCAAAACTTAACTGTTTAAAAAAAAAATTCAAAATTTCAGTTTTTCTAAATTTTTAAAGAAAATTTTGCAAAATTTGGTTTCAGGGAAATTTTACAAAATATCAGCTTTTAAAGAAAGTTTCTGTTTTTAAAGCAAATTTTGCAAAATTTAATTTTTTAAAGGAAATTTTGCAAAATTTTAGTTTTTAAAGGTAATTTTGCAAATTTTAGTTTTTAAGCAAAATTTTATAAAATTTCAGTTTTTAAAGAAAACTTTGAAAATTTCAGTTCTTAAAGGAAATTTGCATAATTTCGGTTTTTAAAAGAAATTTTGCAAATTTCAGTTTTAAGAGCAAATTCTGCAAAATTTTAAATTCAAATTAAATTTTTCAAATTTCAGTTTTTAAAGAAAATTTAGCAAAATTTCAGTTTTTAAAAGAAATTTTGCAAAATATCGCTTTTATCGTAATTTGTGTGTCATTTTATTATTAAAAAAAAAAAATTGCAAAATTTAAATTTTTAAAGGAAATTTTTTTTAAAGTTTAATTGCAAAATTTCAGATTTTAGGACAAATTTTGCAAAATTTTTGAAAATTTCGGTTTTTAAAGGAAATTCTTTAAAATATCAGGTTTAAGAGTAAATTTTGTGTGGTTTAAAGAAAATTTGCAAAGTTAAAATTTTTTAAATGAAATTTTTCAAAATTTTAGTTCAAAAAAAATTTTGCAAAATTTTAGTTTTTAAAAAAATTTTGTAAAATTTCAAAATTTAGAGAAATTTTTACAAAATTTAAATTTGTTGATGCTAATTTTTTATGAAATAAAATTTATAAAGCAATTTCATTATTTCTAGAAAATTTTAAAAAAATTTACGTTTAAAAAATTTTTTTGCAAAATTTCACTTTAAGAGGAAATTATGTCTTAGTATAGGAAATTTTGAAATTTGTTCTTTTTTTTAATTTTTTATATAAAAAATTGCTTTTTAGAGTACATTTTGCAATAATTTTAATCTTTTCAGCAAAATTTCTTTTTTGTTGGAAATTTCGTAGAATTTACTTTTGATAATAATTTTGTAAAATTTGATATACTAAATTTTGGTAAAATTTCAATATTTTTAAGATTTTTGATAACATTTTTTATCAAATTTTTAAAATTTTTAAAATAAAAATTTTTTTAGATTTTTTGGAAAATATTTCCAAAATTTTTGGATTTATTTATATCAATTTTATTAAACAAAAATACCTAATAATAAAATAATGAAATACTATCATCCTGAATGCTGGGCAGCTGTTGGCAGATCACTAATGAAAAAATTTCCCGGGACAAAACTGAAGGCCTTCGATAAACGATCAGTGATAATAATTTCGTAAGCTTCTGTTATGGGGGCACGTAAAATTGCATAAATATCACGCCAATTCTCATTGAATATTGCATTTGTACTGTCTTCCAGGGTCTTTTGACCATTGAAAAGATTAGCCAAATTAACATGAAAGCCACCAACTTCATCAACACTCAAGCGCAATTTCTCGATATCCGTAAAGGTATAGCCATGTTCATCGCGTAGCTTCAATTGCATCTGGACATTCATGATGAAGTTTTCTGGTAGTGTAAAATAAAATGAAGGTTCATTACAAATTTCTAAATTTTTAGCAAAAAAACTCACCGATTTCAAACAAACATTTCCCATGACCATTTAGGGGTAAATTAAAAATGCTGCCCTTTAGTTTATAATCCCCTTCGAAGCGTAATTTTGGCACAAATGTCTTAAATTTTGCCTTTAAAGTTTTGGGATTGAAACTGGAAGTAGAGAGGAAAATCTTAAGTATTTTTTTGATATTATATAGAAAATAGTAATTACTTGGCTTCCTGAACTTTCATATTTCTGATGCCGGTTATGACCAAATTGGTCATTTCCATTTGTCCAAATGCTAAAGCATTGTTGCTATCCTGAGCAATGGTAACCCGAGTTACGTATATAGGATCGAAAGTACCAGCTTCTTTTAAGCCGGGAATGCCTTAGAATATTATTCTATATATTAGTATAATAAAAAGACTGATTTTTACTTTTAATGAAATTTACCATCTTTCCATACCGTATAAATGCCCTCAAAGTTTTTGGCATAACATTTTTTAAAATTGGGATCGGGTAAAGTGCAAGGAGTAAGAAAATCCGCTGAAATTAAATAAAAATTGTTTTATTTGTTACTTTCTTATTAATTTCTTGAAGACTTTTTTATTTAAATTTTTTCTAAAAGTTTGTACATTTGGGTTTTCCACTGGTTATTCCCCTTTTTTTTTGCTTACGTTTAGTTTCCAAATATTTTTTCGCTTTGACATTGTGTATGGCAGCAGCTGCCGTTAAAGCCAAAATTGCATAAATTTTAAGAAAAACTTGCATTATGTTAAATTATCTATTTTTGATGCTTATTAAATTATTTTGTATTTTGTCTCCTTTTTCTGTAAAATATTAAATCTTTAGCTGTTTGTGTCGCCTCGACCTTCTTTTGTTTTCTGTATCAATAAAACTGAATAAATTTTAAATATTTTTAAGTATAAATATTTTAAAATTTTATTTTATAACTAGCTGTACCCTGTGCGCGTTGCTGCACCATCAACTAAAATAAATTTGAAGGAAAGACATTAAACAATTATCTAATTAATTTTGATTCATTTTATTGATTTTGTCCGATCAACACATGACCAAATGCACAGTTTACGATGTTGTTAATTTTGAGTAATTTTCAGTGGCGCCACCTGTCCGAAATATGGGTATACCAATTAAAAAAGCTTCGTTTGCTCATGCTCAACAACTTTGCAACTTTGTCATATGAACTTAGTAGTATTCGTCGGCTCATGAGCAACAATTTTTCTTCAGATCATAATATGATCAAATGCATAGTTAACGATTCTATAAAGGACATATAGACAAACTTTGATATTTATATATAGAAGAAGAAGATAGAAGATTGTCTAATTGATTTGAAGAAATAAAAAATTTTAATAAATAATTAAAAAGTACAATCCCAGCAAAACTTTGGTAATGGCAAGTACTCTGATAACTGGATACCTTGTAACGACTACAACATACCATCCGAATAAATAATAAGTTATTACAGAAGTACTTATTTGTAATTAAGATGGTAATTTAAACTGAATGGCCCCGGTTCAAATCCCACTAAGGGCAACAATTTTTTTAGTTTTTTTTTTATTAAAAGAGTCTTTTTAAATGATTTTTGAATTTTAAGAACCAAAATATTATCTTCTATAAAAAAAATTGTAAAATTAACTCACGTTAATGAAAAAATACCATCATGACTCAATTTTGATTATGTAGGGGATGTTGAACACCAAACACGATTCTAATTGGTCTTAACTTGATAAGCCCAACTTATCTGGTTCATCCTTCATCTCAACTGTGGACACACACCTCCTCATGGTATCACCCGGGGAGCTAGTTTAACACCCATTAATATTGTGAGTTAACATGTTCCGAGAGTTGTCCCATAAGATCGATAAAAATGGGTTAGGATTACGGGCTAGTAACCCTCTCTTGAAAAAAAATACAATGAAGAGGATAAAATTAGAATTGAAATGTCCCACTACCTAATGTTAGAGGAGGATGTCCGAAACTTCGATAGAAAGACCAAGTAGAGGAATATTTTTCAAAGCTTGGCCCATAAAATTGGAGAATATTTGCACAAGATCGAAATCCATGGAATTCTAAAATATGCTCGGACTTTGACCTTAACAGGTTGTAACATTTAAGTAAGTAAGAGTCAATCTTATGTTAAAACTTATACAAAAAAGAAGATTTAAATTGTTTAAGTTTTAAAATAATTTTAAAAAAGTTTTAAAATAATTACAAAAAATCGTATAAAAATATTTTTCCAAAAATTACAACAAAGCAAAAAAAAGCAAGGAAAAACAAAGTTATTTTCACATGATTTTGGATCTAAAAATAAAAATTGTTTATATTAATTATAAGCTGCTAAGTTTTCAACATATGAAGTAGCTCAGTGGAAGAGTCTCTGCCTAGCAGTCGGAGGGTCTGGGTTCGAGCCCCTATGGGATCATAAAAAAATTTTGTATTTCGTTTAAAAATATATGTTTTTAATAAAACAACAACAAAAAAGTTTTTGCTATTGTTGTTGTTGCTTTCAAATTGCTTACCCAAGTCATTACTTTTCTGCAATTGGTAAGCACTTGCCTCCAATGACATCCCCATGTTAATGTAATGACTTAAACAGTGAATGAGTAAGTAGTTCGTGTTCAATAGTTTAACTGTTAAACTCATTATTTGGTAATGAAAAGTTTTACTGGGATATTTAATATTATAATAGGAATGTTTCGAAAAAAATATTTGTTTACTTCTTTGTATTGAATGTTTAAATTTTAATCATCCAAAAAAAAAAAAACTTGTTCTTGTAGTGACTTCTTGTTTTACACAATTTACACACGCTTTATTCTAATCAATTATACCCTACACCACTTTAGGTGAAAAGTTATAAGTTTGTGTTTAAGTATGTAACACATAAAAATATTGGTCTAAACCCACTCACTATTAGTAGCGATCGACTAAAGATCATAACACGAGTCAATTTTTTGCCTTGGTACTTGATTGTTATTGAACGAAATCAATTCAGTATTTCGGATTATTTCCATAGGACTCGATATTTTGGTCGATCAAAAATGAGAAAACTTCTCGTAAGTCTGAATATAATAAAAATTTAAAACTTATTTTTATACCACATCTGATCTTAGCTCCTATATAAGAACTTAATTTATCTGTGGCTTGGTGCTAAAAGGGCCAATGTCAAAAAAAATTGTTTTGAGAAAATTTGATTTGAAGTTTTTATTTTCCATACAAATTCATTGTAACATTGCCCAGATAAACCCTCATAACTCTGTCCTCAGTTAAGTTAGAGATAAGCTATTTTAGCCAAATAAAAGAGTGTAAAGAAGGGTATCTAATGCAATGACTAACTCAAAACAGCAAAAAATAGATATTGACCCTTTTAGCACCAAGCCACAATATAAATTTTAACTTTTAAGAGGAAATTTTTGCAAAATTTAATTACTTTTATAAATTTTATTTTTAAAGGAAATATTTCATAATTTCAGTTTATAAAAAAATCTTAAAATTTTTAGAGAAAATTTTGTGATTTTACACTCGAATATTTGAAGAAATATTTTATTTAAAAAATTTTTTCAATTTTTAGGAATTCAAGTTTTTAAGGAAAATTTACAATATAAAAATAATTTTTAAGACAAATTTAGACAAAAAGTTCTATTTAGAGAAAATTTTGCTAAATTTAATTTTTTAGAAAAAAATTTTCAGAAATTCAAGTTTTTAAAGAAAATTTACAATGTAAAAATTTTTAAGACAAATTTAAACAAAAAATTCTATTTAGAGAAAATTTTGCCAAATTTAATTTTTAAGAGCAAATTTTCTGAAATTTCACTTTTTAGAGGAAATCATGTAAAACTCATACTTTAGAGTAAGTTTTGCATAATTGGAATTTTTTAAGAAATTTTTTATAATATAAAATTTTTTAAAAGAATTTCATTATTTTTACAAATTTTTATTTTTAGATGAAATATTACTTTTAAGAGTAAATCTTATGGAATTTCATTATTTAAAGGAAATTTTGCAAGATATCAAATCTTTGCAAAAATACAAATTTTACATTTTAGGCTAAAGTTTGCAAAATTTTACTTTTTAAAGAGAATTTTTTTATTTAGACGAAATTTTGTAAGCTTTCAAATTTTAAGAAATATTTCATAATTTCAGTTTATAAAAAAATCTTAAAATTTTTAGAGAAAATTTTGCGATTTTACGCTCGAATATTTGAAGGAATTTCTTTATTTAAAAAAATTTTAATTTTTAGGAATTCAAGTTTTTAAAGAAAATTTACATTATAAAAATTTTTAAGACAAATTTAGACAAAAAGTTCTATTTAGAGAAAATTTTGCTAAATTTAATTTTTTAGAAAAAAATTTTCAGAAATTCAAGTTTTTAAAGAAAATTTACAATATAAACATTTTTAAGACAAATTCAGACAAAAAATTATATTTCGAGAAAATTTTGCCAAATTTAATTTTTAAGAGCAAATTTTGTGAAATTTCACTTTTTAGAGGAAATCATGCAAAAATTCATAATTTAGAGTAAGTTTTGCATAATTGCAATTTGTTAAGAAATTTTTTAAAATATAAAATTTTTAAAAGAATTTCATTATTTTTACAAATTTTTATTTTTAGACGAAATATTACTTTTTAGAGTAAATCTTATGGAATTTCATTATTTATAGGAAATTTTGCAAAATATCAAATATATATAAATCTTCACAAAAATACAAATTTTACATTTTAGGGGTAAAGTTTGCAAAATTTTACTTTTAAAAAAGAGAATTTTTTTATTTAGACAAAATTTTGCGAACTTTCAAATTTTTAGAACAACATTTTTTTGGAATTTGAATTCTTGGAGAAAAATTTCTAAAATTTTATATTTTAAAGGAAATTTTGTAGAATTTACAAAATTTTTATTTTTTTAAGAAAATTCTGTGTAAGTTCATAATTGAAAAAAAAATTGAAAAATTCAAAAGTTTTAGAAAAATTTTTTTAGAAATTTAAAATTTTCAAGGAAATATTACAAAAATACATAAAATATAATACATATTATATTTTAGAGGAAATTTTGTAAAATTTAAAATTTTAGTAGACTTTCAATTTTGTAAAATTTTAAAGGAAGCTTTTGAGATATTTTACTTTTTATGAATTTTGAAAAATTGAATTTTTAGAGAATTTTATTTTTTTTTTTAATTTCACTTTTTGGATTAACTTTTGTAGAATTTTATTATTTTAAGGAAATTTTGCGAAACATCTTTATTGCGTAGAGAGTTTTACAAATTTCACTTTAAAGAAAATTTTGTGGAATTTCATTATTTAGAGGGAAAAATTTAAAAATTTTTAAAGGACATTTTTTAATAATTTAAATTTTTAAAGAAAATTCTACTTTAATTCCACTTCATTTTAATACGAAAAATATTACTTTTTAGAAGCAATTTTGTGGAGTTTTTGTATTTATAGGAAATTTTGCAAAATTTAAAATATTATTGGAATTTAAATTTTTAAAGGAAATTTTTGCAAAATTTTACCTTTTAAAGAAAATTTTGAAAATTAAACCTTTTAGAATTTTTTCTACAAACTTCACTTTTTATGTGGGGTTTATATAACTCAAGCGGCTGACGATTGAGTGAAATTTGCATGTATTTTGTTTTTGTAACAATAACAAAGCACATGTAAATTTCACTCAATCGTCAGCCGCTTGAGTTACATAAACCCAACATTAAATTAAAGTTTTAGAGGAAGTTTTGCAAAATTTTTTTTGTATTTATAGGAAATTTTGCAAAATTTATTGGAATTTAAATTTTTAAAGGAAATTTTTGCAAAATTTTACCTTTTAAAGAAAATTTTTCTACAAACTTCACTTTTTGAATTAAAGTTTTAGAGGAAGTTTTGCAAAATTTTTTTTTTTTATTGAGTAGACAATTTTTAAAATTTCACTTTTGGAGGAAATTTTGCGGAATTATTAGAGATAATTTTTCAAAATTTTAAATTTTTGGAAGAAATTTGTTAGGAATTAAAATTTGAACTCTTTAAAGAAAATTTGTCAAATTTCCGAAATATCCTCTAAATATTTCGAAAATTTCATTATTTTGAGGAATTTTTGCAAAATTACAGTTTTAAGAAAAAGTTTTCCTTTGGAAATTTCATAGAATTTTATTATTAAGTGAAAGTCTTGTAAAATTTAATTTTTTAGAAAATAATTTTCTTTTGGAGGAAATTTGGTAGAATTTAATTTTTTTGAGGAAGTTTTGCAAAATTTTAATTTTTAAAAGAAATTTTTTTTAGAGAAAACTTTGTAGAATTTCATTATTTAGAAGAAGTTTTGCAAAATTATAATTTTTAGAAGACAATTTTCTTTTTTGATTATTTTTTGTATAACCTCATTACTTAGAGGAAGTTTTGCAAAATTTTAATTTTTAGAAGAAATTTTTCTTTCTAGAGAAATTTTGTAGAATTTAATTATTGGAGGTAGTTTTTCAAAATTTAATTTTTTAGAAGAAATTTTTTTAAAGGAAATTTTGTACAATTTTGTAATTTAGAGAAGTTTCCAAAATTTAAATTTAAAAAAAAAATTATGTAGAATTTTATTACTTAGAGGAAGTTTTTCAAAATTTAAATTTTTAGAAAATATTTTCTTTTAGAGAAGATTTTGTAAAGTTTCATTATTTAGAGAATGTTTTGCAAAATTTAAATTTTTAGAAGAAATTTTAGTTTTTAGATGAGATTTAGTAGAATTTAACTATTTAGAGGAAGTTTTGCAAAATTTTAGTTTTTAAAAGAAATTTTTCCTTTAAAGAAAATTTTATAGAATTTCATTATTTAAAGGAAGTTTTGAAAAATTTCCGTTTTAAAACAATTTTTTTTTTAAAGGAAATTATTTAAAATTTCATTATTTAGAGGAAGTTAGGCAAAATTAAAAATTTTAGAAGAATTTTTTTTTTTCATAAGAAATTTTGTAATCCTCCATTATTAAGAGGGAGTTTTGCAAAATTTTAATTTATAGAAGAAATGTTTTATTTTAGAGGAAATTTTGTAAAATTTCATTATTAAGAGGAAGTTTTGGAAAATTTGAATTTTTAAAAGAAATTTTTTCTTTTTAAAGGAAATTGTTGGAACAACACTTTGACTAAATACTGGTTTTGTGTAATTTACATGATTAAAGGATTTTGGCAACTCTAACCAAGAAAAGAGAAAAATACATTAAGCGCCAAAATTTTATGTTTTTGACAGTTCCTTTTTAACTTTAAGTTTTTGCCTATTGGTTAGCTAGTGAACACGTGAAATAAAAACTAGCCTTCGTTTAATATTAAAATAAAGCATTTTTATTTATTTACCAATCACATCAATTGGCGACGAGAATTTTAAGAAATCACGCGATGTCTACGTTAGAAAACGTACTCACTCAGTTACTTTTACAACAGCAGCAAGCTGCAACCCGTCAACAAGAACTAATGGAAGTTCTTTCCAGGAAGTTAGAAAATTCTTTAAATGTCAACCCAGATTCCTCGCAAGCACAACAGCAGGAAACCCTGATGGATATAATAGCAAGAAATATCCAAGAATTTCGTTATGATCCGGATGATAACCTGACATTTTCAAATTGGTATAGCCGATTCGAGGAACATTTTACCGAGAATGCTAGAAGTCTTGATGACAGTTCCAAAACCAGGTTACTTCTCCGAAAGCTAAACCAAAACGTTTATACAAAATACTCAGATTCACTTCTTCCAAGAAAACCAAAAGAGTTGGATTTCGAACACACGGTACAACAATTAAAATTGATGTTTGATAAGAAAGAATCTTTATTTAGTATTCGCTATAAATGTTTAAAAACAAAAAAAAAAAATGATTTAGAAGATTTTGTTAGTTATGCCGCCAGAGTCAACAAACAGTGTGAACTTTTTGTTCATGGTCAGATGTCAACAGATGATCTCAAGTGTTTAATATTTATTATTGGTCTTAATTCGCCTAAAGATGCAGATTTACGCAGCAAGCTTCTGAATATTTTAGAGACATCTACTGAGTGTCCTCCACTAGAAACTCTTGTTGCAGAGGCTCAACGATTTAAGTCATTAAAGGAAGACGTTCAGCTTGTAGAAACTCCAAGTTCATCCGTTAGTGCTGTTACTGTTGAAGAGCAGCAAGTTCAGAAAATTTCCAACAAACAGAACGTTCAATCTACAAATAGTTCTACTCCTAATAGACCATGTTGGCAATGCGGTGCCATGCATTTTGTTAAGTATTGTAATTATTCCGACCACAAATGCAAAATGTGTAACAAAATAGGGCATAAGGACGGTTATTGTGCATGCTTTAGCCATAGTGAGAAATATAAAAAACAAAAGGCCGGTAGTAATGCACAATCATCTAAAAATTTTTCTTCCCAAAAGGTTACTGTCGTTTCAGGTCATCATGTCAACCAAGAACGAGACCACACATCGTTAAGAAAATTCATTACGGTTAATATTCAAAACAATCAAATACAGATTCAATTTGATACTGCTTCAGATATCAGCATTATATCGAAAAACAACTGGACCACACTTGGAGCTCCAAAGCTCACTTCATGTTCACGTAATGCAACTTGCGCATCGAATTACAATATTCCACTTATAGGTGAATTTAACACAACAATTCATCATTTAAATAAAGCTGTAAATTCAACAGTTTATGTGGCAAAATCTACATCACTAAATATCTTTGGAATTGATCTTATTGAAAAATTTGGATACTGGGATAGCCCAATAAGCAATATTTGTCTGAATATTTTAACCAATATAGAAAAGGACACAATTTTTCAAAATATTAAAACACAATTTCCACAGGTTTTAAATTCGTTAACTGGTCATTGTAAAAATTTTAAAATACATTTAGAACTAAAGCCTGATTGTAAACCAGTTTTTAAACCCAAAAGGTCAGTACCGTATGCCATGTTAAATAAAGTAGAAGAGGAGCTCAATCGACTTCAAGCTGCAAATATAATAACACCAGTAACACATTCAGACTGGGCCGCCCCAATTGTTGTCGTACGTAAATCTAATAATAAGATTCGTATTTGTGGTGATTATTCCACGGGGTTGAATTCTTGCATAGAAAAAAATCAGTATCCAATACCTCACGTGGATGATATTTTCGCAAGAATGGCAAATTGTAAGATTTTTACAACCTTAGATTTATCTGACGCGTATCTTCAGTTTGAAGTAGATGATGATGCCAAAAAGATATTAACTGTAAACACCCATAAGGGTTTGTTTGTATATAACAGACTTCCATTTGGTGTTATGTCTGCTCCAGGGGCTTTTCAACAAGCTCTGGAAACTGTTATATCTGGTCTAGATGGTGTCATTACGTATTTAGATGACATCATTATAGCCACTACAACTATGGAAGAAAACTATAAATTGGTCATAGCAGTTTTTCAACGTTTTTCTGATAACGGGCTTACCATAAATTGGGATAAGTGTGAAATTTTTAAATCGTCCATCAAATATTTGGGACACATTTTGGATTCTGAGGGGTTACATCCTGATCCGAAGAATATTGAGGTAATCCAAAATCTTCCCAGACCAACAAATGTCACAGAGCATAGATCATTTTTGGGAGCCGTTAATTATTATGCAAAATTTTTACCGAATATGAGACAATTACGCCATCCGTTAGATGAACTTTTGAAAAATGATGTCGATTGGGTGTGGAATGACAAATGTGAAAAGTCATTTCAAGATTTCAAGAAAAATTTAACTTCGCCCTTACTTCTCACTCACTACAATCCAAATTTACCTATAACAGTAGCCGCAGATGCATCGATGGTGGGAATTGGAGGTCAAATTTATCATTCGATGCCTGATGGTTCTAATAAAGTTATTTATCACATTTCCCGTGCAATAACATCTACAGAAAAGCGGTACAGTCAGATAGAAAAAGAGGCTTTGGCGATTGTATACGCTTGCACTAAATTTCACAAAATGATTTACGGCCGAAAATTTACTTTATTAACCGACCATAAACCTCTTTTGCCAATTTTTGGCTCTAAAAAGGGAATTCCTACACACACCGCCAACAGATTGCAAAGATGGGCCTTGAATATGATGTGTTATAATTTCGATATTCAGTATGTGAACACAAAGGAATTTGGTAACGTTGACATTTTGTCTAGACTTATTAATAATCAGCAAGCAGATGAGGAAGACTTTATTATAGCATCAGTAGCGGTTGAAGAAGAGGTAAAAAATATTTTACAAGAAAGCTTGCAGGAGTTACCAGTTACAAGACAGATGATAATCGACGCTTCCAAAGCCGATTTAACGTTACAAGCAGTTTACAAATATACTCAAAAAGGTTGGCCGGCATCTTCTAATAGCCTTCTCCCAGAATTACTACCATATTTTAACAGACGTGAATCTCTATGTATGGTGGATGGTTGTTTGATGTTTGGAGAACGTATAATTGTGCCTCTAAAGTATAAAAATAAACTATTAAATCAACTGCACCGTGGTCATCCGGGTATTGAAAGGATGAAAGCCATTGCCAGATCATACATGTATTAGCCAGATATTGATGCTGACATATCAAGATACGTCAAAAAATGCTCTGGATGTGCTTCAGCTGCCAAGTCTCCAATAAGAACTGAACTAACCTCCTCGCCTCTGCCTCAACACGTTTTGGAGAGGCTCCATATTGATATTGCTGGACCTGTAAGAGGCTATTACTATTTGGTTATGGTCGATGCGTTTTCCAAGTGGCCAGAAGTATCTCAATTAACCTCAATATCTGCCAGATCAGTGGTTCTGCAAATGGAGGAATTTGTAAGCAGATACGGAGCGCCGAAAATAATTGTGTCTGATAACGGCACACAATTTGTATGTGGTGATTTTGATCGTTTTTGTAAAACATATGGCATAAATCATATGACAACACCTACATATCACCCCCAGTCCAATGGTCAGGCGGAACGTTTTGTTGACACGGTAAAAAGAGCCTTACAGAAAGCATATGAGAGAAACTCTAAGAATGATAAACTTAATTTGACTATTTTCCTTGGTCAATATCGTTCTACACCGAATACAAATGTTCCCGAAAATAAATCGCCATCGGAATGGTTTGTTGGTAGAACTCTGAGATTACAAATGGACCTTTTAAAAGCGGAGGAAAGAGGGGAACCTTTACGAAATGAGGAAATGGAAAATTCATACAACAGGAAGCATGGAGCACGTAAGAGAAGTTTTCAAGCTGGTGACTTGGTGTTTGCCAAAGTATTTAAAAATAACAAGTTTATATGGTGTCCGGGAGAAGTAATCGAAAAGATGGGGTCTGTTATTTATAACGTCTTGGTGGATTCAAATGGTAGAAGTACATTGCATAGAAAACATTCCAATCAACTACGTGCTAGAATTTTAAATAAAACAAAAGGGGATGTTGGAACAACACTTTGACTAAATACTGGTTTTGTGTAATTTACATGATTAAAGGATTTTGGCAACTCTAACCAAGAAAAAAGAAAAATACATTAAGCGCCAAAATTTTATGTTTTTGACAGTTCCTTTTTAACTTTAAGTTTTTGCCTATTGGTTAGCTAGTGAACACGTGAAATAAAAACTAGCCTTCGTTTAATATTAAAATAAAGCATTTTTATTTATTTACCAATCACATCAGAAATAATGTAATACTCCATTATTTAGAGGAAGTATTGCAAAATTTACATTTTTAAAACATATTTTTTTGGAGAAAATTTTGTATAATCTCATTATTTAGAAAAAGTTTTGCAAAATTTAAATTTTTTGATGAAATTTTTCTTTCAGAGGAAATTTTATAAAAATTAAATTTTTCATTTTGCAAAGAAGAAGAAATATTTCTTTTAAGAGGAAATTTTGTAGAATTTAGTTATTTGGAGAAAGTTTTGCAAAATTTCAGTTTTAAAAAAAAATGTTTCTTTTTGGAGAAATTTTTGTAGAATTTCTTTAAGCAAGATTCTTCAAAATTTAATTTTCGAAAAGAAATTTTTCTTATTAGATAAAATTTTGCTGAGATCAAGATGAAGTTTTGAAAAATTTAAATTTAAAAGTAAATTTAGCAAAAAAAAAAAAAGTTTTTACTGAGGAAATTTTGACAAACTTCACTTTTTGGGGGAAATTTTTTAGATATGTTCACATTTTAATGTCAGATTAATTTAAGAAATATTTCAATAATTTTTGAGATATTTAATAAGTTTAAGTTTTGTTTAAAAAAATATACTAAAATTGAATGCCAAAATGTTCGGGGAAGCCGACCAAATTTTGGTCAATTTCAATGCCGATGCAGCTACAAAAGCTAATTGAGACCTGCACTGTAATCGCCAGTTTAGACCCCCACAGGGATGGATGTACATCGTTAAATCGACTCGGTAAGCGGTAATAATTAGATCCCACCTTTGGTGGTGTAGGGTATGCATAGTAGTAGGGTAATGAACGAATTTTTTGGAATAAATATTATACAATAATAAATGTAGATTCGCTACTGAAACAGATCCCGTTTCGATTTATTAACAAATTATTAATAGCTTAAATTTCTAAACATAAATTAAGATAAATAATAACTTAAATAGAATAAATCCCCCATTACTTATAATAAACCCGTTTTAATTAAAATTTAAAAAAGAACCCCTTAAATTCAAACGATCCAAATACAAATTAAGTTAAATTTAAAACAATTCATTTATCACTAAATTTCATAAAAAAAAACTCAAACAAAGTTCAAATTCAAGGTAAATCGTTAATGAAATAATTAGCCGGTACATAATTATAGATTTTCTTATAACGATCCAAAGCGAGTCCGTCCAACGTCTGTTGGATGGCGGGGCGAATAATTTCAAAAAGATCTCTCCAGTTCTCGTTAAAGAGCGCATTGGCACTCTCTTCCAGTTGAGCGTTGCCGTTAAAGAGATTCGTGAAATTAATATGGAATTTGTCGATTTTCTTAATATCCGAATGGACGCTCAAGACATCGAAGAACTTGAGATTGTCCCTGCTAATGAGTTTAGTCTTAAAGGTGAAGAGCACATGGAAACCGGCTAGAGGGCATGAAAAAGGTTAAAGGTTAAATAAATTTTGTATTATTATAAAGCGATTTTTTACAACTTACAAGTTTCTGTTTCCATGGTACCAGTGCTATCCAAACGCAGAATGAGAATATTACCCTTCATGCGATATGTTCCCTTTGTGACCAATGAGGGAACTTTCAATAAAATTTTGAATGTGTATTCATTGTTGAGGCTGAATTTGAAATAAAAATTTCAAATTCATTTATTTTTCAATGAAAGTGTTTACAAAAATATGTTACCTTGCTTTTGCTACTGTAGATTTTGATAATCCCTCAACTACTGCATCTTTGAGATCCATATTGATACTAATACTTGGATTATTTTGCTCCAAATGTATCTTTTTGACATGGAAAGGATCTATTGGGCTGAGACCCTTTAAGCCGGGTATACCTAAGATACGATAAAACTAATTTATTGCTTTTCAACCAAAATTTAACATGTTATTCCTCATACCATTTCTCCAGTTTGTAAAGACATTTTCCACAGATTTGGACAAACATTCACTATTATTGGGATCTTTCAGGGAACAGGATTTTAAAAATGAGGCTGAAAAATAAAATATTGAAAAAAATTATCAAATTTTGCAAATTCAATTTTTTAGTGAACAATTTTAAAGAAAATTTTTCTAAAGAAAACATTTTTTAACGAAAATTTTTCTAAAGAAAAAATTTTTTAACGAAAATTTTTCTAAAGAAAAAATTTTTTAACGAAAATTTTTCTAAAGAAAAAATTTTTTAACGAAAATTTTTCTAAAGAAAAAATTTTTTAACGAAAATTTTTCTAAAGAAAAAATTTTTTAACGAAAATTTTCTAAAGAAAAAATTTTTTAACGAAAATTTTTCTAAAAAAAAAATTTTAAAGAAAGAATTGTTTAATGAAAATTTTTCTATAGAAATAATTTTTTAGCGAAAATTTTTCTATAGAAAAAATTTTTTAACGAAAATTTTTCTATAGAAAAAATTTTTTAACGAACATTTTTCTATAGAAAAAATTTTTTAACGAAAATTTTTCTATAGAAAAAATTTTTTAGCGAAAATTTTTCTATAGAAAATATTTTTAACAAAAATCTTTATACAGAAAAATTTTTTAACGAAAATTTTTCTATGGAAAAAAATTTTTATAGAAAATTTTTCTATAGAAATAATTTTTTAACAAAAATCTTTCTATAGAAAAAATTTTTTAACGAAAACTTTTCTATAGAAAAAAATTTTAAACGAAAATGTTTCTATAGATAAAATTTTTTAACGAAAATTTTTCTATAGAAAAAAAATTTTAACGAAAATTTTTCTATAGAAAAAATTTTTTTAACGAAAATTTTTCTATAGAAAAAATTTTTTAACGAAAATGGTTCTATAGAAAAAATTTGTTTTAATGAAAATTTTTTTATAGAAAAAATTTGTTTTAACGAAAATTTTTCTATAGAAAAAATTTTTTTAACGAAAATTTTTCTATAGAAAAAATTAGTTTTAACGAAAATTTTTCTATAGAAAAAATTTGTTTTAACGAAAATTTTTCTATAGAAACAATTTTTTAACGAAAATTTTTCTATAGAAAAATTTTTTAACAAAAATTTTTTTATAGAAAATATTTCTTTAGAAAAATTTTTTTAACGAAAAATTTTCTATATAAAAATTTTTTTAACGAAAAATTTTCTATAGAAAAAATTTGTAAACGAAAATTTTTCTATAGAAAATATTTTTTTGGGAATTAATTATTCGAACTTTAGAATTGATTGAAAAATTAGGTTTAATCAGGCTTGAGTTCATTTAACTTTCAAATTATTAATTTTGAAAATTTGAAAAGTAATTGTGGAGAAAAACTGAAAAAATTATTTTTGAACGCGGCTCAGTGGATTGCAATTTCTGTCCCGCCACAGGACGTCATCAGGAGAATACACAATCAATTAAACGTAGTGATGTTCGATCAAACTCAATGAGTTAAATTGATGATTATCTCTGCAATTTGACAACTCGACTGTGGTCGAGGGCGCTAAGTGCTGATGACGTCCTGTGGCGGGACAGAAATTGCAATCCACTGAGCCGCGTTCAAAAATAATTTTTTCAGTTTTTCTCCACAATTACTTTTCAAATTTTCAAAATTAATAATTTGAAAGTTAAATGAACTCAAGCCTGATTAAACCTAATTTTTCGAAAATATTTTTAACGAAAATTTTTCTATAGAAAAAATTTTTTAACGAAAATTTTTCTATGGAAAAAATTTTTTAACGAAAATTTTTTTATAGAAAAAATTTGTAAACGAAAATTTTTCTATAAAAAACATTTTTAACGAAAATTTTTCTATAGAAAAAATTTTTTAACGAAAATTTTTCTATGGAAAAAATTTTTTAACTAAAATTTTTTTATAGAAAACATTTTTTAACGAAAATTTTTCTATAGAAAAAATTTTTTAACGAAAAATTTTCTATACAATAAATTTTTGAACGAAAATTTTTCTATAGAAAAAATTTTTTAACGAAAATTTTTCTATAGAAAAAATTTTTTTAAGAAAATTTTTCTATAGAAACAATTTTTTAACAAAAATTTTTCTATAGAAACAATTTTTTAACGAAAATTTTTCTATAGAAAATATTTTTTAACGAAAATTTTTCTATAGAAACAATTTTTTAACGAAAATTTTTCTATAGAAAAATTTTTTTAACGAAAAATTTTCTATAGAAAAAAATTTGTAAACGAAAATTTTTCGATAGAAAAAACTTGTAAACAAAAATGTTTCTATAGAAAAAATTTGTAAACAAAAATTTTTCGATAGAAAAAATTTGTTAACGAACATTTTTTTTATAGAAAAAACGTTTAAAGAAAGTTTAACTATAGAAAAAATTTGAATGACTACTTTTCCAAAAGAAAAATTTTTTAACGAACACATTTTTATATAACAAAATTTTTTGATAAAAAAATTTTAACGAAAATTTTTCGGTATAAAAATTTTTTTAAAGAACTTTTTTCCGCAAAAAATTTTTCTATAAAAACACTTTTTAAACAAACTTCACACTTTCCCTTTAACAAAGTTTCCAATGTTTTACAACACATATAAGTACCATTTTCACGTATGGCAGAGATAACATTTGACATTAAAGTTTTCAGTTTCAAAAATACCCGATACTTACGTGCTTCTTTTAAATAATCATCTCCCTGAGCACTGGCGACCATAAAACCGAAGACGCCAACTAAGAGGACGACGCTGCTGCAGCAGTTGCTTTGTTTCATTTTGAACTAAAAGTTTGGAAAGTTTTAGATAAACTAAAATTTTGTTTCAATTCGTGCGTTATTAAATATTTAAAAGAATTGAACAACTAAAATTTTGATATGAATAGAGTAAAAGTAAAAGTCGTTAATAGTTTGATGGCGCATGATGCAGGTTTTAATTCTGGTTTAAAGTTCTGCAACTGAAAAAAAACAGGATTCAGTTTTTTTGTCTTCTAAATTATAGATTATTTCAAAATTGCAACTTTTTGGTTTACCGGTACTGAATTAAAGTAGTTATACCCTACACTACGTACCTGTAGTATGCCATTATACTAGACTTTATGCTGTTTTTTCTTAAGTATTAAAAGCCAAAATTTTGTTTAAATTTCTTATAGGCTAAAATGATACAAAAAGTACCAAAAAAGTACTTATCTTTTGGTAGAATTTCCGAAACAAAAAATGCATCAAAATATATTTCTTTACATGAATTATTTTCAAAGAACAAAAAATATTAGACTAAAATATAGTTTTTACCATCATTATAGCTAAATTTTTCAAAAGTACTATATGCGATAAATGCATCATAAATTTTTCTCAGTTTCAAACATTTTTATAAGAAGACATGTTTGGTACATTTTGGGAAATGGACCAAAATTTGTACCTCTTTCTAATAACATACAGAAATACAAACAAGTATTTGATTTAAGGGTCAAAAAGGGGAATAATAAATACATGTTTTAAACTATTTGGAAAATGGATCGAATAGGAAAAATTTTAGTAATATAAAATCTATGTATGTAATCGGATCATTTGAAAACGGCTGGAGCAATTTTGATAGGTTTGAATACCAAACACGTTTTTGGTACTATGTATTTTAATTTATGAGGCAAACAAGTGAATTGAATAGAATTTAAATTACGTTATGGTTTGATTTAAAATTTAACAAGGAAGAGGTTATGTTCGGCTTTGCCGAACCCCATATACCCACCATCTACTTTAATTAAATTTATAAATCTTTTTAAAATATAAACTTTGTTCCCTTTATATTTCTATGGTTTAATGTGGGCCGACGTCACCAAATTTTGACACTAAATATTACCACAAAAAGGGCAATAACTATTTGTGCCAATTTTGTATCCCTTTTTGTTTTTGGGTTTAAGCTCTTTGCTTAGGCGTTCTTTCAAATGACTGACAGACAGAGACAGAGAGAGAGAAAGAGAGACAGATAGACAGACAGACAGACAGGCAGACAGAAAGACAGACAGACAGAGAGACAGACAGACAGACAGACAGACAGACAGACAGACAGACAGACAGACAGACAGACAGACAGACAGACAGACAGACAGACAGACAGACAGACAGACAGACAGACAGACAGACAGACAGACAGACAGACAGACAGACAGACAGACAGGCAGACAGAAAGACAGACAGACAGACAGACAGACAGACAGACAGACAGAGAGACAGACAGACAGACAGACAGACAGACAGACAGACAGACAGACAGACAGACAGACAGACAGACAGACAGACAGACAGACAGACAGACAGACAGACAGACAGACAGACAGACAGACAGAAACACAGACAGACAGACAGACAGACAGACAGACAGACAGACAGGCAGACAGAAAGACAGACAGACAGACAGACAGATAGACAGATAGACAGATAGACAGACAGACAGACAGACAGACAGACAGACAGATAGACAGACAGACAGACAGACAGACAGACAGACAGACAGACAGACAGACAGACAGACAGACAGACATAAAGACAGACAGACAGACAGACAGACAGACAGACAGACAGTCTTTATGTCTGTCTGTCTGTCTGTCTTTCTGTCTTAATGTCTGTCTGTCTGTCTGTACTCGTTTTCTAAAGAATTTTTAATAGAACACTTTTGATGCACAAGTTTTTATAGAGAATTTTCGAAAGACACATTTTATATAGAAATTTTTGATAACAAAATGTTTGAGTAAAGATTTCTGATATAGAATTTTTGATTTTAAATTTTCGAGTCGATCCAACAATGTCCGAATTGTTGTCCATATAGACTTGTTCTCTATCTATCTCTTTACAACTACAAACTTATTTATATTTTTATGAAGAAAGAATTAATGCTTATTGGGCAAAAGCAGTGTACCATTTTTTTGAAATTGGCTCATATTTGAATACACTTCTTTCAAAAGTCACTTACTTAAACACCCCGAAAATCTTTTACTTTCTTAAATCTAAAGATAATAATACTTTTTGCTCAAGTCTACTGTAGACAAGTCTACTGTAAACATAAATCGATAAATGAATTTTATCACCTTCGGTTCACATTTGACTTGCTTACATATCGGACCGCCTGTCGGAAATGACACACATAAACAGGAGTAGGCAACCCATACCACCAGTAGCCGATGAATTTTTTTAATTTTCGTTAATACCACGATCATTAATAAAACTCGTGAAAATGAGTATTAAAATCATTCAGTTGGAATTTGGATGTTAACAGAGTTGGTTGGTGCCGCTTTGTCAAAGAAAACACAAAAACAACATAGGCAAGAAACAAATCAAAATCTAGTTCATAGCAACAAAATACATGGTTCAAGAAAACAAAGTTATATAATCTCAAACATTGTTTCCACAACACTATTATTTGTGTAAACCTTAAGAATATTTTTTTAAATATTGGGAATATTTTTTAAAACAGAAATAAATTCTAATATTAAACAAGTTTTGGATCGAAAATAGATGCAAAAATTTTTTTATAGAAAAATTTTTAATGAAAACATTTTTCTTTGGATAATTTTTCGATAAAAATTATCTTCAGAGAAAATTTTCCGATAAAAATATTTTTTCTGTAAAAATTTTCGACAAAAAATTTTTCTATAGAAAAATTTTTGGTAAAAAAATTTTCTATGGAAATATTTTAGATAAAAAAAATGAAGTAGAAAACTTTTTCTTTTTAAAACGTTAGAACTACACATTTAAAAAAAATACCTATTTTAGTTAAAAATATAAAAAAACGTCAACTCTGCCGAGTAATTTTTTGTTCTGTTCTCTTTGCGCTGATCCGTGCACATTAGGGTGAAAATTTTTTGTATGAAGGAAAATGATTTTTCCAATTTTATAACTTTTTCTACGGAATATTGTACACTAGGTCTAAAAGTTTAGATCTGAAAATTAAAAAATGATTTTTGAAACCTTAATGAGAAAAATGTACCATTTTCCAACATGAAAAAACTAAGAAAATTTGATTATATTTACACAAAATTGAACTATTTACAAGTAACAAGCCATTAAATGATAAATCATGTCTAACTTTGGAATTTCTTTATTTACAACATACAATTTTTGGTGCATATCCTTAGGCGCGTTTTCAAAGGCATGAATTTTCGAGGGAAAACTGCAATAACTTTTAAACTAACTCATGGATTTTCGCTTTTCACGATTTGAAATAAATCTGTATTAGTTCTCTTTAATATTCTATTATTTTTTCTTGCAAAAATCATTTACTTTTGGTCTAAATTTCGTAAAAACAAAAAAAAATAACCAATTTTTCCCCATACAAATGGGCTCTCAAAATTTGGACCCGATGCGCGCCCGTAGAACGTTGTCCGATTTGGCTCAAATTTCCAGATCTGAACTTTTAGACCTAGTGTAACAATATTCTGTAGAAAAACATTTGAAATCAAAGAAAAAAAATTTTTCCTGTCACCCTAGTGCACATAAATATAACCAAATCTATGCAAAGAAAATTAAGCTTAAACACATACATACAAAACTTATAATGTTATTGACAATTTGTCTTCATTTTATCTCAATGAAGGGCATAACAAAATCGGGCTTGACCAGCCAAAGAACTTTCTTACTTGTTTTCTTTTGTGTTTTTGTTATTAATTAGTTTTTATCACCTTATCTGCATAATTATAAGTAAATTGTTGTATGACGACTGCTACTGAAGAAGTTTTGGTTTAGATAATTATCATAATTATGACGAGATCCAACATTTAAGTATCTATTATCAAAAATAAAGAGATATTGTATCTACTACTTCAAAATCTTTACATATACATTTATAAGTGCGGATAAATTTGTTGATGATTTTCTCCGTTGTTTTTTGTTTGTTTGTTTACAAATTAATTATGAAAATTGGGAAAGGTCAGGTTATTTGGTAAAGATATTCTTGTTGATTTTCGAAATCATTAATATTGAATTTACGTCATAGTTTTGAAGAATGATAAAGATTGTTCTGTTTTGTTTTATTTCTAGTTTGAGACCAGAATTGATTATATGAAAGACTTGATTTATGTTGTAGAACATGTATTTTTGTTTATTTTAATTTGTCCAAGTTTAAATTAATTGAGTTTTATATAAACAAAGAAAACGAGATTTAAAAAACAAACACCAAAATATTGCTCATAAAATTTTATTTAATTTCACTAACTTTTTAAAAATTCATAGACATACGAGTATAATTCTAACTAAGCAACATCGTTAAAGACATATTTAGCCGGTACAAAATTATAGATTTTCTTATAACGATCCAAAGCAAGAGATTCCAAAATTTCCTGTACAGCGGGACGTAAAATTTCAAATAAATCCTTCCAATTTTGATTGAAAAGATCGTTAGCACTTTTCTCCAGTTCAGCGTTGCCGTTAAAAAGATTCGTAAAATGGATATGGAAATTTCCGAGTTTCTTAATATCGCATCGAACACTGGTCACATCGAAGAACTTTTGATTGTGGTTCGTAATAAGTTTGGTCTTAAAGGCGAAAAATACCTCCATATCGGCTAAAAAGGAAGATTTTATTTATATTTTATATAATTTAACAGATTTAATATACTTACAACCCTCCATTTCCAAGTTTCCACCACTACTATCCAAATTCAAGACCAAAATATTACCCTTTATACGATAAACGCCTTTTGTTACCAAAGAGGGAATTTTTAACAATATCTTAAATGTGTAATCATTGGTAATGCTGAAATTAGGAATAAAATTTTTCAGTTACAAATTTTATTTGTAAATTATTTAACTGAATTGTTATATCTAATTTTTTTCATAACTTACCTTGCTTTAGTTATAGTTGAATGGGACATGCCTTCTATTACCGCATCCTTGAGATCCATATTTATACTAATACTTGGATTATCTTGTTCCAAATGAAGCTTTTTTACCTTAAATGGATCTATACTGCCAAGACCCTTTAGACCGGGTATACCTAAACATATAAACATTTTTTAAGAAAAACTTTTAAAGCAAAATTTTCGATACAAAAATGTTTTTTGTAGAAAATTTTTTAATAGAAAATTCTTTACGTAATACTTTTTTCTAAAAAGTTTTTTGTAAAATGCTTCTATAAACAATTTTGGATGTAAAATTTTTCTATACAAAATTTTGATGCAAAATTTTTCTATAAAACATTTTGATGCAAAATTATTCTATAAAAAATTTCGATGCAAAATTTTTCAATAAAAAATTTTGATGCAAAATTTTTCTTTAAAAAATTTCGATGCAAAATTTTTCTATAAAAAATTTCGATGCTAAATTTTTCTATAAAAAATTTTCGATGTAAAATTTTTCTATAAAAAATTTTGATGTTAACTTTTTCTATAAAAAATTTTTATGCAAAATTTTTCTATAAAATATTTTGATGCAAAATTTTTCTATAGAAAATTTTTAATGAAAAAAATGGTAAATTTTAAATATTCATATAAAAATTTGTAGTGCAATTATAATAATTTTTATAGAAAATATAAAAATTTTTTTTAAAAAAATTTTGAATGTAAAATTTTTCTATAAAAAATTTCGATGCTAGATTTTTTCTATAGAAAATTTTTAATGTAAAATTTGTCTACAAAAAAATTTTAATGTAAAATTTATCTACAGAAAATTTTTAATATAAAATTTATCTACAGAAAAATTTTAATATAAAATTGTCATATGGAAAAGTTTTAATACAATATTTTTTTATAGAAATTTTTGATCTATAGAAAATGTTTACTATAAATTTTTTCAATAAAATAGAATAATGCAAAATTTTTCTATTTAAAATTTTTCTCTAAAAACTTTTAGCATAAAAATTTTCGTTATAAAATTTTTCTATAAAAAATTTTCGATATATAATTTTTTAATAGAAAATTTTTTATGTAAAATTTTTGTATTCAAAATTTTTGGTATAAAATTTTTGTAAAAAAATTTTTCTACAAAAGGAATTTTTATCAAAAATTTTCTCCAAAATAAATTATCTATAATTTACTTCAAAAATAATTTATGAAAAATCTATATTGAAAATTTTCTGTCGAAAATTTTTTATGAAGAACATTTATATCTAAAATTTTCTTTAGCAAACTTTTATATCGAAAATTTTCTATAGAAAAATTTTATATCAAAAATTTTCTGTAGAAAAATTTTATATGAAATTTTCTATTAAACATTTTTTTTATCGAATATATTTATTCTATAGAAAAGTTGTATATCGAAAATTTCCTATAAAAAACATTTATATTAAAAATTTTCTATAGAAAACTTTTATATCGAATATTTTTTATAGAAAACTTTATATCAAAAATTTTCTATAGCAAATTTTATATCGAAAATTTTCTATAGAAAACTTTTATATCGAAAATTTTCTATAGAAAAATTTTATATTGAAAATTTTCTATAGAAATTCTTTATATCGAAAATTTTCTATGGAAAAATTTTCAGTAAAATTTTATATTAAAATTTTTTTTTGAAAAAATTTATATTGAAAATTTTTTATGGAAACATTTTCTATTGAAAAATTTTATATCAAAAATTTTCTATAGAAAAATTTTATATCAAAAATTTTGTAAAGAAAAATTAGTAGTCTAAAATTTTCTATAGAAACATTTTTCTAATGCAAATTTTCAATATTAATTTTTTCTATCGAAAATGTTCGATATAAAATTTTTCTATAGAAAATTTTCGATATAAAATTTTTCTATAGAAAATTTTCGATATAAAATTTTGCTATAGAAAATTTTCGATATAAAATTTTTCTATAGAAAATTTTCGATATAAAATTTTTCTATAGAAAATTTTCGATATAAAATTTTTCTATAGAAAATTTTCGATATAGAATTTTTCTATAGAAAATTTTCGGTATAAAATTTTTCTATAGAAAATTTTCGATATAACATTTTTCTACAGAAAATTTTCGATATAACATTTTTCTATAGAAAATTTTCGATATAAAATTTTTCTATAGAAAATTTCTGTATAAAATTCTTTTATTGAAAATATTCTATATAAAATTATATAAAATAAATTTTGTATAGAAAATTTTCGATATAAAATTTTTCTATAGAAAATTTTCAATATAAAATTTTCGATATAAAATTTTTCTATAGAAAATTTTCGATATAAAATTTTTCTATAGAAAATTTCTGTATAAAATTTTTTTATTAAAAGTTTTCTATATAAAATTTCTATGTAGAAAATTTTCGATATAAAATTTTTCTATAGAAAATTTTCGATTACAAATTTTTCGATAGAAAATTTTCAATTAAAAATTTTTCTTTAAAAAATTTTGATACACAATTTTTCTATAGAAAATTTTCGATATTAAATTTTTCTATAGAAAATTTTCCATATAAAATTTTTCGATAGAAAATTTTCAATATTAAATTTTTCTATAGAGAATTTTCGGTATAAAATGCTTCTATAGAAAATTTCTGTATAAAATTTTTTTATTGAAAATTTTCTATATAAAATTTTTCTATAGAAAATTTTTTATATAAAATTTTTCTGTAGAAAATTTTCGATATAAAATTTTTCTATAGAAAATTTTCGATTACAAATTTTTCTATAGAAAATTTTCGATTACAAATTTTTCTATAGAAAATTTTCGATTACAAATTTTTCTATAGAAAATTTTCGATTACAAATTTTTCTATAGAAAATTTTTGATTACAAATTTTTCTTTAAAAAATTTTACTATAAAGTTTTTCTACAGAAAATTTTCGATATTAAATTTTTCTATAGAAAATTTTCGATATCAATTTTTTGTTTAGAGAATTTTCGGTATAAAATTTTTCTTTTGAAAATTTTCGACATATATTTTTTTCTATAGAAAATTCCAGATATCAAATTTTTTATAAAAAATTTTTAATACAAAATTATTCTTAAATTATTTGTGGAGAAAATTTTAGATACATTTTTTTTAAAGAGAATTTTTATAAAAATTATTTTTTTTTACAAAAATTAATTCTTACCATCTCTCCAATTCGTAAAGACATTTTCAAGAGATTTTGCCAAACAGACCCCATTGTTGGGATCACTCAGGGAACATGGTTGTAGAAATGAGGCTGGAATAAAAAAGGTACTTTAAATGAATAATTTTATAGTTTATATTTTAATGGGATGGAAAAATAAACTGAAAGACCCAGACAGTTATATTGGTCAACTCTAGTAATTTAGTAAATTTCAGTCATTTATGGACCGTTTTGTAATTGGTATAGTAAATTGTTATTTAATAGACTTACGTGCTTCCTTTAAATAATCATCCCCCTGGACTCTGATGAACATTATACTAAAGACACCTAATGCGAAGATGACACTACAACTGAATTTAAGAGATTCCATTTTCTTTAAAAAAATAAAAAATTAAAAATAAAATAATAGAAGTTTTTAAACTCCACTTAACTAATAGTTACTTAGACTACGCACCTACGCTCTTTGCTGATTCTGAGATTAATACTAAGATTCTGCTTGATTCTTCAATTTAAGAAATCCGCTTTTATGGATATTTTTTTGCATTACATATTTATTTTTATTATTTTAAAATTGCAATTTATTAAATTTTATTTCAATGTTTTTTTCTTGTCAAAAGATTATTGTTTTTTTTATAATGCAAGTTAATTTTTTTTGTTGAAGTTTGCTACACTTTAGCTGGCACATAAAGTTCACTACGAAATTTGGTTTTCAGACTTAGGAAAACCGTTTTTGATTTTTAGGCGAACTAATATAAATATATTCTGTATTAGTTAAAAATCCAATATCTGGGTATGTATAGGCTCCTTTCTTTACATAACTCTATATATTTGCAGTAGAGATATGGCGCCATCTGATGTTAAACAATTGAAATGTAATTGTGTTAACAAGAAATTGATTAACAAATCTATTATTACCGATGTAGGGTACAGAAAATATTTAGATCTAGTAATTATTTAAAATAGAGCTTGCGTGTATGTCAGTTACTTAAAATTAAAGTAAATTGTTTCTAATCTTAATTTGAAAACGCAAAGTATAATGTTTTATACAGCTCTAATAAATAGAAAATGCACTAGTTTTTCGTGGACCTATTTTAAATGGGCCAAGATAGTCGGTTATGATAATTATTCACTAAAAATTAGTTTTAACCTATTTTCTCCCTATTTAATTTATTAGTACTAAACAGGTGTCAACTTATTTTTGAAGCTTTTAAAACAAAATTTTAATTTTGATTTTCTTGTATAAAGTGTAACTAACCCAGCAAAACTTTTCATTACCAAGTAATGAGTTAAACAGCTAAACTATTGAACATGAACTACTTACACATTCACTGTTTAAGTCATTACATTAACATGGGGATGTCATTGGAGGCAAGTACTTACCAATTGCTGAAAAGTAATGAGTTGGGTAAGCAATTGGAAAGCAACAACAACAACTTTTTTTGTTGTTGTTTTATTTAAAAAAATATATTTTTAAACGAAATACAAAAGCTTTTTTTAAGTTTTTTTTTAATTATTTTAAAACTTAAATAGTTTAAATCTTCCTTTTTGGTTATATAACATTGACTCTTACTTACTTAAATGGCCTTTAGTTACAACCTGTCAAGGTCAAAGTCCGAGCATATTTTGGAATTCCATGGACTTCGATCTTGTGCGAATATTCTCCAATTTTATAGGCCATGGAAGTTTCGGCCACCCTCTTCTAGCATTAGGTAGTGGAACATTTTAATTCTAATTTTAGCCTCTTCATAGTCATTATTTTTTCCAAGAGAGGGTTACTAGCCCGTCGTCCTAACCCATTTTTATCGATCTTATGGGACAACTCTCGGTACATGTTAGCTCACTACACTAAGGGGTGTTAAACAGTTTCCCTGGGTGATACCACTAGGAGGTCATTGTCCGCAGTTGAGATGAAGGATGACCCAGATAAGTTGGGCTTACCAAAGTTAAGACAAATCAGAACTGCGTTTGGTATCCAACATCCCCTACATAATCAAAATTAACTCATGATGGTAGTTTTTCATTACCATGAGTTAGTTTTCCAATTTTTTTTTTACAGAAGGTAATATTTAAGTTCTTAAAATTCAAAAATCATTTGAAAAACTCTTTTAATAAAAAAAAAGTTATAAAAAATTATTGGTCTTGGTGGGATTCGAACCGGGGCCATTCAGTTTAAATGACCATCTTAATTACAAATAAGTACTTCTGTAATAACTTATTAGTTATTCGGAGGGTATGTTGTAGTCATTACAAGGTAACCAGTTACCAGAGTACTTGCCATTACCAAAGTTTTGCTGGGTAAAGTTTGCTTATTTTTACATTTTTCAATCGATAAACATTTGAATCTATTTACCCCTACCATTACTGTGATGTAGGGTATGCAGACACATCAATAATGACTAGACAAAATAATATTTTAATTTACTTCTTAAACTGGTTGAACAAGTATCCAACGGTTGGCTATCATTCAATATGAAAATATAAGATTTCGCTAGAACATTTGAAAGTAAAGTTGACAATTTTAAACATATTAAAAATCATTTTATAGCTTGAACTAACTGTAAAGTCTTCAACAGATATAGCATCTGCGTATATTATAAAGAAGCAGTAGAGTATTATGTAATCGACTCTACTTCAAGTTTATACTCGTTTAGTTAAAATCTGACAATGACTGATACCAAATTTCAATTTATTATTTCTTTTACGAGTAATAATTAGTCAATAAAAAAGCAATTTGTATGATAATTAACATGACATTATCGTTAAATTAATCGTTGTGTTTAAGATTACCCATCATAAGGGTTGTGGACATGATAAAATATTGCAAAAAATCGGGACAAATCTGAAATTTATATTACATAAGATCAGAGACCGAATATTAATACTTTTAAAACAATATTTTCATATTTTAATCCATACAAAAACAATCATTGAAGTTTAAAAAATAATAAATATCCCTAAAGATTTTTAAATGTTCGAAAAATTTTGTATCGTTTTTCAATCCGATGAAAATAAAAAATAAAAAAATCGTTTGGGATATTTATCAGTTCAAAATTATTTTCATCTTTTTTCATCCGATGAAAAAAAAATTTGATAGAAAATATTCAAATTTTATTTCTGTATTTGTCCTGGTTTCATTCATCATAATGTTCTTGCATAGATTAGGAAACTCCAAAATCCTTGCGCCAACTGCTGAGCAGGGG
The DNA here is from genome assembly GCA_933228675.1 of Stomorhina lunata. Taxonomy (NCBI): domain Eukaryota; kingdom Metazoa; phylum Arthropoda; class Insecta; order Diptera; family Rhiniidae; genus Stomorhina; species Stomorhina lunata. The sequence goes on from OW121740.1 coordinate 151,936,289, forward strand.
GATTTCTCGCATGATTACCCCTTGGAGTAGTATATTCTGTAATATTGTTTCTTTCCATGCTTAAAACATCGTGAGTACTAAGTCGATGGGTGATGGGTCCAAAGTCACAAGCCACGTTTGTATAGCGAGCCGCTCGATCCGAGACTGAGGCCCGCTTGCAGCCGCAACTAACATGTTGAACAGACGCTGCATTTTCGTACTTTACGAAGTGCAATTAACTTAGACGGTTAGACCATATACGTTGGAATGGCTCTAAGATAACTCCCTTTTATATTAGCCCTGACCTAGAATCCCACACGGGTTGTTTACCGCATCTAAAACTAGGTTGCTAAGGTTTCCAGGATGTACCACGAGAAGGTTAGAGTGGGAATTGGATACAGTTTTTACCTGATAGCTAGAGACGCCAGGCAATTCTGCATCCTTCCATTCCCTATGCTCCACTGGGAGTCAAGAATGACAGAAGAAGATATGTCCTGGTATAAAAAGTCTTTAGGACGTTTAAATAACAATAAATTCAATTATTGTTGCAAATTTTATGTTGAAATGGTTTTGCGAGTCAAAGAAACCACCAATAGTTCCATTAGGACTATTAGGTTTAACTTCGATGTCCTGAAACATTGCAATTAATTGGAAACATATTCATAGATTCATTGTTAAAAGTTTTACAATTTCAAAAATATTTTATTTTTCAAAGTCAAAACAGAAGTTCAAAAATAAAACAATCAATAAAATATTTTTCTGTTTGGATATTTATCGTTAAAGATATTTAAAATTTTCATCATGAGGGATATTTATATTTCAAATATAAATCCCTCATTTTTATTCATCGATCGAAATGAAAATAAATTTTCATCGGCAATGATATTTATACTTGATTGATTTAAAAAATAAAACAATATTCGGTCTCTGCATAAGATTTTCGACTTAATAAAATAAATATTTACATCGTTAAAAAAATTTTCAATAAAAAATTTATAGAAAATTTTTCGATAGAAAATTTTTTTATAGAAAATTTTTTGATAAAAAATGTTTTTATAGAAAATTTTTCGATAAAAAAATGTTTCTATAAAATTTCGATAAAAAAATATTTCTATTAAAAATTTTTTTAAAAAAAAATTTTTCTATAGAAAACTTTTCGATAAAAAAATTTTTCTATAGAAAATTTTTCGATAAAAAAATTTTTCTATTGAAAATTTTTCGAAAAAAAAAATTTTGCTATAGAAAATTTTTTGATAAAAATATTTTTCTATAGAAAATTTTTCGATAAAAAAACAATTTTCTATAGAAAAGTTTTCGATAAAAAATTTTCTCTATACAAAATTTTTCGATAAAAAAAATTTTTCAAATAAAATATTTTTCTACAGAAAGTTTTTCACATAAAAAAATTTTCAATAAAAAAATTTTTCTATTAAAAATTTTTCGATAAAAAAATTTTTCTATTAAAAATTTTTAATAGAAAAATTTTTCTATTAAAAATTTTTCGATAAAAAATTTTTTGATAAAAAAATGTTTCTATAGAAAATTTTTCGATAAAAAAATTTTTCGATTTAGTTATATACAAATTTTTTAATAAAAAAAATTTTCTATAGAAAATTTTTCTTTAGAAATTATTTGATAAAAAGTTTTTCGATAAAACAATTTTTCTATAGAAAACTTTAAAGAAAAAAATTTTTTTCTATAGAAAATTTTTCTATAGCTAGTTTTTCGATAAATAATATTTCTATATTAAATGTTTCGATTAAAAATTTTTTTATAGAAAAATTTTCAATAAAAAACTTTTCTATAGAAAGTTCTGAATAAAATAATATTTCTGTAGAAAATTATTTGACAAAAATATTTTTTTATAGAAAATTTTTCGATAAAAAATTTTTTCTATAGAAATCTCGACCAAAAAATTTTTCTATAGAAAATTTTTCCATGAAAAACTTTTTCAATAGAAAAATTTTCGATAGAAAATTTTTCGTTAAAAAAAAATTTTCTATAGAAAATTTTTCGTAAAAAAAAAATTTTCTATAAAAAATTTTTCGTTAAAAAAAAAAAATTTCTATAGAAAATTTTTCGTTAAAAAAAATTTTCTATAGAAAATTTTTCGTTAAAAAAAAATTCTATACAAAAAAATTTTGATAAAAAAATATGTATAGAAAATTTTTCGATAAAAAAAATTTTCTATAGAATATTTTTTGATAAAAAAAATTTTCTATAGAAAATTTTTCGTTAAAAAAAATTTTCTATAGAAAATTTTTCGTTAAAAAAATTTTCTATAGAAAATTTTTCGTTAAAAAAAATTTTCTATAGAAAATTTTTCGTTAAAAAAAATTTTCTATAGAAAATTTTTCGTTAAAAAAAATTTTCTATAGAAAATTTTTCGTTAAAAAAAATTTTCTATAGAAAATTTTTCGTTAAAAAAAATTTTCTATAGAAAATTTTTCGTTAAAAAAAAAAAATTTCTATAGAAAATTTTTCATTAAAAAAAAAAAAAAATTTCTATAGAAAATTTTTCGTTAAAAAAAAATTTTCTATAGAAAATTTTTCGTTAAAAAAAAATTTTCTATAGAAAATTTTTCGTTAAAAAAAAATTTTCTATAGAAAATTTTTCGTTAAAAAAAAATTTTCTATAGAAAATTTTTCGTTAAAAAAAAATTTTCTATAGAAAATTTTTCGTTAAAAAAAATTTTTCTATAGAAAATTTTTCGTTAAAAAAAAATTTTCTATAGAAAATTTTTCGTTAAAAAAAAATTTTCTATAGAAAATTTTTCGTTAAAAAAAAATTTTCTATAGAAAATTTTTCGTTAAAAAAAAATTTTCTATAGAAAATTTTTCGTTAAAAAAAAATTTTCTATAGAAAATTTTTCGTTAAAAAAAAATTTTCTATAGAAAATTTTTCGTTAAAAAAAAATTTTCTATAGAAAATTTTTCGTTAAAAAAAAATTTTCTATAGAAAATTTTTCGTTAAAAAAAATTTTTCTATAGAAAATTTTTCGTTAAGAAAAAATTTTCTGTGAAAAATTTTTCGTTAAAAAAAATTGCCGTAAGAAATTTTTTGTTAAAAAAAAATTTACTATAGAAAATTCTTAGTTAAAAAAAAAATTCTATAGAAAATTTTTCGTTAAAAAAAAATTCTATAGAAAATTTTTCGTTAAATAAAATTTCTATAGAAAATTTTTCGTTAAAAAAAAATTCCATAGGAAATTCTTCGATAAAAATTTTTCTATAGAAAATTTTTTGATAAAAAAATTTTTCGATAAAAAAAATTTTTGGATAAAAAAGTTTTCTATAGATAATTTTTCTATAGACAGTTTTTCGGTAAAAAATTTTTCTACACAAAATTTTTCAATAAAAAATTTTTTCTATAGAAAATTTTTGGATAAAACAATTTTTCTTTGGAAAATTTTTCTATAGAGAATTTTTCGATCAAAAAAATTTTTCTATTGAAATTTTTTTGAATAGAAAAATTTTTCAATAGAAAATTTTTGGACACCGTTTAAAGATCAAAATCACAAGCATTCCGTCAAAATTAAAGGCCCAAGTTTGATTTTGTAATTATCGAAAAAATATCATTCCTATAAGAAAAAAAAAATATTCAGTCAAAAATATAAATATTAAAATAAGCTTAGAATTACTACCAAAAATATTTTAATAATGTTTAGAATTGTCTTCTCACCTAGAAATTTTAATAGAAGAGCTAAGAAAGCTGTGCCGAAAGGGAATCAAATAAAGGAACCTATTAAATATGATAGCGAGGAATATATTAAAGAAGCTTTATTGGAAATATTGATTTATATGATTTTTCTGGTGGCAATAACAATTGGTAAGAATTCATATTTCTAGAGCAGTGATGCTAAGTCTGATGCCCACAGTAATAATGGGCATCGCTGTTCTTGAGGTATTTTTAAATTTTCTGCGTTCTTTTCAAATGTTCAGCAAATGATTTTAACAAAGAAAATGTTTACGTATGATAAAGCTAAATTTAAGATTTTATCTTATTTTAATATTTTCATTGCTATAACCATTTGCTGAATACTTTTAAAAGAGTGATGCCCACTTGTGGTAGAAAATCTCTATAGATAGATCAAATCAATTGAATAATCCGCGAATTATAATTAAGAATTTTGTTGGTTTCATTAAATTTTCCAGTGGCCAATACAGTACAACATTTGTACATGTTCTATTTCAATCAAACTTTGCAGAGATCGTTTCTAGATCGTATTATAGAGACCGATATGGGAACTGAATTGACATTTAATGAATTGGTAACAACGGCCGATTGGTGGTTATTTATGGAGAGAGTCCTATTGGCCAATTTACATGGCATAAGTTATGATTGGAATGATCATGATAAAAAGGAGGAAGAAAATAAAAGTAAAGAAAGCGAAAAAGAAGAAACAGAGGAAGAAAAGGAAACTGAAAAAGACGAAGAAGAAAAAGAAGAAGAGTCTACCGAAAAAACCGACACTACAACTGGAACCGAAAGCTTTTCACGCATTTATTTAAGGGATAACATTCTGATGGGGCCGCCACGTCTGAGACAAATTCGTGTTCGGGAGAATGCCTGTCAAGTTCATGACGTTTTTCTTACATATTTTAGAAATTGTTATCCAGGCTATACCAAAAGTGATGAAAATATTACAGGAATTTATCATGGGTAAGAGTAGTAATTATAAAAAATGTAATTCTCACATTTATAGAGTGCATTTCAGTTCGAAATACTATACAAGAAGTGAATTACAAGCCAATTTTATAAGAGGTCGTATAACGAACTATTATGGTGGCGGCTTTATTGTAAATTTGTCTTATAGCTTTAAGGAAAATCAAAAGATTTTTAAAAACTTGAAGAAGGACAAATGGATTGATCGTGGAACTCGATTGGTGATATTTGAATTTGTGTTATTCAATACTAATTCATATTTATTTGATAATGTCAAGTAAGTAATTAAAAAAAATAAAAAAATCTATAGAAAAATTTTTTTAACGAAAATTTTTCTATAGAAAAATTTTTTTAACGAAAATTTTTCTATAGAAAAATTTTTTTAACGAAAATTTTTCTATAGAAAAATTTTTTTAACGAAAATTTTTCTATAGAAAAATTTTTTTAACGAAAATTTTTCTATAGAAAAATTTTTTTAACGAAAATTTTTCTATAGAAAAATTTTTTTAACGAAAATTTTTCTATAGAAAAATTTTTTTAACGAAAATTTTTCTATAGAAAAAATTTTTTAACGAAAATTTTTCTATAGAAAAAAATTTTTAACGAAAATTTTTCTATAGAAAAAATTTTTTAACAAAAATTTTTCTATAGAAAAATTTTGTAAAAGAAAATTTTTCTACAGAAAAATTTTTTTAACGAAAATTTTTCTATAGAAAACATTTTTTAACGATAATTTTTCTATAGAAAAAATCTTTTAACGAAAATTTTTCTATAGAAAAAATTTTTTAACGAAAATTTTTCTATAGAAAAAATTTTTTAACGAACATTTTTCTATAGAAAAAATTTTTTAACTAAAATTTTTCTATAGAAAAAATTTTTTAACGAAAATTTTTCTATGGAAAAAATTTTTTAACGAAAATGTTTCTATAGAAAAAATTTTTTAACGAAAATTTTTCTATAGAAAAAATTTTTTAACGAAAATTTTTCTATAGAAAAAATTTTTTAACAAAAATTTTTCTTTATAAAAAATTTTTTAACGAAAATTTTTCTATAGAAAAAATTTTTTAACAAAAATTTTTCTTTATAAAAAATTTTTTAACGAAAATTTTTCTATAAAAAATTTTTTAACGAAAAATTTTCTACAGAAACAATTTTTTAACGAAAATTTTTCTATAGAAAAAAGTTTTTAACTAAAATTTTTCTATAGAAAAAATTTTTTAACGAAAATTTTTCTATAGAAAAAATTGTTTAACGGAAAATTTTTTACAGAAAAAAATTTTTTAACGAAAATTTTTCTATTTAAGAAATTTTTTTAATGAAAATTTTTCTATAGAAAAAATTTTTTAACAAAAATTTTTCTTTATAAAAAAATTTTTAACGAAAATTTTTCTATAGAAAAAATTTTTTAACGAAAATTTTTCTATAGAAAAAATTTTTTAATGAAAATTTTTCTATAGAAAAAATTTTTTAACGAAAATTTTTCTATAGAAAAAATTTTTTAACGAAAATTTTTCTATAGAAAAAATTTTTTAACGAAAAGTTTTCTATAGAAAAATTCTTTGAACGAAAATTTTTCTATAGAAAAATTTTTTTAACGAAAATTTTTCTATAGAAAAAATTTGTTTTAACGAAAATTTTTCTTTAGAAAAAAATTTTTAACGACAATTTTTCTATAGAAAAAATTTTTTAACGAAAATTTTACTATAGAAAATTTTTTTTTTTTATAGAAAATTTTTTTTTAACGAAAATTTTTCTATAGAAAAAATTTTTTTAACGAAAATTTTTCTATAGAAAAAATTTTTTTAACGAAAATTTTTCTATAGAAAAAATTTTTTAACGAAAATTTTTCTATAGAAAAAAATTTTTAACGAAAATTTTTCTATAGAAAAAATTTTTTAACAAAAATTTTTCTATAGAAAAATTTTGTAAAAGAAAATTTTTCTACAGAAAAATTTTTTTAACGAAAATTTTTCTATAGAAAACATTTTTTAACGATAATTTTTCTATAGAAAAAATCTTTTAACGAAAATTTTTCGATAGAAAAAATTTTTTAACGAAAATTTTTCTATAGAAAAAATTTTTTAACGAACATTTTTCTATAGAAAAAATTTTTTAACTAAAATTTTTCTATAGAAAAAATTTTTTAACGAAAATTTTTCTATGGAAAAAATTTTTTAACGAAAATGTTTCTATAGAAAAAATTTTTTAACGAAAATTTTTCTATAGAAAAAATTTTTTAACGAAAATTTTTCTATAGAAAAAATTTTTTAACAAAAATTTTTCTTTATAAAAAATTTTTTAACGAAAATTTTTCTATAGAAAAAATTTTTTAACAAAAATTTTTCTTTATAAAAAATTTTTTAACGAAAATTTTTCTATAAAAAATTTTTTAACGAAAAATTTTCTACAGAAACAATTTTTTAACGAAAATTTTTCTATAGAAAAAAGTTTTTAACTAAAATTTTTCTATAGAAAAAATTTTTTAACGAAAATTTTTCTATAGAAAAAATTGTTTAACGGAAAATTTTTTACAGAAAAAAATTTTTTAACGAAAATTTTTCTATTTAAGAAATTTTTTTAATGAAAATTTTTCTATAGAAAAAATTTTTTAACAAAAATTTTTCTTTATAAAAAAATTTTTAACGAAAATTTTTCTATAGAAAAAATTTTTTAACGAAAATTTTTCTATAGAAAAAATTTTTTAATGAAAATTTTTCTATAGAAAAAATTTTTTAACGAAAATTTTTCTATAGAAAAAATTTTTTAACGAAAATTTTTCTATAGAAAAAATTTTTTAACGAAAAGTTTTCTATAGAAAAATTCTTTGAACGAAAATTTTTCTATAGAAAAATTTTTTTAACGAAAATTTTTCTATAGAAAAAATTTGTTTTAACGAAAATTTTTCTTTAGAAACAAATTTTTAACGACAATTTTTCTATAGAAAAAATTTTTTAACGAAAATTTTACTATAGAAAATTTTTTTTTTTATAGAAAATTTTTTTTTAACGAAAATTTTTCTATAGAAAAAATTTTTTTAACGAAAATTTTTCTATAGAAAAATTTTTTTTAACGAAAATTTTTCTATAGAAAAATTTTTTTTAACGAAAATTTTTCTATAGAAAAATTTTTTTTAATGAAAATTTTTCTATAGAAAATTTTTTTTTAACGAAAATTTTTCTATAGAAAAATTTTTTTTAACGAAAATTTTTCTATAGAAAAATTTTTTTTAACGAAAATTTTTCTATAGAAAAATTTTTTTTAACGAACATTTTTCTATAGTAAAATTTTTTTTAACGAAAATTTTTCTATAGAAAAAATTTGTTTTAACGGAAAGTTTTCTATAGAAAAAATTTGTTTTAACGAAAAGTTTTCTATAGAAAAAATTTGTTTTAACGAAAATTTTTCTATAGAAAAAATTTTTTTTAACGAAAATTTTTCTATAGAAAAAATTTTTTAAAGAAAATTTTTCTATGGAAAAAATTTTTTAACGAAAATTTTCTATAAAAAAAAAAAAAAAAAAAATAATTTTTTTAACGAAATTTTTTCTATAGAAAAAAATTTGTAACGAAAATTTTTATATCAAAAATTTTCTACGGAAAATTTTTTTAGAAAAAAATTTTTAATTGTTTTTTTTTTTTTTTTAGAATTATGGCCGAATTACCTCCAGTTGGTGGCATTGTGCCCTCACATCATTTTCAAGCTTTAAATATGAAAACCCTATGGACCGATGGATATTGGGTTTCATTTGCGGCTGGTATAATTTTGTGGATTACGGTTTTATTTTATACCATCGAAAAAATTGCTTTATTTTTTCGAATTGGACCCAAATTGTTTTTTGCTTCCGTGTGGAATTATTTGGATATTATAGTTTTAATAGTAAGATTTGGGGTTCCAGAGAGGGATATTTTAAGGTGATTTTACAATTATTTCACTTATTTTTAGCTCTCATATTTTTGCCTGATATATAATTTGGTTCATCCCAGTTATATATCTGATATCATAAATTTAGCCGAGGATGATACGCATGGCTTTATAAGCATTGACTACATTTGCTATTATAATCTTTTGTATATCGATATAATGGCGACTTGTGTGTTTTTGGTCTGGGTCAAAATATTCAAATATATCAGTTATAATAAGACTATGCTACAATTTAGCACTACCTTAAAGAGAGTAAGTCTTTGCAACAAATAGTTAAAATTTAAAATTTTTGAACTTAAACTTTCCTCTAGTGTGCCGTGGACCTATTTGGCTTTGCTGTAATGTTTTTTATAGTCCTTTTAGCCTATGCTCAACTGGGCTTATTAATATTTGGTTCCAGTCATCCAGATTTTCGGGAATTTAGTATTTCGGTTATAACATTAATGCGTATGTTCTTGGGTGACTTTGAATATCAATTGCTGGAGGAGTCGAATCATGTCTTGGGGCCTATCTATTTTTTGAGTTATGTCTTGTTTGTGTTTTTTATTTTATTGGTGAGGTCAATACTTTAATTTACAAAAGATGTTATATATAAACTAATTTATGTAGAACATGTTCCTTGCTATTATTAACGATACCTATGGTGCTGTTAAAGGTGAAATACTTAAGGATGCCCCCAATTTGGGTCCTTATGCCTGGCGTTTATTTGTAAAGACTTTTTCGTGGTGCCTGCCTAAAAAGGGGTCTAAATCTGAAGCCCCGGAAAATTTAGATTTGAGGAATAGGGATGAAGTATCCAATACAACACCTTATCCAGCATCCACTATTCATTCTACACTAACATCATCACCGCAGCATGTGAGAAAGCGTCAAAGCGAGATTTTAAGAGAGTTAGTAAATTTGTATTTACAATAATTTCAGAATGTTTCAGAATTTAATTATTGTCCAAATTCATTTTAAGGTACTTTGAGGATGTCCCACAAGTTCAAGAGCCTAATGTGGTCTCAAAACATACCGAAGATTTTCAGCGGTAAGTTTAGTATTAAAAATTTATTTTTAAATAGAACTTTGGGTCAAAGACTCTATAATATAAAGATGTTGCACTTTTTTTATTTATTATATTGATATTTATTATATTGATTTGCCGTATGGTCGTTTTGAAAAATACCGCTTTAATCTAATAGGGAAATAACTCATGAAGACGATTATTCAATGATAGAAAGCTAAGGCACACACACGTGCTTATATAATGTATGTTTGTTTGTCATTCTTCTGTATTTGTTTCATTATTCTTTATCAACTTTATTTTCTTTGACAAAATAAATGTATCGAGTGCAATATTTTGTCTTTGGCTAAGTAGAACTAGAACGTTCCTATTTGCTAAATTATACCACATTACGAGCCAGTACTCCATATTACATTTTCTTTGGTTGGGTAAAACTAGAACACACTGGGCCTTTGTAATAATAAATTTGAAATTGAAATAACATATGCATTTAAATGGGTCTTATTTGTAAAAACCATAAAATTTTCAAAGCTTTTGTTAATTGGACATTTGACAGATTTGTCGTTAGTAAAATTTAAATCAAAATTTGCCGTTAATAAAATTTTGATTAAAATTAGTCTTTAGTAAAATTTAGATCAAAGTTTGCCTTTAGTAAAATTTTGATCAAAATTTGTTCTTAATTAAATTTTTTATCAAAATTTGTCTTTAGTAAAATTTTGATAAAAATTTGTCTTTAGTAAAATTTTGATCAAAATTTGTCTTTAGTAAAATTTTGATCAAAATTTGTCTTTAGTAAAATTTTGATCAAAATTTGCCGTTAATAAAATTTTGATTAAAATTAGTCTTTAGTAAAATTTAGATCAAAGTTTGCCTTTGGTAAAATTTTGTTCAAAATTTGTTTTTAGTAAAATTTTGATCAAAATTTGTCTTTAGTAAAATTTTGATCAAAATTTGCCGTTAATAAAATTTTGATTAAAATTAGTCTTTAGTAAAATTTAGATCAAAGTTTGCCTTTGGTAAAATTTTGTTCAAAATTTGTTTTTAGTAAAATTTTGATCAAAATTTGTCTGTAGTAAAATTTTGATCAAAATTTGTCTATAGTAAAATTTTGATCAAAATTTGTCTTTGTAAAATGTTGATGAAAATTATTCTTTAGTATTATTTGTCTTTGTAAGATTTTGATCAAAATTTGTCTTTAGTAAAATTTTGATCAAAATTTGTCTTTAGTAAAATTTTGATCAAAATTTGTCTTTAGTAAAATTTTGATCAAAATTTGTCTTTAGTAAAATTTTGATCAAAATTTGCCTTTAGTAAAATTTTGATCAAAATTTGTCTTTAGTAAAATTTTGATCAAAATTTGTCGTTAGTAAAATTTTGATCAAAATTTGTCTTCAGTAAAATTTAGATCAAAATTTGTCTTTAGTAAAATTTTGATCAAAATTTGTCTTTAGTAAAATTTTGATCAAAATTTGTCTTTAGTAAAATTTTGATCAAAATTTGTCTTTAGTAAAATTTTGATCAAAATTTGTCTTCAGTAAAATTTTGATCAAAATTTGTCTTTAGTAAAATTTAGATCAAAATTTGTCTTTAGCCAAATTTTGATCAAAATTTGTCTTTAGTAAAATTTTGATCAAAATTTGTCTTTAGTAAAATTTTGATCAAAATTTGTCTTTAGTAAAATTTTGATCAAAATTTGTCTTTAGTAAAATTTTGATCAAAATTTGTCTTTAGAAAATTTTTAGCAAAATTTGTCTTTCGTACAATTTTGAGCAAAATTAGTCTTTAGTAAAATTTTGATCAAAATTTGTCTTAGTAAAATTTTGATCAAAATTTGTCTTTAGTAAAATTTTGATCAAAATTTGTCTTTAGTAAAATTTAGATCAAAATTTGTCTTTAGTAAAATTTTGATCAAAATTTGTCTTTAGTAAAATTTTGATCAAAATTTGTCTTTAGTAAAATTTTGATCAAAATTTGTCTTTAGTAAAATTTTGATCAAAATTTGTCTTTAGTAAAATTTTGGTTCAACTATACTAGGTAAAATCACTAGGGAGAATAGTACAATTTTTTGATCCGCTTATGTCAAAAAAGCAAATCAAAACTCAAAGAAAAATAGAATCTTACTTTCCGGGCATTTCATAAACTTAAAGAAATTAAGTGATAAAATGCGTTACAAATGCTTTACTTTATAAACATTTAAGAATTATTTTAATTAAATTATTTTTATTTTAATTATCGAAGTGTATGGTGATTTTACCTAGTATAGTTGTATCATAGTTGTATCATGTATGAGACAAAATGACTTTACAAATTATCGAATTAAACATTTATTACCTTAAGCTATAATTAACTAATTAAAAATTCTCTTTCACACATTATTTTCTTTTAATCTAATTATAGTTTTGACAAACGTATCACTTTGATGGAGGAAGTCCTGGAACAATTAATTAATAATTTGGATGACATTTTAAAGCAAGTGGAAGCCAAAAAATCTAAGAAATCCAAGAAAACTATTTAAACAAAAATGATTTCTAAGTTATTTTATTATAACAATTCTTATGAAAAACTGTTAATTAATTCTTTTCGCTTGTGAATTTAAATATATCATTAAAAATAATCCCTATCAGTTGGTAATTTTATTTGGCATCGAAAGTTGAATGACTTTTTATATTATTCACTTATGAATGGATATGGCTTTTCGTACTTTAATATGCGGAACCTATATTATATGTTTTGTGGGTTGATTTGAACATTTATTTGTCATTTATTTAGTCAGTTTTCAAACTGTCACACAGTGGTTTACGGACGCTTTTTTTTGGAAATAATTCTTTAACTTTTGAACGACTGGAGATATTTGAATGAAATTTGACATGGTGATAGTCAAGGAGTATTCGAGTTGGTTTTTAAAAGCACTGGTCCATGAGGGGTCGGGAGAGTGATTGATGGACCTTCAAAGTTGGTCACCTCGGGTGTTCGACTTTTTTAAAAATTCGCCAAAAATCCATTTATGTATGGATTGAAAAGAAATTTTAAACTTAAGTTGTCCTTGAGAAGATCTACAAAAAATATGCTTAAATGTGTAGGTTATCTCCTTTGGATTTCGAGATATTTGGGTAAAAAGGAATTTTTAGGTTGATTTTTTACCTCTTTTTTTAAGCTTTTTTTGATCTGGTGGACGCATCTGAGGACCAAAAATTTTTTAAGAATATTCTTTAAATTTGTAATAAAATTCTGAATAATTTTTGTGCAAGTTAGTTATAGAAATCTTCTTTTGTTTAAAAGTTAAAAATATTCAAAGTTGAAACTTACAAAAAATTTCGCTTTTTTTTTAGTTTTTCCCCAAAAGATAGCTATATTTTTTCACTAATAAAAAAATATTTTCTTAAGAAACATAAAAAGATTTTTAAAGTTTTTAAAAGAAAACATAATGAGAATGCGTATAAAACAAATTTCTTGCTAATTGGACTTTTGGTCCTCGCACATGTCCTCTCCAAAAAATGGCAATTTGTAAAAAAAAAAATTAGTTTAAACAAAAATTTCTCAAAAGGCAAAGCACCGATTTGAAAAAAATTATAATGTTCATATTTTCCAATATATCTGTTATTGATTAGAAAAGTTTTTTCTGAAACGCGCTGCAAATAGAGACAGTGTTGCCATATTTGTAAAAAAACTCATTTTTTGAAACACCTTTTTCCCCAGTTGGGAATTGGGGAATTTTTAAGTTAAAATTGGGAATTTTTTTTAGTCTATTGCTTTTACATCTTATTGGTCTACATTACTACAAAATTTCATTGTAATATCTTTATCCATGTCATTTCCACAGAATATCAAAGATTAAAAATATTTTCCTTAAAAAAGCAGAAAAACAATTTTTTTTTGTTTTACGATACAAAGTGTAAAAAAAGTAACGCACTTAAAAAAAACTTTTACTTAGTGCTAATCTCCTAGTCTTTCCCGATCTAATGATACTAAACATGTATATAAAGCATTAATACCGAGTCTTAAAAAACTCTGAAAACTTTGGCCCCCGTAGCATTTTTACACTGTTTATTTAAATATAAGTGAAGAATTTGTGCATATAAAATTAATAATCATACTCAAATATTTCACTATAAGATGACAATGATCCTTCGATAACAAACAAATATTTTTTTATTTTTTTAAAGAAAATATCATGAGGATTTATGAAATATCAAAATGTAAATAATTTGTACTTATATTAAAAGGTGAAATACATTTTATTGAAGTATTTGTAGTTAAAGTTTAAACTTACAGTTTTTATTACATATTTATATAAAAGTAGTTATTTACTTAATTTTTATTTTCAGTAAAATAATCAGTACAATCTATTATATCAAGAACCTCTTCCAGGTGTTCGTTTTCAGAAGTTTTTGTATAACTGCTCCACCATTTCTTTCTTATCGTTGATAGAGCAGGATCAGAAGACAACAAGAGATAATTTATTAGATCCTGATTTTGCGATTTTCTTGAGCATTTTCTGGTATTAAATAGTTGGATATACTTGAAATCTGAATTCCGCGCTTCCTGGGCCTCTTCTGTCAGTTCACCAAGTGGGAGAAGATTTGATTCAATTATTTCACGACCATGTTGAAGGACTTTATGAACTGTTGGTGTAATTTCTTTCCAGTGATACAAATGTCGTATACGAGTTAACGCGTTGAGGGCATAGCAATGAAATTTTTCAGCATTTATTTGATATTTGCTATTTATTGCCGATAATATTACGTAACATTTACGAAGAACTTCCTCATCAATTCCAGTAATCTTTGAAGTTGTTTCATAATTTTCAAAGAATCGCCTGGCCGTATTACCATCGTTTGTACTGCCATATCCTACAAGTGGTTTGTCTATGTTTAGACCCGTCATAGTTTTGAATTCTTCCTGAATCCTTTTTTTTTTCACTGGATCTCATTTCAATCAGTTCCTTATTATTTCTCACGGATTTTAGCTGATTATCAGGTATATTCCTATATTTCAGATCATATGCTATATGTAGCATAAATTCTAAAAATCGGATACGTGCATGTAGGGGCGATATACCAAATTCCAGAACCTCTTGATTAATTGCAGTACTAGCTGATGCATCTTCTGAAGTTTGTAGAAATTCCGATTTCTTCTTTCCGCATAATGAGCATTTCCAAGTTGAATGGGTTTCCGTTATAGCGTTGCTTACTTTTCCATCTATCATTGTCAATTGAAGCTCAAAATTTACATTAATCAAATATCCATGTATGTCTATGCAGACTGGACTCAAATTGTCTATTGAATATTTGATATCATCAACCCAATTTTTTGTGCTTGCTGCATTTTCTTTTAAATATTCGAATCTGATCGGTCTGCAAAATGCCTTTGATCCTGGAGATGTGTTAACCCACACATATTCAGTACGCTCTTTTGATGTTAATGGTTCAGAACGATTCTTTCTTAATCTTAGTGGTACTAGGGATGCCATAAAAACGCTTCTGTAGTCATTTGTGTTCTGATGAGATGTTGATTGTTTGTATTCCGGTAATCCAGATAAACCGTCACATCCCCATTTACATATTAAAGTTAAGTCCTTGTTGTCAAGTTTCTTGGCTTCTTCTTCAGACAATGTAGTAGATATCAGCCTTGATGCCGTATTTTCCAATAATTTTGATAAATCCACAGATGCACTTTCGTCTCCTATCACGTTTGTTGGTATTAAGTTTTTTTTGGTTTTTAATAACGCATTATATCCTGGTAAAATTGAGTGTCCTTTGTCTCGTAATGCCTTACAGAGTTTAATATATTTATTTTTACTCAATTTCAACTCGAGCATAAGAGCAAGTGCTTCTTCCTCCGAAAATTCTGATTGAGAAGAAGGAGTTGGTATACTCTTAATAATTCGCTTAAGACGTTTAGGAGAAGCCTCTGGGAGAATATCTGCTATTTGTTTAGCTTCAGCTGGTTGATTATTTCGTTTGAGCACTTCCTTAAAGGAATCTTTGATTTCAGTATCCGAATGAGTAGAAAGAACTTCGGATAATCGCATCTTTTTAGATCTTTCTCCGAGATCATCATAGTTTTTTAGAGGGGCTCCAGCACCAGAAGTTTTAAGCTCAATTGAGTCCTTCAGCCAGTCTTTAAATTTAGATTCAAATCTTTTTAAACAGTAATTAACCGACTTAATTTTAAGTTCAAATAACTTTACAAATTTTACGACTTTGTCTTCCTCACTATTGAGAATCATGGAGTTAGTTTGACTTTTAGCATATCGCATGATTATTTTAATTTTTTCTGCTCTCGAACTGCTTGGTTGTTCAAAAAGAATATCGCACAACACTTTAAATTCCAATGTTATAGCCATGATGTTTTAACTGTTAATAGCAGTTACATTTAAAACTTTCTTTTTTATATTAAAAAAAAACATTTTTTATATATACCTGTATCCAAAGAATAATAAAGAAATCAATGAATTAATGTATTTTTTACCTCTAAAAATAGGTGCATATATAACTCAACCAATATGTGCGTCTCGTAAAACCTACCTGTATGGAGGTGAGTAACCATATCCTTTCTGACCATTATGAAAAACCCAAGTTGTAACAATTTTTACCTATTGCATTAACTTTCACATTAAAAAACATTTTATAACCTTAACATAATTTTGCAATTTTTTCAAATACACCAATTTTAAATACCGGAAAAATGCCTTTAAATCTTATTTTAAATAAATTGTCACACTGTTACTATAAAAGTACTCTTCTAATTAAACTTTTGCTACAAATTATGGATATATTACCTTTACACTGTTATCAAAATCGGTGCCTTACTCGTACTTACTTATTTAGAATCTTTTACTAAAATTTTATTTTTTAGCTTGGAACAAAAGGCAAAATCGAATAAAATTTTTTTAAGTCATTCTTATAATGTTTTCTTTAAAAAAATAAAAAACTATTTATATCTTTTTGAAGAAAATATTTGTTTATTAGCGAAGGATCATTGTCATCTTAAAAATAGTGAAATATTTGAGTATGATAATTAACTTTATATGCACAAATTCATCACTTATATTTAAATAAACAGTGTAAAAATGCTACGGGGGCCAAACTTTTCAGAGTTTTTTAAGACTCGGTATTAATGCTTTATATACATGTTTAGTATCATTAGATCGGGAAAGACTAGGAGATTAGCACTAAGTAAAAGTTTTTTTTAAGTGCGTTACTTTTTTTACACTTTGTATCGTAAAACAAAAAAAAATTGTTTTTCTGCTTTTTTAAGGAAAATATTTTAAATCTTTGATATTCTGTGGAAATGACATGGATAAAGATATTACAATGAAATTTTGTAGTAATGTAGACCAATAAGATGTAAAAGCAATAGACTAAAAAAAATTCCCAATTTTAACTTAAAAATTCCCCAATTCCCAACTGGGGAAAAAGGTGTTTCAAAAAATGAGTTTTTTTACAAATATGGCAACACTGTCTCTATTTGCAGCGCGTTTCAGAAAAAACTTTTCTAATCAATAACAGATATATTGGAAAATATGAACATTATAATTTTTTTCAAATCGGTGCTTTGCCTTTTGAGAAATTTTTGTTTAAACTAATTTTTTTTTTTACAAATTGCCATTTTTTGGAGAGGACATGTGCGAGGACCAAAAGTCCAATTAGCAAGAAATTTGTTTTATACGCATTCTCATTATGTTTTCTTTTAAAAACTTTAAAAATCTTTTTATGTTTCTTAAGAAAATATTTTTTTATTAGTGAAAAAATATAGCTATCTTTTGGGGAAAAACTAAAAAAAAAGCGAAATTTTTTGTAAGTTTCAACTTTGAATATTTTTAACTTTTAAACAAAAGAAGATTTCTATAACTAACTTGCACAAAAATTATTCAGAATTTTATTACAAATTTAAAGAATATTCTTAAAAAATTTTTGGTCCTCAGATGCGTCCACCAGATCAAAAAAAGCTTAAAAAAAGAGGTAAAAAATCAACCTAAAAATTCCTTTTTACCCAAATATCTCGAAATCCAAAGGAGATAACCTACACATTTAAGCATATTTTTTGTAGATCTTCTCAAGGACAACTTAAGTTTAAAATTTCTTTTCAATCCATACATAAATGGATTTTTGGCGAATTTTTAAAAAAATCGAACACCCGAGGTGACCAACTTTGAAGGTCCATCAATCACTCTCCCGACCCCTCATGGACCAGTGCTTTTAAAAACCAATTCAAATACTCCTTGACTACCACCATGTCAAATTTCATTCAAATATCTCCAGTCGTTCAAAAGTTACAGAATTATTTCCAAAAAAAAGCGTCCGTAAACCACTGTGTGTCAGTTGCTATTCTACTTTAGCTGCTAATCAGTGTCATTATGTCCTTAATAAATTTGGAGGGGAAATAAAGTGTGAAATCGAAAAAAAGATTACATTGTCTTAAATATATATATATATGATATATGTCTAATATATATATATAATATGAGTGGGACATTATATATAATTCAAACCCATATCGAATAATAAAATATAGTGGTGATCAAATGTTACAAAAATATTTTAATTTTGTGAACTACTGTTATTGGTCCATGTCGTACCTCAGGGTTATATTCTCTTTGCAGGAGCTCATATGAAAATGTTTTTCTTTGTCACACTTTATATATATATATGATATCTGTGTTTTTTTGGTTTTATTGGGAAGAGTTGTCTTTGGGAATATTGACATACATTTTGGAGTTATGATAGGGCCATTTTTATTTTTTAAAAACAATTTTTTTTTTAATCTATGATGATGGAGTCCAACGAAATAACATTTTGAGCTTCTTCTTAGTAAACACTCAGATCCCAATCAATCACTAAAAATCTGTGAGATATTCAGATTTTCTTATTGGAACACCCCTAATGTGTTTATATGAAATTTATACATATTTGTCTTTATTTTGTTAATATGTCTTAAGGGAGTTTCTTCTGGCATATTAAAATCTATTTGATTTCAGACATTTTTCTTTATTCCAAAAATAGTAATTCCGTATGGAAAATTTTTATTTTAACAAAAAGTAGGTGTACTTTAGCATTTAAGTTGCTTAGATATATTCTATATGACATTTAAGTAATTAAAGGCATATTTAATAAAATTATATTAAAAGAATAATAATTGGGAACAATTGGGTTAGTAATAAATCATTTTTCATAATTAGTTCAATGAACTATAATCTTTTAATAATTTACAAAATTTTTTTAGGTGGAAATTACAAGGTGTTTGCCTTGCATTTGAATTAAACATTTAAGTAAACTTCTAGATAGAATTAAAAATTTACATTTTCTAATTCAATATTAAAGCTTCTTTAATCATCAATTATTAATTAATTTTTAAAAAATTTTATAAATTAAAAAAAACTAATACCACCATTTTTTTTTTTGCAATTTTATCAAAATTGTTCTGTACAAATTTTTATATCAAAGTTTTTCTACAAAAATTTTCATATCAAAATCTTTCGATAAAAATGTTCATATCAAAGTTTTGATATAAAAATTTTCATATAAAAATTTTTCTATTAAAAAATTTTCATTCCACAATTTTTCTTTGAAAAAATTTTCATAGCAAAATTTTTCTATAAAAATTTTCATATCAAAAATGTTTCTGCAAAATTCTCATATCAACAAAAAAAAAATTCTATCAAAATTTTTCTATAAAAATTTTATATAACAAAATTTTTCTATCAAAATATTTCTTTACAAATTTTCATGTCAATATTTTTCTTTAAAAATTTTTTATATCGAAATTTTTCTACAAAAATTTTCATATCAAAATTTGTCTATTAAAATTTGTTCATATCAAAATTTTTCTGTAAAAATGTTCACATCAAAAGTTTTCTATAAACATTTTTATATCGAAGTTTTTCTATAAAAATTTTCGTATCAAAGTTTTTCTATAAAAATTTTCAAATCAAACTTTTTCTATTAAAAAATTTTAATCGCAGTTTTTTTTTAATTTTCATAGCAAAATTTTTCTATACAAATTTTAATATTAAAATATAATACAAACTTTCATATCAAAATTTTTCGCTAAAAAATTACATATCAAAATTTTTTTATAAAAAATTTTCTATTCAAAATTTTTATATCAAAATTTTTCTATAAAAATTTTTCTATAAAAATTTTCATTTTAAAATTTTACTATAAAAATTTTCATATCAAAATTTTAAAGTGAAATAAAATTTTGTAATAAAAATTTTTATATAAATTATTACATTATTTTGTATCGAAATGTTTCTATCAAAATTTTTATAGCAAAATTTTTCATTAAAAATTTTTATATCAAAACTTTTCTATAAAAATTTTTCTAAAAAAATATTTATATCTAAATTTGTCTATTACAATTTTCATATCAAAATTTTTCTATAAAAATATTCATGTCAAAATTTTTCTATAAAAATTTTAATTTCAAAATTTTTCTATAAAAATTTTCATATCAAAATTTTTCTATAAAAATTTTGATATAAACATTTTTCTATCAAAATATTCATAACAAAATTTTTCTATAAAAATTTTCTTTAAAAATTTTCATATCAAAATATTTCTATAAAAAATTTGTATATACAATTTTTTTTAGAAAAGTTTTTATATGAACGAACATTTTCTTAAAAAATTTTTATAGAAAAATTTTGATATGAAAATTCTTAAAGTAAACATTTTCTTTCATATCAAAATTTTTATAAAAAAAAAGTTATTATGAAAATTTTATTAAAAAATGTTGATGTGAAAATTTGTATAGAAAAATGTTGATATACAAATTTTTATAAAAAAAATTTGATATGAACATTTTTTTAGAAAAATTTTGATGTGAAAATTTTTATAGAAAAATTTTTATAAAAAAATTTTGGTAGAAAAATTTTGATATGAAAATTTTAATTCACGAAAATGAAAATTATTATTGAAAAATTTTGATATGAAAATGTATATAGAAATATTTTGAAATGAACATTAAAAAAAAAAATTTAATATACAATATACAATTTTTATAGAAAAAATTTCAAAATTTTTTAAAAATATTTTAGCATTAAAATGTTTTAAAAATATTTAAAAAATTTTCATATCAAAATTTTTCTGCAAAAATTTCATATCAAAATTTTTCTAACTATAAAAATTTCATATAAAAATTTTCATATAAAAATTTTATTATATTAATTTTAATTGTAATATTTTTCTATAAAAATTTCCATCTCAAAATTTTTCTATACAAATTTATATCTCAAAAATTTTCTGTGAAAATTTTTTTTTTAAGAATTTTCATATCAAAATTTTTCTTTAAAAATTCCGGCTACTTATTGAAATGACAACACTTCCCTTCGACATTATTAAGGCTAAGGTATTCTACTTTTACACTCCGTTTGGCTGGCTTTTTCATAGCTAAAAACAAGGATTGGTTGTTCATATAGCATAATTTTCTTTTTATTAATGAATTAGGTTACGTAAAATTAAACATACATAATTTTAAAAAGCCTTAGGAATATAGTGCAATACCTCTAATTTAAATTTTTAAAGAATGAAATCTATGTAAGTACCACATCAATTTAAATTCATTGCGACAAATTCATTTGATTTCAAAGAACAAAACAATGTTTAAGTTGATTGATTTTCTTTGAGCAGCTAAATCATATCAATGACTCAATCTCCTCTAATAATCTAAATCTAATGTAAAATCTAAACTCAGTGTAAAATAAATTTCACTTCATTAGGCGCGTAATTACATTATATATTTGCAATATAACTTATTTGAATTCTATACATATCTACATTGTAACTACGTACATGTTTACATGCAAGTAATTTTAAAAGTCAACATTGCGGTTTACTCTACCTCTCACTTTCATCTCCAGTTGCTCTGACGTCAACTTTGAAGAATTTTTAAAAATCTATTTGATAAAAAGAGAAATATTCGTTAAATTATTTATTTCTTTGTCTTAAATTGAATCTTTCAATAGACAAGAAACCACAAAGACTTATGTGTCTGGTTCCTAAGGTCGTTGATACGCGTTGGGGTTTGTATATTTTCAGAAGCAGGAAAATTGTAACAAAAGCATAAAATGATACAATATTTGACTAAACAACTGAAATTTTAGCAAACAAAGAAAGATTGAGGGACAGACTTTTGAAATAGACAATGAAATTCCATGTAGGTTTGGAATTTGTAATGAGCAAAAAACTCAATTTAAATCACTCACTCGCTGTTATAGTAATAATTTACATCGAATACATAAATCATTATTATTCTCTTGCACTCATTGACTTAGTATTGAAATGTTTGTGTTGCAACATACAATTTTTAATAGGGTATTACCCAGAATTTTTGGAAAATTTTAATCAAGTATGAGTCTTTTTTGACTTCTCTGTCCGAATAAAATGATCATTTATGATATCAGTTATGAGTCAAAAATGATCTTTTGGTGTGTGAAAATGGTACCCTTCATGCGACTTCAAAACAAGTCTTTAATGACTCGTTTTGCTGATTAGAATATGACTGCACACATTTTGATTGATTTGTTAAAAAAAAATAAAGCTTTTTATTACTCAACACAGTATATATATTTTTAGAACACGTCATATCTGTTTTTAGAACAGTGAAGTTGCGTTAATAATTACAGAAATTAAGGTTGCCGAGACCGAGGATCGAACCTAGGCTGCTGAATAATGTAATACTTTGTAGTCTACGTGCTAACCAACTAAGCCACATCACCCATAATGAGATACGATTCTTTTTGTGGCATTTCTTCATCACCTAAAAAAAGTTATATTACGCACATTTTACAAGATTTTTTGTGCTATTTTTAAATAGTCGCTTGCTAAGCGTCTATGAATCTTTTTGTACACTTCTCTGATCACCAAACTGATTAAAATAGCATAAAAAACTGTTGTTTTAGGATCGTTTGCACGATAAGATTTTGACTGCACACATTCTGCAAGAATTGTTCTTGCTTTTGTAAATAAGTCGTTTTCTAAGCGTTTTAAGGAGTCTTTTTGGAATCTTTTTTAGATCACCACGTTCATTAATCAGTTTTTGATCATCTATACGATTCCCAAAAGACTCATTTCGCTGATATTATTGTCAAATACCAATCAAAAGCTAAATTGCTAGCTGGGTACTAAATTAAGTTTCAGAATTGTTTCCATTTTTTCCATCTGTGTTATGTATTTACGATATTATTACCGTTTTTATAATAAAGCAATAAAAATTATAATAAATGCTACTTGTATTATAAACTACTTGTATTATAAAAACTAAAATCGGTACTATTTACTTTCGAAATATTGCATTAAAAGACAAACTCGTGCCATTACCAACATTCCAAGATCTCGATAAAGAATTAAGTAAACTATCAGATGTTTTGAAAAAATTTTGAAAAAATCAAGTTTATTTTTTCTTTAAAATAAAACCAATAAACCTGATTGCTATTACAATTTCTGGAAATATTCTAGAAAATATTTCACTCAAATTTTTCAAGATTTATTTTTATTTTCAATAATATTTACTATTAAACTGCTGATGCTGTCACTCAAAACATTCTTCTAACCTGAACATAAAATTGAAAGAAAAACACAAAGAATATTTAATCCAATTTGAATTTTTTTCAAAACTCGCTCTACAACTTGTTACGTTTTAGTTTAATTTGTCGTTAGTTTTATTTATTTTTCAATTATTTTTCGAATAGAAATAACTACTTGTATGTTTTTTGTATTTGGTTTTCCAGAAACACTTGTTATGCTGATGAGGGCGTAGTTTTATGAAATTTTGCTAAAGCATAACAAAAATACTTGTATGCAGTTCATGGCATATGGCAGCTGATGAAAATTTAGATTTTTGTCAGAAATTGAGGTATTTGGGCTTTCAAAATTCCAAACTAGTGAATTTTTTGTAAAGCTAGAAAAATCAAGGAAAAATATCCAAAATTGAAAGTTAAACAAGCATTTGTTTGTATGTACGTTTAGGCCAAATTAAAGAAAATATTTATTCAAGTGGATTTTTGTTGTGGCTAATCAAGCAGAAAATTGTATTTAAAATAGTTTTCAAACCGGGCTTTTTTTCATTATTCTCTTTTATTACAAGCTATACCTTACACCTTAAAATGTATTTTTGATTTAGTGATAAGAAAAATAAGAGCACAGTGTAAAGTTAAACCAAATCAAATTCAAAATTTTGTAAATTTTTATTTACGAAATTCTTAAAATTTCCATGACTCTGGCGAATAAATCAGACAAATTAAACTAGTTTACAAAATTAAACATTTTGTACAAAATTTTCTAATAGAAAATGTTTATATATAAAAATTTTCTTATAGAAAATTTTTAACTTTGAAAATTTTTTTATAGAAAATTTTTAATTTTAAAAATTTCCTTATAAAAAATTTTTCATTTTAAAAATTTTCTTATAGAAAATTTTTCCTTTTAAAAATTTTCTTATAGAAAATTTATGATCTTAAAAATTTTCTTATAGAAAATTTTTCATTTTGAAAATTTTCTTTTTCTTATCGAAAATTTTTCATTTTAAAAATTTTCTTATAGAAAATTTTTCATTTTGAAAATTTTCTTTTTCTTATCGAAAATTTTTCATTTTAAAAATTTTCTTATAGAAAATTTTTCATTTTGAAAATTTTTAAGTTTAAAAATTTTGTTATAGAAAATTTTCTATTTTAAAAATTTTCTATTTTAAAAATTTTCTTATAGATAATTTTTCATTAAAAAGTTTTCTTATAGAAAATTTTATTAGAAAATTCTTAGAGAAAATTTTAATTACACAAATTTTTTATTTAAACATTTTTTTTTATAGAACATTTTTGATTAAAAAAATTTCTTGTATTAAATTTTTCATTGAAAACATTTTCGTATAAAAAATTGTTCGTTGAAAAAATTTTCTTATAGAGAATTTTTTAATTTTTCTCATAGAACATTTTTCATTAAAAATATTTCTTATAGAAAATTTTTCATTGAAAATTTTTTTTTATATAAATATTTTATTAAAAAATATTCTAATATTTCATTAAAAAGTTTTCCTTAAACATTTTTTAACAAAAAAATTATCTTATAGAAACAAATTTCAAAAAGGCTTTTTATAGAAAATTTTATTAAAAAACTCTTATTGAAATAAAAAAAATTTTCTAACAGAAAATTTTTATATAAAAACTTTCCTTAAAGAATATTTTTCATTTCAAAAATTTTTTTTTTCATTTCAAAAAATTTCTTATAGAGAATTTTTCATTGACAACATTTTCGAATCAAAAACTTTTCTTAAAAAAATTTCTTATAAAAAATTTCTTATAAAAAAATTTTTAATGAAAAAATTTTCTTATAAAAATTTTCTTATTAAAATTTTTTATTAAAAAATTTTCTAATAGAAATTTTTTAATTTAAAATTTTTTTATAGAAAATATTTTATTAAAAAGTTTTTCTTAAAAATTTTTTAACAAAAAAATTATTTTATAGAAAAATTTCAATAAAAAAATTTCTTATAGAAAAGTTTTCATTATTAAAGAAAATTTTAAAACGAAAATTTTTTAAAAGAATTTTTTTAACGAAAAAAATTTTTTAATAAAATTTTTTTAGTGAAAAATTTGTCGTGACAAAATTTTTTTGACGAAAAATTTTCTGTAAGAAAAATTTTTTATAAAAACATAAGAACAAAAATTTTCTATAAGAAAATTTTTTTAACGAAAAATTTTCTATAAGAAAATTTTTTAATGAAAAATTTTCTATAAGAAAATTTTTTAATGAAAAATTTTCTATAAGAAAATTGTTTTAATGAAAAATTTTCTATAAGAAAATTTTTTTAATGAAAAATTTTCTATAAGAAAATTTTTTTAACGAAAAATTTTTTATAAGAAAATTTTTTTAACGAAAAATTTTCTATAAGAAAATTTTTTTTAACGAAAAATTTTCTATAAGAAAATTTTTTTTAACGAAAAATTTTCTATAAGAAAATTTTCTATAAGAAAATTTTTTTAACGAAAAATTTCTATGAGAAAATTTTTTCAACGAAAAATTTTCTATAAGAAAATTTTTTTAACGAAAAATTTTCTATAAGAAAATTTTTTTAACGAAAAATTTTCTATAGGAAAATTTTTGTAACGAAAAATTTTCTATAAGAAAATTTTTTTAACGAAAAATTTTCTATAAGAAGATTTTTTTAACGAAAAATTTTCGATAAGAAAATTTTTTTAACGAAAAATTTTCTATAAGAAAATTTTTTAACGAAAAATTTTCTATAAGAAAATTTTTTTAACGAAAAATTTTCTATAAGAAAATTTTTTTAACGAAAAAGTTTCTATAAGAAAATTTTTTTTAACGAAAAATTTTCTATAAGAAAATTTTTTTAACGAAAAATTTTCTATAAGAAAATTTTTTTAACGAAAAATTTTCTATAAGAAAATTTTTTTAACGAAAAATTTTCTATAAGAAAATTTTTTTAACGAAAAATTTTCTGTAAGAAAATTTTTTTAACGAAAAATTTTCTATAAGAATATTTTTTTAATATATATAAGATAAAAAAAAGAAAAATTTTCTATAAAAAAATTTCTTTTTAACGAAAAATTTTCTATAAGAAAATTTTTTTTTAACGAAAAATTTTCTATAAGAAAATTTTTTTTAACGAAAAATTTTCTATAAGAAAATTTTTTTTAACGAAAAATTTTCTATAAGAAAATTTTTTTTAACGAAAAATTTTCTATAGGAATTTTTTTTTGTTAACGAAAAATTTTCTATAAGAAAATTTTTTTAACGAAAAATTTTTCTGTAGTAAAATTTTTTTTAACGAAAAGTTTTCTATGGGTAAAATTTTTTTTTTAACGAAAAGTTTTCTATGGGTAAATTTTTTTGTTAACAAAAAATTTTCTATAAGAAATTTTTTTTAACGAAAAATTTTTTATAAGAAAATTTTTTTTAACGAAAAATTTTCTATAAGAAATTTTTTTTAACGAAAAATTTTCTATAAGAAAATTTTTTTTAACGAAAAATTTTCTGTAAGAAAATTTTTTTAACGAAAAATTTTCTATAAGAAAATTTTTTTAACGAAAAATTTTCTATAAGAAAATTTTTTTAACGAAAAATTTTCTATAAGAAAATTTTTTTAATGAAAAATTTTCTATAAGAAAATTTTTTTAACGAAAAATTTTCTATAAGAAAATTTTTTTAATGAAAAATTTTCTATGAGAAAATTTTTTTAACGAAAAATTTTCTATAAGAAAATTTTTTTAATGAAAAATTTTCTATAAGAAAATTTTTTTAACGAAAAATTTTCTATAAGAAAATTTTTTTAACGAAAAATTTTCTATAAGAAAATTTTTTTAACGAAAAATTTTCTATAGGTGAATTTTTTTGTTAACGAAAAATTTTCTATAAGAAAATTTTTTTAACGAAAAATTTTCTATAAGAGTATATCTCCCTTAAAGTTTGGGCTAGACAGTGCCTAGGAAGTATTTTTGCGAATATTTTTTATTGGTTGGTAACAGGTGTTAAAAATTACAATAAATATTTAATAAATTCAATTAATAATAATGTAACAACTATTTTCTTTTTCCCCCGCCCTTAATGTGTTATTTGTATTGCAAATATTTGCAGTTTGAATTTTTTTATTATTGCATTAAAAAAATATAAACATAAAAAATCCAAATACTTGTAATAATTTTTTTACTTTAGATTTTTTCTTCAAAGTATTTAATTGCGCGGTTTAATATTGTTTAGATTTGGTTTTTAGAAAAAATGTTTTTGTTTCGATATTTTTTTTTATGTAAAAAATGCTCTAAATTGAGCTGGTTTTTCTTTGGTTGGTCTGTCGGTCGATCGTACTGACAACAACAAATATTAACCTGGCTAAGAGGTGCTATAGATATTTGCAATGAATTTACTACCAAAGACCCAACTATGAAATTTATCTAGACACTTTGAGTAGAAACACCAAAACCAACTGCATTTATTGCTTTTATTGTAGTACTCGTAATCGAAATAAAAAAACTACAGACAATATTTACTTGTTTTTATTGCTATTTCAAACTGTTGTTGTAGTTTTTTAGATTTTTGTAGTTGTTGTTGGTGGTCGTGGTATAAAAGCATTCAACTCTTTGGTTTTCTTTTGAGTCCGTTGTTTCACAGAGTCTTGTGCAAGTGCAAGTTCTATTTCTATTCTTACATTTTCTAATGTTATCTCATTGTTATTGCTCATTTCTTGGGATAATTTGACAAAAAACGTAAAATAAATTTGTTAGTGCACTTGGTTTTTATGGATTAAATTTCAAACATTAAGATCGGAAAACGCTTCCAGAAAACTAAAGATTGGTTTAACAACGTTCAAAATATATACATATCTATGGATTATAATCGAGTGATTTAAAGTGAACCTAAAAAGACTGTGATTGTTTATAAATATTTAAGACTTTTTAACATCAACTAATTTTTCCTTACATCAAAACCGAAAATTATGTACAAACTGGTAAGAACTTAATAAAGGTTAATATAAAAAAAAAATTTAAATAAAATTTTATACATCTAATGACTTAAATGATTTAAATTTATAAAATATAAAAACAAGCTAGTGATAAAGCATCACTTAAAATGCAAAAGGGATTAAGTGACAAAATATAAACCATCTTTGTTTGGTGCTTTTAATGTATATCTGTGGCAATATGGAAGAGTAGCTTAAGTCGACATAAGAGAGAATAGAGTTAAGGCGCTTATTGCATAACAGAAGTAAAGGCTCATAGATGTGTTTAGTCCATTTTGAAAAATTCGGTTTTTTGTCAATGTTATGTACGTTTAATTTTTAGCTTAAGTTTTTTTGAATAAATAATGCATTGATCAAAACAACTTATGTACACATATTTTTGTATATATATTCAGATTTTTCTTTCATCATTTTGCGATTTCGCTTAACTTCACTTAAGCTGAATAAATGTTGACCTTTCCAATAAAACTTAATTAGTGCTAACCCATAACTGAATAACTCAGTACTTGGGTACGAGGCCCATTTCGTTAAATTACGCACCCAAAACTAACGGAGCCACGAAACAAGATAAATCTATATTAGACTAAGAAATGTTAGACTCACCCATACACCAAGATATAAACTAAGACATAGACCAAGATATAAAAAATATAGATTAAGACTAAGACTAAGATACAGATATAGACTAAAACATCGACTAAGTCATGGACTAAGACCAAGACTAAGACATAGACTAAGACATAGACTAAGACATAGACTAAAACATAGACTAAAACATAGACTAAGACATAGGCTAAGACATGGACTAAGACATAGACTAAGACATAGACTAAGACATAGACTAAGACATAAACTAAGACATAGATTAAGACATAGACTAAGACATAGACTAAGACATAGACTAAGACATAGACTAAGACATAGACTAAGACATAGACTAAGACATAGACTAAGACATAGACTAAGACATAGACTAAGACATAGACTAAGACATAGACTAAGACATAGACTAAGACATAGACTAAGACATAGACTAAGACATAGACTAAGACATAGACTAAGACATAGACTAAGACATAGACTAAGACATAGACTAAGACATAGACTAAGACATATACTAAGACATAGACTAAGACATAGACTAAGACATAGACTAAGACATAGACTAAGACATAGACTAAGACATAGACTAAGACATAGACTAAGACATAGACTAAGACATAGACTAAGACATAGACTAAGACATAGACTAAGACATAGACTAAGACATAGACTAAGACATAGACTAAGACCAAGACTAAGACATAGACTAGGAAATAGACTAGGAAATAGACTAAGACATAGACTAAGACATAGACTAAGACATAGACTAAGACATAGACTAAGACATAGACTAAGACATAGACTAAGACATAGACTAAGACATAGACTAAGACATAGACTAAGACATAGACTAAGACATAGACTAAGACATAGACTAAGACATAGACTAAGACATAGACTAAGACATAGACTAAAACATAGACTAAAACATAGACTAAGACATAGGCTAAGACATGGACTAAGACATAGACTAAGACATAGACTAAGACATAGACTAAGACATAAACTAAGACATAGACTAAGACATAGACTAAGACATAGACTAAGACATAGACTAAGACATAGACTAAGACATAGACTAAGACATAGACTAAGACATAGACTAAGACATAGACTAAGACATAGACTAAGACATAGACTAAGACATAGACTAAGACATAGACTAAGACATAGACTAAGACATAGACTAAGACATAGACTAAGACATAGACTAAGACATAGACTAAGACATAGACTAAGACATAGACTAAGACATAGACTAAGATATAGACTAAGACATAGACTAAGACATAGTCTAAGACATAGACTAAGACATAGACTAAAACATATATTATGACATAGATAAAATATATGTTAACAAGAGGGCGTGACCCACCGATTTTTTCTCAAATCGATTGTTTGATGGAGATAACTTGTCTGGAAATATTTTTTGCCGCTAAAAACGGTATTTCGCAGCTTTTTTGGAATACATTGAACACTCTTGGATCTTATGTGTAAACACAAGTCGATATTTAAAATTTCGTCTACCCTTGACAATAGAGTCTATATAAGACCCACTGCAGCAAGTGACCTAAATATACATAAATCTTGAGTAGAGAAGTTATAGCAGGTCACACATATTTCTAAGCATTACAACATATGAATTGAATTTTGTACCTTCTTAATTGTTTTATTTTTTTTATTAAATACTTCAACTGGTTATAATACAAATCTATTAAAATTCAAGTATTTATTTATTTAGAAGGTTATTATAGCTACAATTGACCTACTTTTATTACAGCAGATAGTGAATTCTGACTACATTACATTTTGACAGCCTTAAGGATAAATAGCAATTATTAAATGAGTAAATTATAGAAAACTCATTCCATAGCTAGCCTATAGAAAACAATAAATTGTGCTGGTTTTATAAGATTAATTTTAAATTATATAGAGAGATTAAAAAATTAAAAATAAAAAATACGTTAAAAAAAACATTGATTGATCTATCGCGTAGCTCTCTGAAGTCTTTTGTTTTTTCTTATAACTATTGTGCTATTCAGTAAATTAAGTTGCTTTAACTTTAAATTAATTTTTATCATTATATTATCCGACAAATCTTTTAGTTATTAAAATTTGTTCTAATTTTTATAAATTCATAAAATTTTAGTTAGAAATTATGTTATAAAAGTAATGAAAATTTAAAGCGGAAATTTTTTTCTAACATTGTTTTGTAATTATTATCACAGACTGTAGTTTATATTTGCACTTTCATAACACACTGTAAAATATTTATGATATTAACCATAAAATATAACAAAAGTAATAACAGCAATTAAATGCAATGGACATGGACTTCAAACGTGTTACGAGAATTTGAAAGGTGTGTCTTAGAAAAATCCAAAAATGTTGCCCATACAAAACAAGAAATTTGCACCACCACCGTCAACAATTCTAGAACAAAATGTAGTTATTTTACGAATATTTCTAAGTAGTTTAAGTTGTCTAACGTCAACTTAATCTACAAATATTACAAAACAATCGCATTAGAATTACTAAAACACGTATACTTACATACATACGTGTTAGTTGAATTAAATTAAGTACATTTTGAAGTAAATGTGTGTGTGTGTTTTAAATCAATGATTATCATAAATGATAACGGAAATACTTTTAATTGACACATGTTAAATATAATCTTAAAATTATAAAGAAAACTATTGTTCTAATTTTTTTTTGTGGTTTTAGATGTATTTATGAAATTATATACTCGTACTTTGTATTTGTTTTTAATACGATTATTGTTTCTTGAGTCTAAAATTATATGAAATTTAACTCACAGATGAAAAAAAAAACACTTTAATACATTAATACAGAAATCTACTTAAAGTTGTGGTTAATTTTATTCAACAATTATCTTTTGATACAAAAGTATTAGAGTGGCTCAATTCGAAATGAATTGGGACACATTTTGATACTAATATATTAGACTAATATAAAAGAATAAGAGAAAAGACTAAGACTTCGACTTCGATTAAGAAAAAGTCTTAGACTAAGACATAGACTAAAACATAAACTTAGGGACAGACTTAGATATAGACTAAGACATAGACTAAGACATAGGCTAAGACATAGGCTAAGATATAGACTAAAACATAGACTAAGACATAGGCTAAGACATAGGCTACGATATAGACTAAAACATAGACTAAGACATAGACTAAGACATAGACTAAGACATAGACTAAGACATAGACTAAGACATAGACTAAAATATGGACTAAGGCATAGACTAAGAAATAGACTAAGACATAGACTAAGACATAGACTAAGACATAGACTAAGACATAGACTAAGACATAGATTAAGACATAGACTAAGACATAGACTAAGACATAGACTAATACATAGACTAAGACAAAGACTAAGACAGAGACTAAGACATAAACTAAGGCATAGAATAAGACATAGACTAAGACATAGACTAAGACATAGACTAAGACATAGACTAAGACATAGACTAAGACATAGACTAAGACATAGACTAAGACATAGACTAAGACATAGACTAAGACATAGACTAAGACATAGACTAAGACATAGACTAAGACATAGACTAAGACATAGACTAAGACATAGACTAAGACATAGACTAAGACATAGACTAAGACATAGACTAAGACATAGACTAAGACATAGACTAAGACATAGACTAAGACATAGACTAAGACATAGACTAAGACATAGACTAAGACATAGACTAAGACATAGACTAAGACATAGACTAAGACATAGACTAAGACATAGACTAAGACATAGACTAAGACATAGACTAAGACATAGACTAAGACATAGACTAAGACATAGAATAAGACATAGACTAAGACATAGACTAAGACATAGACTAAGACATAGACTAAGACATAGACTAAGACATAGACTAAGACATAGACTAAGACATAGACTAAGACATAGACTAAGACATAGACTAAGACATAGACTAAGACATAGACTAAGACATAGACTAAGACATAGACTAAGACATAGACTAAGACATAGACTAAGACATAGACTAAGACAAAGACTAAGACATAGACTAAGGCATAGACTAAGACATAGACTAAGACATAGACTAAGACATAGACTAAGACATAGACTAAGACATAGACTAAGACATAGACTAAGACATAGACTAAGACATAGACTAAGACATAGACTAAGACATAGACTAAGACATAGACTAAGACATAGACTAAGACATAGACTAAGACATAGACTAAGACATAGACTAAGACATAGACTAAGACATAGACTAAGACATAGACTAAGACATAGACTAAGACATAGACTAAGACATAGACTAAGACATAGACTAAGACATAGACTAAGATATAGACTAAGACATAGACTAAGACATAGACTAAGACATAGACTAAGACATAGACTAAGACATAGACTAAGACATAGACTAAGACATAGATTAAGACATAGACTAAGACATAGACTAAGACATAGACTAAGACACAGGCTAAGACACAGGCTAAGACATAAATTAAGACATAAATTAAGATATAAACTAAGACATAGACTAAGGCATAGATAAAGATAGAAACTTAAACATAGACTAAGACATTCCTAAGATATTGCAGCAGGTTCTTTGTACCGGAACGACTGGGTAATTTTGCTGCCACTTCTGCCATTTCACAGTTACAACAACAACATAAACTAAGATATTACATATGGAGAAAAAACTACATCGTATGACTCATATCTCAGAGCCTATATTCAATACCAACTAATAATCAAAATATTTAAATAGAAGTCAATATTTCTTCTACAATATATTTAGGCCAATATTCTAAAATAGATTTATTTTCTCTGATTTTGATTAAAAGATATATAACTGTTATACAAAACTGTTTTCCAATGAAAATATATTTTGAAAAAAAATGTTCATAGACGGTATTGAATATTGGCTCTCGATATAGTGGATATTTTTCATTTATATTCAAAGCAACTAAATCCGGTAGAAATTCTGCAATATGTGTTTTTTGCTGTGTGGGGTAAATGCAATACTTTCGATTCTCATTTATCCATTTAGTAGCCACAAATTAGATTATTAATGCATTATTTCTGCTTATGAATAATCAATATTTGTACACATATGTTTAGCTGTTTGAATGTGTGTTTTTGAATTAGTATTCGTTAGCCAAGGACGTTAACATGGTTTTAGTTTAATTATTGTATTTATTAATTGTTGTTCAAATTGTGGTTCTTACTAATGGCAGAATTATAAGTAATTAAATTATTTCGTTATATATTTCAAGAGAAAAAAAGTTTTGAAATCATAGATTTACTATTTCATATTAGAGGTGTTCATATTAGTTAAATTGAATAGCAAAAAAAAAAACATATAAAAAAAAATTAAGAATTGAAGACGACTGATTAAAAATAACAGAAAGCTTTCAATTTTCATTATGGTTTCATTTGAATTTTATTTTGCTTTAAAACTACACCACATCGAGAATACCCCTAATGTTAATATTTGCTAAGTGAACGGCTTTTATTTGTATGTTATATAAGTGTTTAAATTCAATTTATTGAAAGTTTTTACACTTTAATTAGAAATCATTTTTTTACAAGAAATTTAATCAATTACTTTGTTAAAGTATGGTGGACTGATGACGCAAATTTTTGCTGAAGATAATTTCCTTACGCTGATTTCATTTCGATTTTTCATATTATGCACTTTCAAAGGTATATGTCTTAGTCTATGTAATAGTCTATGTCTTAGTCCATATCTTAGTCGATATCTTAGTCCATGTCTTAGTTTATGTCTTATTTTATGTCTTAGTCTATGTGTTAGTCTATGTCTTAGTCTATGTCTAAGTTTATGACTTAGTCTATGACTTAGTCTATATTTTAGTCTATGTTTAAGTCTATGTCTTAGTCTATGTCTTAGTCTATGTCTTAGTCTATGTCTTAGTCTATGTCTTAGTCTATGTCTTAGTCTATGTCTTAGTCTATGTCTTAGTCTATGTCTTAGTCTATGTCTTAGTCTATGTCTTAGTCTATGTCTTAGTCTATGTTTAAGTCTATGTCTTAGTCTATGTCTTAGTCTATGTCTTAGTCTATGTCTTAGTTTATGTCTTAGTCTATGTAATAGTCTATGTCTTAGTCCATATCTTAGTCGATATCTTAGTCCATGTCTTAGTTTATGTCTTATTTTATGTCTTAGTCTATGTCTTAGTCTATGTCTTAGTCTATGTTTTAGTCTATGTCTTAGTCTATGTCTTAGTCTATGTCTTAGTCTATGTCTTAGTCTATGTCTTAGTTTATGTCTTAGTCTATGTAATAGTCTATGTCTTAGTCCATATCTTAGTCGATATCTTAGTCCATGTCTTAGTTTATGTCTTATTTTATGTCTTAGTCTATGTGTTAGTCTATGTCTTAGTCTATGTCTAAGTTTATGACTTAGCCTATGACTTAGTCTATATTTTAGTCTATGTTTAAGTCTATGTCTTAGTTTATGTCTTAGTCTATGTCTTAGTCTATGTTTTAGTCTATGTCTTAGTCTATGTCTTAGTCTATGTCGTAGTCTATGTCTTAGTCTATGTCTTAGTCTATGTCTTAGTCTATGTCTTAGTCTATGTCTTAGTCTATGTCTTAGTCTATGTCTTAGTCTATGTCTTATTCTGTGTTTTAGTCTATATCTTAATCATCAGACTTCCTCTTTTATATATAACGAAATAGTGATTCAGAATCACATACTAAACCGTCTGGCAGGTTGCCCATTTAAAGCTTGTGGTCAAAATGCAGATGGCAGTTTTGATGGTGAACTTTTTCACAAAATTTGACATTAAAGTTAAAAAAAATCGCCTGATTTTTAAGTATACCTTCATGGGAATTATCACATTAATTTTTTTTTGAAATTTTTTGAAAAAAATAAAATTTTCTATAAATTTTCTGTTTTTCAGAAAAGTGTAATTCGTACGAAATTTAAAGTGTATTTTAAATGAAAGTCTAAGGTCTTAGCTTTATAACGGTGTAAAAATTATCTGCAAATGTTTGCATATTTTCTATAAAATCAATAATAACTGACTTGATCTAACATAGTAAAGGCATAGACTCTAGAACATAAAGATATTGCACTCCATATGTTCTTTTTTGTTAAAGGTGAAATAAAAGTGGATAAAAAATCATGAAAAACACATAAACGCACAAACAATCATATATTTCATGAGCACGTGTGTATGCCTTAGCTTTTTCGCATTGAATAATCGTCTTGTTTTCGAATTAGAGTAAAAGCGGTATACTCCCTTTTGTATAGGATTTTTCAAAACGATCTTACGGCAAATCAATGTAGGAAAGTGCAACGTCTTTATTTTATAGTCTTTGGTAAAAGTGACAATATTTAAAATTTTTATTGTATTTCAATTCAGTGCAACTAAATGTCCCAATGTTGTTAGAATCGAAATTATTTCAAATCTAATAAAATTAAGATTTTTTATGGAAAAAAATAAGATTTAGCTTAATGTAATAAAAATGCTAAATTTCATGTCAGTTCAAATTTGACTATAAATTCCATACAAGATTATAAAAGGCTTTAATAATCATAAATTTCTTTAAAACATTTTTGTCAAAAAATTGTTGATAAATGTATCGTTATATCGACTTAAGATTGAAGAATATCATATGGAACGAATACTTTTCCGTTTACGAATTACTTTTTTGTTTATACTTCTAAAAAATCTAATTAATGGCTATATTCAAATTTTGGCAAAAAATCAATTTTTTTTAAATCAAATTTAAATAAATGAGTAGTAACATTTTTCGAATTTAAGAAAAAAAATTTAAATTTTTGGAAAAGTGTGATCTTTACGGAAACAAAAGGGTATATCATGTAAAACAAAAAAATCCGTTTAATATTGTCATATAAATCATCTGCATATATTTGCATATTTAGCTTAAATTCAATTATCATTGAACAAAAATATAAGTATAACTAAATAGGCCTCATTTAAAAAATTTTGAAACAAAAAAAAAAGATTTTTTAAATAATTTTTTTTTAATTTATGAAGAAAATATTTCATTTTTAGAAAAGTGTGATCTTTACGGAAATATAGGGGTATATCATATAAAAGAACATAGCCTCCGTTTTATATTGTCATATAAATGATCTGCATATATTTGCATATTTAGCTTAAAATCAATAATCAGTGAACAAAAATATTGGTATATATTTTAAAAACAAAAAATATAAAATTTTTTTTGAATGAAATTTTTTAATTTTTTAAGTTTATGAAAAAAAATTTTTGATTAGAAAAATGTTTTTTTGAAAAAATTTTTTTTGAATGAAATTTTTTAATTTTTTAAGTTTATGAAAAAAAATTTTTGATTAGAAAAATGTTTCGTTAGAAAAGTGTGTTCTTTACGAAATCGTAGGGGTATATCCTATAAAAGTACATAGCCTCCGTTTTATATTGTCATATATATCGTCCGCATATATTTGCATATTTTGCTTAAAATTATTAAGAAGTGAACAACAATATTAGCAGAACTAAATTGGCTTCATTTAAAAAATTTTGAAGCTAAAAAACAATATTTTTTTTAATGATTTTTTTTTTAAATTATGAAGAAAATGTTTCCTTTTTAGAAAAGTGTGATCTTTGCGGAATCGTAGGGGTTTATCATATAATACAACAAAGCTTCCGTTTTATATTTTCATATATGTCATCCGCATATATTTGCATATTTAGCTTAAAATTAATAATATGCAAACAAAAATATTTCCAGAACTAAATTGGCTTCATTTGAAATTTTTGAATAAATAAATTCGACAATTTAAATTAATCGAAATTAGATAATTTCGATTAATTTCTAAATTTTTAGACAATGGAAAAAATATCAGAGGAATAACTATTTTAAACACACATAAATCAATTTTTTTTTCTCCAAATATTATATTGGAAATATATTTTGATATAAAATTATATATAACAGAAATACCTTTCTTTCTCCTTTCAGTTCATAGTCCCCTGTCTAGTGATTGCTTTGCAAATAGTCAAAGCCCAAAATCAACAGTACACCACACCCGTGCCAATTCTCAAGCAGATTGATAGACAAAATTCCGATGGTTCTTACACGTACGGATATGAAGCGGCAGATAAAAGTTTTAAAATTGAAACGAAATATCCCAATGGAGAGGTATATGGGAAATATGGTTATGTGGACGATCAGGGAAGTCTCAGAGAAATAGAATATGGTGCTACAAAGAGAGGTTTCGAGCCAGCAGGTAATATTTTCTGAGATAACTAAAAAATAGAAAAAATATATAATTAATACCTTCATTATTTCCTATCCAGGTAGTCACATCAACGTCCCACCACCCACCTTAACAAACAGCAAGGCCACTCCCTTGGGTCCCAATGAAATCGACGATGGTCAGTATCGCGAGGACCCCGCCGAATATTATAAAGATCAAAAATTCAATCGTCCCGTAGCGGCTAGTAAATTTAGCTTAAACAACTATCAACAACCCAGACCACAACCGGCCTACAATCATCAGCCACAGCCAGCCTATAACCCACCAGCTTTTAATCATGCTCCCGCCTTCAACCATGCCCCCGGCTTCAGACCTCAAGCACCCGCACCAGCTCCCCAACCACAATATTATAATCCTCCTCAACCCCAACAGAACCACTATCAACCCAACTATTATTCCCAGCCTCCAGCACCACAGCCTCAGTATAATCCCTATAATCCCAGAAGTTCACCCAGTCACTTTCATCCAGCCGTTAAGAGTCTTGACATTTGGAGTGGTTCTTATAGTTTGGACTATACGGGTAGAAAGTAGACTTACATTTT
Organism: Stomorhina lunata; assembly: GCA_933228675.1. Classification (NCBI taxonomy): domain Eukaryota; kingdom Metazoa; phylum Arthropoda; class Insecta; order Diptera; family Rhiniidae; genus Stomorhina; species Stomorhina lunata. The sequence goes on from OW121740.1 coordinate 151,974,781, forward strand.
GTTGTTGAAGATGTGTCAAGAATGAGAGTTTTTTTAGTGATTTAAGTTTAAACGAAATGTTAAGATTTTTAGTTATGTAACGAATCCTTTTAAGTGTCTTCCATTAAGACTTAATAAGTAAAATACTTACATCTATATTTTTGTGTTGTAAATAGCGATTTAGAAATTAATAAAAATAATTTATAAAAACAAAATAAAAAGTAGGAATACGAAATTTTTATATCAAAATAAAGATTTTATGTTTTGAATACTTTTTTTTTTATAAAACTTAAACTTTTAAGGCTAAAGTTTTTAACTTAACAAATTTTGTTAAAATTTCATTTATAGTAAAAATCGTATTTTTAGAAAAGTGTAGTTCTCACGAAAGCAAGATTGTATTTTAAATGAAAGCCTGAAGTCTTGGCTTTTTAACGGTATATAAATTTTCTGCAAATATTTGCATATTTAGCTTTAAATCAATATTGAGTGATATGATCTAATATTGTTAAATTTTGATAATAAGTTAATCCCTCTATAAATTGCAGCTTTTTATCATTCGTAGGGTTAAATATGTTTAAAGATAAAGAATTGTCATCCTAAAATGCAAAAGGACTTATATTTTAGAAATAAACCCGTAACTCCTAAAAGGTTAAAGATATTTAAATGAAATTTCATGTCTGTGGAAATAAAGATCCATGTGTGATCCAAAAGTTATTGACATCGGTGATAAGTTTTTTGTTTTAAGTTTTTTAAAATTTTGTAGATAGATGTATTTTACATCATATTTGTGTTAGTTGCGGCCTTTTGCATTTCAGGTGACGATATCTAAGAAATAAACACAGCCCGACAAACATAAAAACTTTTTTGGTACCTTAGTCTTCTTAATCAGCTTTAATAAATTTATTATTGGGCTTCAATACCTCTAGTTCATTTTTTTTGTATCGGTGCTAGTTTTCGAGATATTACGTTTTTAAGAAAACAATTATGTAGTTTATAGTAACATAACTAATAAACGTTTCATTCTATTCAGAACTAATAAAAAATTCGAAATTCGGTTATAATATTATTTTTCACTAAGTGTGTAGTTTCGCAAATGGATGGAAATTTTTTATACCCTTAATGTAGTCAATTTGCAAAATTTCGAGATAATCAGTCCACATTTGACCCTAGCTCTCAAATAAGTTCAAATGACGGAAACAGTTTAAATATATACGTTTTGGGAAAATGTTTGTATTAAAAAAGAACATCTTTGACCTTAGTGGTGAAGGGTATCGTATGGTCGGGCTTAACCGACTACTACCACTACTTTCTTACTTGTTTCTTTTTAAATGATATCCCGAAAATTAGAGTTGATCAAAAAAGTGATTTTTGGAGCCCTATAAAACGGGTTTTATATAAAAGACCTAGTCAAATATGGACCGATTCCTATAAAATTTAAAATACTGACCAATAGTTTCATAAAACTTCTCCGTTCTAAATTTAGTTGTCATAGCTATTACAATTGTATTCAATTTATCAGCATAAATGTGATTGCCGGTTATATGGAAGCTCTAACGAAATATGAACCGATTTCGCAAACTTTCAGTACACAACTTTTATAACATATCAAAAATACTTTTGCAAAATTTTGTCTCTCTAGCTCTTGTAGTTAAGGAGCTATCGCGCTTTCATTTGACGGATAGACGAACAGAGACTTCTTTCTTTTTGGTGTTTTGTATTTCCGTAAGTTTTTTATATGGGAGCTATGGTCAAAAGGTTACCGATTGCGACAAAATTGTGATATAAGACTTCCTTGCACTAAGTTTAGTGGTTATATCTATTTTAATTTTAGATTTATTGGCATTTAAGTGTATTTTAGGTGAAATTTAGGCTGTTTTCATAAGTGTTTTGTATGGGAGCTATGGCTAAATGTGAACCGACTTTGATGAAATTTTATGCGGTGTCTAGTAGGGTGGGTCGTTTTTTGACTTCTAATAGTAAAATTATATGGCCAAATTATGTCAATCGGAATTGTGCAAAATATTATTGATTTATTTTTAGGATACGAGCCCGCGCAACGGGCCCAAAGTTTTTGAGTCCATTTGTATGGGGAAAACTGAGAGTATTTGCAGTTTTTGCTACATTTCGTCCATTTTTAGTTTTTTTTTAAAGAGAAAAGATAATGAAATCTAAAAGTGAACTAATGCAGCTTTAATTAAGGTCATCAATATTTGAAATCCATAAAACAGTTTTGAAGTTATTGCGATTTTCCCCCAAAAATTCGTGTCCTTGACAATACGCCTAAGGATACACCGCTAGAAAAAACTACTTTGGACAAAAGCTCGCAAAGCCAGACATGATTTATCATTTTAAGACTTGTAAGTACCTCATAGTTTAATTTTGTTAAAATATAACAATATTTACTTAGTTTTTTTCATAATCGAAAATGGGTAATTTTTCTCAGGTGGGTTTTAAAACGCATTTTTTAATTTTTTGAAAATTTTGTTAAACAAATATTACAAATTTTAATTTCTCTCATCAGTGTGTTAAAATAGATAAAAAAGACAATAAAAATCAAAAAAAACTGAGGTCGATATCTCAAACAATTTTCCCGTACCTTGTGGTTGAATTCGAAGAATTTCGCAAAAAAGTATTTTTTGCTCATAATTTGAGTAAATGCTTCATAAATCTTATTTATGTTCAATTTTGATAATGTTTATATGGAATAAAATTATCCATACTATGGAAAATATAAACAGGTTCTTTGTTTTTAAAATTGGGTAAACTTAACCCTTTTTTTCCGGAGGCAAAAATGAAAAATTTGATTTTTTGTATTTTTTTTATTTTTTGAATACGTAATATTATTAATTTATTACTGAATAAATATACTTAAAATTAATATATTTAAACTAAGACAAAGTTACTTTTATTAAAAAAAAGATATTTTAACCCTTTTTAGACATGGGGTCAAAAATGACCCAAGTCTTTTTTTTTGCACTTTTTTCAGCAAATTTTGATTAAAAACCGTTAATGTTATTATTTTGATTAAATTTTGATTAAAAACCTTTAATGTTATTATTAAAATGTAATCTTATATTAAAGATCAATCATGTCGTTGACTTCTCCAATTTATTATTCTTTAATTAAATTTCATGTATGGAACAACAGAAAATGAAAAATATGAGCCTGGTTTCATAAAAATCGGATAACCCTATCAAAAGTTTTAGGCATATGAAATGGGTATGTTTTGAAAAAGCGAAATTCAAAATTTTGAAGAACTAATAAATTTGGAGAATCTATGCATATACGAAACTTCATCAAAATTGGAGATCAAAAATTCAAATAGAATCAAAATAGCTTGCGAGACAATACAAATTTTAAAATGTATTATTTTTTGATTTTGACCTGATCGTTCAAAAAGGAGTATGCCACCTTCTTCTACAACCCAATTAAGTTGGGATGCCTTGGGGTGTTTTCTGTGTCATTTTAAACATTAAAACTTTATTTGCAGTGTCTGATCCGATCTTTATTTACAGTGTTATCTGATGCGGCACAAGATTAATCCTTGTTATGCGAAAATATAATCGATTGATATATATTTGGTAATAAAATCGATCGAAATATCATTGTAGTTAAGTTTATAACAATTTTCTGGAATATTCAAAATTTAAAAAAACTTGTAAAATTTAAAAACGTAAAAACTTTCCAGAAATTTGTAAATTTCAAAAACTTCAAAAATTTGTAAAATTTTAACATTTTCTACAAATTATAATTTGTCACATACTAAGAGGATGTGAAAAAGTATTTGTTTGACATTTATTAACATTTACTTAATTGTTTACTGCGGAATTTTAGGGTATCAAAGGGTCATTGTCAAAGAAATTATAATTTAATATTTATGGACATTTAAGACGTTTCCCAGGTGTGGGGTTTATAACTCCGCTTTGGTTTATACTGTGAACTTAAAAACTTGTTTATATAGCAAGAAGATAATATATAACACTGCTCTGCAAAAATTCATTTTTTTGTCTTACCTTTTAATAAAACTATGCGGACTATATGGATATTGATGCGCTAAACTCAGATCCGTTGTCGGTTTTTTCCATCAGATCTGCATTTTTTTTATGGGCGTCGCAAATTTTTCCCCTTAAATTAGTCAGGTACGGAGACCTATTTCGTCATAACTCGAGAACGACTCATCCGATTTTCAAAATTAAAACACATGAAGATGCATAACAAAATTGCATTTATTTTAGTGTCATATAATTTTTCTGTATCTCTTATCGTTTTGGAGTTATTTAGAAATTAATGGAGAAAATTTTTTTTTCGTGCGAAATTCGTAATTTTTTTCAGGTTAAAAATGTAATTAAAAAAAAGATAAAGTAAAATTTTGACATTTTAAACATTTTTCTAAGAGCTACATATCTTAAGAATAAAATAAGCTATAAACCATACAAAATACATATCTTAAGAATAAAATAAGCTATGAACCATAAAATCGGTTTAAAAATGTGAATTTTATTACCAATTTACCGCAGGTACCCAGTATTAATGAAATATATGACATACACTCCCCGCCACATAAATAGGACCCCCCAACACAATTTTTTCAAAAGGTTATAGATTCTACAAAAAAAAAAAAAAAATTTACGAACCTAATTTTTGTTTAAAGGTAATTTAGTTGTCATTATGCACTATAAAAATTGGTTCCTTATATACACTGGATTTATTTTTATAAAAAAATTTGTGAACCAAGTAGAAAAAATGCCTTTAAAACTTACGTCACATGAATAGGACCCTTATATAAAAAATAATTTTTCTATTGTTTATAATAATATTTTTTTAATTTTATTTACATTTTATGAAAATTTGAACATTTTAAATCATTTTCAGTAATGCGTAGAGCCTCCATTTTTACAAATTGTTTCGTAAATTCGACTGGGAATAGAATCATACAGTGATTTTATGTAATCGAGCGAAATGGTCGATCAAGCCTCTTTTATGCCTTCAATAAGATCCTCTTTGGTAGTATACTGCTTTCCAGAAGCATACACTTTACGGGCTAACCATCCCCAAGCATTTTTAATGATGTTAAGATCCGGCGAGTAAGGGGGCCAATCGAGCACATTAACATTTTGATCCCGTAGCCATGACTTTACCACCCGGGCGTTATGAATTGGTGCATTATCATGCTGGAATGTCCACTGTAAGCCTCTAAAAATGCTGTGAAAGTAAGGTAACGCTTCTTGTAGCACTCCAACATAGCAATTAGCATTCATGGTTGTGGACAAAAATTTCAACTCGCAGGTACCATAATAAGAAATGGCTCCCCAGACCATAACTCCTCCCACTCTGCTATACAAACGATCCAGTTGATGCTCTTCTTTTCGGAGATCATGAAAATAATAATTGAACCCATCAGGGCCTTCTAAGTTAAATTTTTTTTCATCTGAAAAGACAACGCGGTGCCACTCGCTATTCCATGTCATGTGAGTTCGGCAAAAACCCAAGCGTATATTTTTTCGAGCATCGTTAAGTGGTTTTTCTAAAGTTTTAATTGCTTTAGATGTTTAGCCTTCGAAATTACACGCTGCACCGTTCTTACGCTCGCTACAACACCAGTTTTAGCTTTAATTTGTGCAGATGAGTCGTGGGAATTCGAGGCTGCTCTAAGGATAGCCCGTTTAGCAGCTGCCGAAAGTACACTTTTAGTTCGGCCTTTCATATTTTTTCCATAGTTTGACTCATCCCGTAAAAATTTAGATATCACATTTCGACTTCTTTTGATTCGTTCAGAAATTTTATGGATCGATAGTCCAGATTCTTTATATGTTTTAATTTTTATTTTTTCAGTTTCCGTTAAAATTTTTCCTCGACCCAAATAACACAATTTACATTAAATTAACTTTTCTTCTACTGCACTTGTTCACTTTCTTAAGAAAACTAAAGTTAATGCTGGGGGTCCTATTTAAGTGACGCAAAAAATAGAGAAAATTTTTCATCGATCACAAAACAAAATATGAAAAAAATATAACGGTACTTTTCCAGAACACAAATTTCATCTCAGAGCAAGTAAACATAGACACTTTTAAAACACAAAACAAACCAGCGATAATTGTTTACAAATATCGGAGAGAATGACAGTTGTAAAAAATACAAAGGGGGGTCCTATTCATGTGGCGGGCAGTGTACATCAAACAAAACATCAATTAGGCTGTCGTCAGAGTGGGCGCCATAAGTACTAAAGCACTTTATATCATCAATGAGTGCGGTAAATTGGTAATAAAATTCACATTTTTAAACCGATTTTTATGGTTCATAGCTTATTTTATTCTTAAGATATGTAGCTCTTAGAAAAATGTTTAAAATGTCAAAATTTTACTTTATCTTTTTTTAAATACATTTTTAACCTGAAAAAAATTACGAATTTCGCACGAAAAAAAAATTTTCTCCATTAATTTCTAAATAACTCCAAAACGATAAGAGATACAGAAAAATTATATGAGACTAAAATAAATGCAATTTTGTTATGCATCTTCAAGTGTTTTAATTTTGAAAACCGGATGAGTCGTTCTCGAGTTAGAACGAAATAGGTCTCCGTACCTGACTAATTTAAGGGGAAAAATTTGCCACGCCCATAAAAAAAAAAATCCAGATCTGATGGGAAAAAAACCGACAATGGATCTGCGTTTAGCGCATCAAAATCCATGTAGTCCACATAGTTTTATTAAAAGGAGGATTTGGCTGCAGAGCAGTGTAATTTAAAAAATTTAAAAAAAATGAGTAAAACATAACCCCAAACTATGTATGTAACAAAAAATATTTATTTATCAATTTTAATGGAAATATTTAGATTGTCTGGATTAAATTCTATACATTTTATCATCATTTTTAAACATTATTTAAATTTTTGCAATATAAATTATAAAGATAATCCCTAAGGTATGTTACACCATATTTGCTTAAAAAACTTAATCGATATCGAACGCCGAGATTTTACTACTTATTTAATTCAGTTTAAGATTTTTTTAGTTTTCATGAACATGTAATCAATGACAAAATTTTATAATATATTTTTGCACTTTATACATTTTTTTCTGTCAAATGTTAAATTAAAAAATGGTTTCCAAAAAAAAAACGCTTTTTTTATTTTAAAGACAAAAACTTTGATTTTGTGGTTAAAGTTATTAAAAGTTTGTTTAATATTAAAAAAAATCCTGGTAATATTTTTTAATATAAGTTGCAAATTTTTAGTTATACCAATAAATATGTGTTTTAATAAATCTTTTAATTTTAAAATCTACATTTTCCTTTAAATCAAAATATTTTTTTCTTAATATCGATATGATTTTTATAAAAATATTATTTCTTCTCTAAGTAAAATCCAATATTTGTCTAGTAAAACTAAACTCAAGTCATCCATATTCAACAATAAATAAATATTATATAAGTAATATTTAAATAAAAGTTCAAATGAAGAATGAAAACTGAAACCACAAGATAAATAGAAAAAATAAAATAAATAAATATCCGTAAAATATATAAAGATATATACGAGAGTTTTCGTACTCGTATGTGTTTAAATTTAGATTGTAAAATTTTCGATTTATTTATATACGAGTATTGGAAATTGCTAAAAAAAACTCTTTTGAACTAAATTTTGTATTTTTGCTTATTTACAAGTTTTTGGGATTTATTTATTATATTTTACTCTTAAGTCTTTGCATTGAATTCGATTTGTAGGTGAATGGGTTTTTTGTAAATTGGGGTGGGGCTCTGGTTTACTTTATGCATAATTTTTTTCTAAGAGGTGCCTTTTTCTTTTGTCCGTGGGTGTTAGTGGCAAATCTATATAAATGTTTGGTTTATTTAAAATTTATTTGCAGGGATCGTGTTTTTCTGGTGCATGAAAAACATACTGAACTGATAAAATACAAAAATGAAGGCGAAAATGGAAGAAAAACAATAGAAAACCATTGTCTATACAACAGGTAGAGGCACTTTTACACTGTCATTAATTTTTTAAATTTCATATAACAATACACAAATTTTATAAAATTCCTATAAAATTAAAAAAAAAAATTAAAAATTTCCTATAAAAGTTGAGAAATTTTATAGACTTTCCCATAAAAATAAAAACAATTCTTATAAAAATAGAGACACTTTTTTAAATTTCTTAAAAAAACATTGAAATTTTATAAAATTTCCCATACAATTTTAGAACTTTTATAAAATTTGCTATAAATATAGAGAACTCAAATTATATTATGCTATAAAATAAGAGAAATTTTATAAAATTTACTAAAAAAGAGAAGTTTTATAAAATTTCCTATAAAAATAAAGAAATCTTATAAAATTTTCTATAAAAATTGGTAATTTTTATAAATTTTCCTATAAAAATAGAAAAATTTGATTAATATTCTTATAAAAATAGAATAATTTTATTAAATATCCTATAAAAATAAGTAAATTTTATAAAATTTGCTATATAAATAATGAAATTTTATAATATTTCCTACAAAATTAAATAAATTTTATAAAATTTCCTATAGGTTTTGTAAAATTTCCTATAAAAATGGAGAAGTTTTATAATATTTCATATAAAAAAAAGAGAAGTTTTAGAAAATTTCCTATAAAAATAAAGAAATTTTATAAAATTTCTTATAAAAATATAGAAATTTTATAAAATTTCCTATAAAAATAAAGAAATTTTTTAAAATTTTCTAAAAGTTTTATAAAATTTCCTTTAAAAATGGAGAAAAATTGTATAATATCCTACAAAAAAGAGAAGTTTTATAAAATTTCCTAACAAAATATAGTAATTTTACAAAGATGTTGCTATAAAAGTAGAGAAGTTTTAAAAAACTTGCTATAAATTTTAAAAATTTTCCTATAAAAATTTAGAAATTTTCATAAAATTTGCTATAAAAAAAACTTGTTTTAAAAATATGGAAATTTTATAAATTTGTCTATAAAAATTTTATCAAATTTCCTATAAAAATAGAGACATTTTATAAAATTTCCTAAAAAAAAATATAAAATTTGCTATAAAAATAGAGAAATTTTATAAAATTTGCTATAAAAATAGAGAAGTTAAATAAAAGTTCCTATAAGATAGATACATTTATAAAATTTCCTACAGAAAATAGAGAAATTTTATAAAAGTTTTCTATAGAGAAATTTTACAAAATTTCCTATAAAAATAGAGAAATTTTACAAAATTTTGTATAAAAATAGAGATATTTTTCAAAATTTCCTATAAAAATAAATAATTTTTAAATTTTTCTATAAAATTTGTCTATAAAAATAGAGACATTTTACAAAATTTCCTATCAAAATTAAGAAATTAAAAAAAAATTTCCTATAAAATTAAAGAAATTTTGCAAAATTTTCTATTAAAATAGAGAAATTTTACAAAAATTCCTATAAAAATTGGGAAATTTTACAAAATTTGCTATGAAAATACAGAAATTTTACAAAATTTCCCATAAAAATACAGAAATTTTACAAAATTTCCCATAAAAATACAGAAATTTTACAAAATTTCCCATAAAAATACAGAAATTTTATAAAATTTCCCATAAAAATAGAGAAATTTTAGAAAATTTCCTACAAAAATAAATAATTTTTAAACTTTTCTATAAAATTTGTCTATATCTTATTCTATGTCTTGGTCTATGTCTTAGTCTATGTCTTAGTATATGTCTTAGTCTATGTCTTGGTCTATGTCTTAGTCTATGTCTTAGTATATGTCTTAGTCTATGTCTTGGTCTATGTCTTAGTCTATGTCTTAGTATATGTCTTAGTCTATGTCTTGGTCTATGTCTTAGTCTATGTCTTAGTATATGTCTTAGTCTATGTCTTAGTCTATGTCTTGTGGAAGGTCTATGTCCTAGCCTATGTCTTAGTCTATCTCTTAATCTATGTCTTAGTCTATGTCTTAGTCTATGTCTTAGTCTATGTCTTAGTCTATGTCTTAGTCTATGTCTTAGTCTATGTCTTAGTCTATGTCTTAGTCTATGTCTTAGTCTATGTCTTAGTCTATGTCTTAGTCTATGTCTTAGTCTATGTCTTAGTCTATGTCTTAGTCTATGTCTTAGTCTATGTCTTAGTCTATGTCTTAGTCTATGTCTTAGTCTATGTCTTAGTCTATGTCTTAGTCTATGTCTTAGTCTATGTCTTAGTCTATGTCTTAGTCTATGTCTTAGTCTATGTCTTAGTCTATGTCTTAGTCTATGTCTTAGTCTATGTCTTAGTCTATGTCTTAGTCTATGTCTTAGTCTATGTCTTAGTCTATGTCTTAGTCTATGTCTTAGTCTATGTCTTAGTCTATGTCTTAGTCTATGTCTTAGTCTATGTCTTAGTCTATGTCTTAGTCTATGTCTTAGTCTATGTCTTAGTCTATGTCTTAGTCTCTGCCTTAGTCTATGTCTTAGTCTATGTCTTAGTCTATGTCTTAGTCTATGTCTTAGTCTATGTCTTAGTCTATGTCTTAGTCTATGTCTTAGTCTATGTCTTAGTCTATGTCTTAGTCTCTGCCTTAGTCTATGTCTTAGTCTATGTCTTAGTCTATGTCTTAGTCTATGTCTTAGTCTATGTCTTAGTCTATGTCTTAGTCTATGTCTTAGTCTATGTCTTAGTCTATGTCTTAGTCTATGTCTTAGTCTATGTCTTAGTCTATGTCTTAGTCTATGTCTTAGTCTCTGCCTTAGTCTATGTCTTAGTCTATGTCTTAGTCTATGTCTTAGTCTATGTCTTAGTCTATGTCTTAGTCTATGTCTTAGTCTATGTCTTAGTCTATGTCTTAGTCTATGTCTTAGTCTATGTCTTAGTCTATGTCTTAGTCTCTGCCTTAGTCTATGTCTTAGTCTATGTCTTAGTCTATGTCTTAGTCTATGTCTTAGTCTATGTCTTAGTCTATGTCTTAGTCTATGTCTTAGTCTATGTCTTAGTCTATGTCTTAGTCTATGTCTTAGTCTATGTCTTAGTCTATGTCTTAGTCTATGTCTTAGTCTATGTCTTAGTCTATGTCTTAGTCTATGTCTTAGTCTATGTCTTAGTCTATGTCTTAGTCTATGTCTTAGTCTATGTCTTAGTCTCTGCCTTAGTCTATGTCTTAGTCTATGTCTTAGTCTATGTCTTGGTCTATGTTTTAGTCTATTTCTTATTCTATGTTTTAGTCCATGTCTTAGTCTATGTCTTAGTCTACGTCTTAGTCTATGTCTTAGTCTCCGTCTTAGTCTACATCATAGTCCATTTCTTAGTCAATATTTTAGTAGGTCAGGTAGAAATGTCTGTAGGATCCTACCTCATAGTGAATGTGTACAGACTCATAGTATACGAAATTCCACACATAATCCATTATTTCAACAGACCATAGAATCATTTTGCACCCATGCCGCTAATACTGATACATATGTATATTCCAACTATCATTTAGTGGGTAAGTATAACAATTTGCAGCAATGACCATTACACCAGAGTATTATTAAAAAGAAGAACAAAATCAATATAATCCAACATTTGCTATGCAGTCCAGCGTCCATTGTATTTGTTTAGTTAATGGACTATATGTACTACGAGTATAGTCACATTACAGATCTTTTTGTTTTACACGTCCGTTTATTCGGCTGGTGGGGGATAATATTTCTATTGGCCATTGAGGGGTATTCTGTTGCTATGATTTCGTTGTGGTCTTTTGAGGTGGTCAACATTTTGTTCATTGTTTAGTTTTTGATTCTGTTTAGTTAATAAATATTGCATAAATTTTTAAAATAATAACAAAACTAAAATTGCTCATGTTCAATAACTTGGTTGTGTAGCAAATTCCAAAGAAATATGTTTAGCAATAATTGAAGGAAAAACAAAAAATTTGTTGTTTTATTTTTAAATTTTAATTCTTTTTATGGAACTGAGTTTGTATGTGAAGAATGTTGGGGTATTGTAAGATATTTTTGAACTTTGTTAGTATATTAAAGATTTTGGAATTTTATAATTTATAAAATTTCGAAATCTTTAATATACTAACAAATTTCCAAAATATATTACAATCGCCCAATAAAATTCATTATCAATATTGAATTCCGGAATCATCTGATCCATAAAATTAATTTGAGGACAACAATCTTCTTCTTCCTAAATGGCTCGAATTTCGGCATAAACACCACTATAGGTCGTCGAAGTAAATCCCGAATCTCATCTGACTATAATGCATATATGTATGTAGCTGTCAATGCATTAGTAGACAAGCGACAGACAGACAGACAGACAGACAGACAGACAGACAGACAGATAGATAGATAGACAGACAGACAGACAGACAGACAGACAGACAGACAGACAGATAGATAGATAGACAGACAGACAGACAGACAGACAGACAGACAGACAGACAGACAGACAGACAGACAGACAGACAGACAGACAGATAGACAGACAGACAGACAGACAGACAGACAGACAGACAGACAGACAGACAGACAGATAGATAGATAGATAGATAGATAGATAGATAGACAGACAGACAGACAGACAGACAGACAGACAGACAGACAGACAGACAGACAGACAGACAGACAGACAGACAGACAGACAGACAGACAGACAGACAGACAGACAGACAGACAGACAGATAGACAGACAGACAGACAGACAGACAGACAGACAGAGAGAAAGACAGACAATAAGCCTTTTTATTGTTCTAAAACGAAAAGTGAAAGCTGTACAAAATTCAGTGTTTTTGGACAAAAACTAAGTTGGTTCGGTTTTGCTCGGTGCTCCCACCATAACCATGTGAAAAGTGAAAGTCTCTTCTCTATACTGAGCAAAAAAACTTTACCGAAATTTACTGATCGTAGAACAAAGTTAAAAATTTTGTGAAAAAAGTCACTTAAATTGTTATGCGTAATTTAAGCAAAAAGTGCTGCAGTCGTTTAGGCGCAACTTTTTAATCAAATTCAATTTAACTGTTAGTCCCGTAGGAGTCGACGGGTTTCAACTGAAATTAGTAGAGCTCTTTTTTGAATCAATTAAAAGACGCATCTGTTGAGATTTGTAACTTGTACATTGAAAAGGAAAATAGATGCAAAAATACGGATTTCAATCAAAATTGAGTGAGCTCTTTGTTGGATAAACTAATAGACATGTGCCAAATTTTTTTTTCAAATTCTGTTTAGAATTCCGGCTTATACAGTGAGAACAATAATAAGTGAAAAATTATGAACCCAAGGTAGGTACCTCAAAGAGTCAAGGGATCTCAACCAAAATTTTAATAAGTCCTTCTTGGTAAATAAATAGACGGGTGCCGAATTTTTTCAAATTCTGATGAAAATTGCGGCTTATACATTGAAAAAAAGGAGTCGAAAATTGAAAAAACAACATTTTCAGAAAAGAGGTTCACCTCATAACTCAGCTAGCCACTGCTTATTAAGTATAAGGCTATGTAAAACTTCTCTAACTAATGCATTTACAGTTCGGAGCCGGCGTTAAAACGTAGGTCCCTTTCAATGAGTCTAAAAATACAACGCTTGGAGTGCAATGGAAGTTTTTTGATCACCCGCCCTATAGCCCTGACCTAGGGTCTAATATAACGCCAAAAAAATTTATCGAACTGTTTTTATCATTACACCCAATATAATCATTCAAATAAGTATAACAATTTAATAATTTTAAACATGAAAAATATTTGATTTTACTTGCACCAAATCCACAAAGAGGTACAACTTTTTGCTGTTTGGCAAATTTAACAAATTGGAAAGGAAATCCGAATAAAATCATATCAAATGCTATTAATAACAAATGGACCAAGCAAGGTCGTCTACAAAAAAATGTTTCTGTATTTAGATAGAATTTTATAAAAAAAAGTGTTAAATACTTTAAAAGTCTTTAATGATTTAATTTGAATAAAATGAAGCCAATAGAAGTTAATTGGAGCAGTAAATTTGATTGATTTTATAATTTAATTTTGCATAGATTTATAAACATACTTACATATATACTTACTTACATATATACTTACTTATATGTGCAAATAAATAATTTTGGTTATAAATAAATGATTTTTAATGAAATTTTTGAAAGTTCAATAAAATTATATAGGCAAAAATCAAACAGTTTTTATTCCTTTAAAACCGACTTTTAACACGAATAATTTTTGTACCCTCAGGAGTTCGAAAAATCTAATTACAGATCTTGAACTCGCAAAAACTTTTATATACTGAACAGAATATTTTAGTTGCGCAAATTTGCGCTTCTAAGCGTAATTGCTTCTAAGCAAATAAAAAAAAAAAACGATAAAAAATTGATTGAAGCATTCAAGTTTTTCCTCATATTTCGTCTTCTTCTGCATTTGTTTTAACATTTGGACCCAAGTCGTTGTTCTTCGAAATAGACTCCACACTTAGGGGATAAATCCACTTCCCTCTTAATTTTAATTTTGTCACCTCTAATACTACTTAATGGCTGCCAAAATTTGAAGCTCGTTTTCGCCACTTTTTATTTTTTTCGCATATTTTTTGGCCTCCTCAAAAAATTAAAAAAAATATAACGATTTGTAGATCTTTCAATTTCGCATCGTTTGATATATATCTCGTTAATGTGCTCTATATAGGTATAACATACGACAGGTGTAAATGAATTCTTTTAAATTAAATTTGTCCATAAGCCAAGGCAGCAAAATTTCACTAAGACTCACATTTTGTCAAATTTCGCTAAAATCGCGGTTAGAAAAATCAAAAAATATTGTTAAAAAATATTGTCTTCACTTGCATAATTGCATTATTTCTTTGTGTTAAGGCATATAAACTACCATAATACCATGAAACGACAGAACACCTGAAAATATATAAGTTGTGTCAAAATTCACATAAAACTTATAAAATAGTTTTTAATTTTTTTTTAGAAATTTTTGTTTTAACCGTCACAACTTCTGCGCGCATCGCGTAAAATCATTAACGTGAACGGATTTTACATTCCCTAAGCTCCCTTAGTAGAGCCCCAAAAAAAATTTAGTGTGCGATTAAAAATTTTTTTGAATTATTTTATTTCCGAAAATTAAAACTATTTGATTTTTGTCCATATATTTTTTTAATAAAAAGTTCAAAGTTTAATACAAATTAAGGAAAACTTAATAATCTACTAAATTCTATGAAAACAGAATTTGTAATACATTTAAAAATGGTAGTTTACTTTGAAAATTCAAATTTTTTTTAATCTAGGTGAGAATACATTACATTTCAATTATATACTTAAGAAAATTCCTGACATTTCTTTTACTTTTTATTGAATCAAAAACACGGAAAAAATTGTAATATTATGTTAATTATCTAATAAAATGTTAAATATTTTATAAACAATTTTTAAAATCAGGAAATAATAACATACGAGTACATTTTTTTTTTCGAAATTCTTGAAGTTTCTTTGTCATTAAACCAGAACTCAAACAAATGACCTTGAGTGATTAATAAAAAAAATCCATAAAGAAAACAATATTTTTTTGTTATTATATTAAATCAGAATGCGTAATTATAGGTTAAGTTTATTTCAATTCCACTAGAGCATGAGCTGCGTGTCCACATAAAATTATATGTACTCACATTCTGCCTCCAGCACCTGATATGGATTTTCAGTTCAAATGAAACCACAACGAAATTGAAAAAAAAGAACTTTACCAACAATCTCTGCTGTTTCTAGTATTTTTCTGTTTTTAACAATTGCCATGATTTTAACTGTTTAAGCCATAAAAGAGATAAAGGTAGAAACTAGTTTTTAATAAAAAAAAAATCTATTGAAATTTTTATATTGCAGTATAACAAACAGATGTTAGAGATATGTTCCGAGAGTTCGAGTATAAAAGTGAGCAAAATGCTGGCAATCAGTTGACACTTTTACTTGTTACTTGGCAACACATCGAGGCAACTAGAATGAGTAGTAAATCTGGTGGTACCAGAAAAATTCAATGTATTTTATGTTTTCTAGTTTATTATACCCTTCACCACTACAGGTGGAAAGGGTATTATAAGTTTGTGCTGATGTATGTAACGCATGGAAATATTTCTCTTAGACCCACCTTTTAGTATACCAATAGGCTTAGAATCACTTTCTGAGTCGATTTAGCGATGTCCGTCCGTCCGTCCGGCTGGCTAGCTAGACCCCCATGTAAACCTTGTAATCAAACTACAGGTCACAATTCTAAAGATAATTTGATGAAATTTGGTACAGATCATTTTTTTGATAATGGGACCATGGCTATTGAAATTCGTCAAAATCGGTCTATTATTTATGGTACGTCCCATAGGTCCCACTTCCCGGAATTGATATGTTGGCCACAAATATCAATATTTTTTCATGAAATTTAAATCAAATACTGCTTATGTCAACTAAAATCACTGTACCAAATTTCGTTAAAATCGATCCACATTTGAACATAGCTCCCATACAAACTTTTCTTTAAAAACGCACTAAATGAGACAAAAATCACTAAAAAAGCACGTAAATCTAAAGATAATGGGAATTTTAAGTTTATTTTTTACAAACATAATTTGTGTAACAACTGTAATCAACTTGCCAATAATCGGTCCACATTTGACCCTGGCACTCATATAAGTCCAAATGTCGGAAGCAGCTTAAATATAAAAGTTTTGAGAAAATGTTTGTATGATAGCAAAATTTAGCAAATATTTGTCTTTATACAGAAAAAAAATAACACTTTTGACCTTAGTGGTAAAGGGTATCGTATGGTCGGGCTTGACCGACTATAGCACTTTCTTACTTGTTTTTATATACAAATATTAGACTGGTACTTTATACTGGTACTTATAACACTGTGTGTAATTTTTTAGGTCATGGAAAAATAACCACATACGGACACCACCACGAGATAGAGGATCAAAAAAAAGAAGACACGTGTCTTTCAGTTTTGTCAAATGTCCTCCCCTTTTTTGTGGGCGGGGCCCTAAAGATTTTGGGCCTCTTTGCCTTTTTTGCAAAAAAGTGGTCATCTTCTCAGGCTCATATCTTCCAAACCGTTAGGAATTTTGATTTACTTTTTGAAACAAAGTTGTAGCTATTGTCATGAGGAATAAAAATAGTGAACACAAAAAATCAAAAAAACGCCATCTTGAATATCAAAATCGCAAAAAAACTAAAAAAAATCGATTTTTTTTAGGCTTTTTTCACATGTTCAGGTTCCTACGTAGCAAACCGTTCAAAATTTAAGAAAACAATATACAACAAAAATAAAGCTAAGACCTCACTTAACAACTTTGTAGAACATACAAACATCCTAGGAATGATCCTTAACACAGTAAGGGTAGCGCTAAGGAAACCATAAAAATTAAAAATTTCCCAAAAAAATTATATTTTCAATGCTTATTTTTTTTTACTTCAACAATTAAAAATATAACCATATACAAATACAACTACGTGATAAAAGACAAAAAAGACCATATATTCTAGTTTTGCCCCAAGTCATGGAGTTTTTTCAGAGGCCCCCAAAGATTTGAGGTCTTGGTGTCATTAAAAAAGTAATCATTTTCTCAGGCGCATATTTTGCAAACCGAGTGGAATTTTCATTTTCTCTTTAAGGCAAAGATATTGTATAACCCTTGTAAAGAACAAAAATTGTGAACACATAAAATGAAAAAAACGTCATTTAAAAAAATCAATTTTTTTACCTTTTTTCCCATGTTTAAGTCCATACGTAGCAAACCGTTCGAAATTCAAGAAAACAATAAGCTACAAAAATGTACATAAGATCTAATTAAACAACTTTTTAGAACATTCAATTTCTAATACAAAAATAATTTAATTTCATTTGATTTAATTTCATTTCGTATGTGTAAAATTTTTTTATTTTAATTTTTTTTTGTTGTTATTTCAACATTAATATACAATGGCATATATCACAAAAATAAGATAAATAAATATGGAAATAAATAAAATAAATAAATATTTGTGTCATGTTTAAAAAGTTGATGGCCCTGGACTTGTAAATATCACTCTCTTAAGTTGTGGATCCAATTCGTCGTCCGAATCATCCGAATCTGACTCTGATTCAGAACTTAGGGTGCGCACGGGTACGTTGCTTCCAGACTGCCCTCCATCATAAGCTTTTTCTTCTTGAAATACTTCATTGACATCATACAGGGTAATCTTGTGGCTCCACCAACATACCTGAAATAAAAACAAAAATCAAAAAAGGAATACAAAGCAATGCATCAATATATTTGATATTACCTCTCCAAGCAATGCGTCTAGTTTTTTGCCTTTGTACCGTTTTTCCATGGGCATTGTGGTTTGATGAAACCGTTCTCCTTGCTCATCGGATTCAGTAGACAGTTGCTTCATAAAATCGTCAAAATGAAAATGAAGAAAGTGCAGCTTTAATGTCATCGATGCGCCGATTTTCTCAAAATAATACAGCATTTCTTTCACCCATTCTCTTGCTTCCGGCTCAGCGTCTCGATCCCCTCCCAAGACTCTGGTGCATACACGTTGAAGATAAATCCATGCCATTGAATGATTTTCATCAAGCGCTGACTCAAAATTTGTCTTGAAAAGCTTTCTAATGTCTGGGCCATTAAGTACTCCTATCAAACGATAAAAAAAGAAACAGAAAAGAAAAGTAAATATACAATAAGGTGGAAAATATAGGATTTAGTTTACTACAATACATACCTTTCTTAATTTTGTCATCGCTACGCTTTGGGAAAACACTTTTCAAATAGTCAAATGCATTTGGACAATTTATAACAGCCACTTCGATGAATTTTTTAACAATTCCCAATTTAATGTGGAGCGGTGGCAGCAAGATATCATGAGTATTGTCAATCAAAGGTGCATTTTTCAGTCTATGTTCTTTCATTTGTTCCTCCACATTTCCTCTTGGTGTCCACGAATTACATTCGAATTGATTCAGAGATCGCGAATCCCAATTACAACGAAAACAAAATAATTTGGGAAAGCCGCCTTTATCAATGATCCCTTGCATAATGTTGATGACCTTCAAATCACAGCAAATCTTCCATTTATTTTCGTAGTATTTGATTTTTTCCATAATATTTTTCAATGTTTCGTAGTTTTCTTCCATGTTGACACCGATTGCTAGCGGAATGCAAGGTTTTCGGTTCGACATATGCAATAACACTGCCTTCAAGCTTGAAACAGAACTATCAATAAATAATCTCCACTCACTAGCGATGTAGTTTATTCCCATTTTTACCACCAAAGCTTTTATATCGTTGCAGTAAGCGAACGAATTGTCATTATGTAGAGTGTAGAAGTTCTGAAATTCAGCTTGCCGTTTCCGGTATGCCGAAGAGTTAACGTTAGCAAGTGTTAATTTTCTTTGCTTTAAAAACGCTGTCAAAAATATGGCAAGCCGCTGCGATAATCCCAATATGGCCACAATGAAATCCATTTCCATTTGTGTTATTAGTTGTGGTCCATCTCTTCCTTGTTGAGGCTCATAATCGGCGTCAAACGGATCTTCATAAGTAACACCACCTTCAATATTCATTCCTGTAAATTCTGTCCTGAGATCTGTACTTGGTGGCCTTGGCGGTACAAAAGTTTCAGGTGCAAGCACTGGTAGTGTAGCTGTTGCAGTTGCTTTATAAATTTTATTCTTCTCACCATGTCGATTCATTCCACGTGTGTAATTTACGCATGCATAGCAAATGTTTACATCATGAGCACCTGGGCGATAAATCCAGTTTACCGGTTTACAATACTTCATACTAAATTTTGCTCCACTCAACCATGCCATGAGATTGTTATAGCATTGGCGACACACTATATTAGGTGTGTAATTTTCACTGGTCAAGTCTACTTCGTCGAAAAACAACGTATATGCTCTTCTGAATTCGCTAGTTAGAAGATTATTTTCTTTTCCATATTTGTTTTTTCTAATTTGATGACCGCAAACGTAGCAAAATAAATTAATTTTTTCACACTGCATATTGAAATCGTATAACTTTCACCGCTGAGCTCTCGTTTACGTCGTGTTTTGTAATGCCTCGGTGCGAACATCATATCACTTATATATTGCGTCCAGGGTTTCATGATTGTTTCTTGAATGAACGGTTTGCTACCTATGGACCTGGTTAGGTAAAAAATCGATTTTTGGTTTTTTATGGCAAGAGCTGATTTTTTTACTTTTTTAATTTTTCCTAAGCGCTACCTAGCCTAAAAAGTAGTTCACTTTTGCGGTTACCAAGGCGCTACCTAAACGATATTGAGGATCATTCATATAATGTTCGTATGAATGATTCAAAAAAGTTGTCCAATAAAAATGTATCTTTTCTAGGTGACTGTTTCTTGAATTTTTAACCTGTCCATAACCAGGTAAAAAATCAATTTTTAAAAATTTTGTGATCTTGAAGATTAATTTTTTATATGTTGAGAATTTTTCTTTTTTATGACAAGAGCTAATTTTTGAATTTTTCACTTTTGTCGTTGCTTAAGCGCTACCTAAATGCTGTTAAATGGTGGTGAATTGGGCCAAAACTGGAAGATATGGGCTTTCTTGTCTTTCATCACGTAGCGGTATTTGTACTATATATGGTTATATTTTTTCTTGTTGAAGTAAAAAAAAACATTAAAAATAACATTTTTTCGGGAAATTTTTAATTTTTATGGTTACTTTAGCGCTACCTTTACTGTGTTAAGGATCATTCCTAGGATGTTTGTATGTTCTACAAAGTTTTTAAGTGAGGTCTTAGCTTTATTTTTGTTGTATATTGTTTTCTTAAATTTTGAACGGTTTGCTACGTAGGAACCTGAACATGTGAAAAAAGCCTAAAAAAAATCGATTTTTTTTTAGTTTTTTTGCGATTTTGATATTCAAGATGGCGTTTTTTTGATTTTTTGTGTTCACTATTTTTATTCCTCATGACAATAGCTACAACTTTGTTTCAAAAAGTAAATCAAAATTCCTAACGGTTTGGAAGATATGAGCCTGAGAAGATGACCACTTTATTGCAAAAATGACAAAGAGGCCCAAATTTTTAAGGCCCCGCCCACAAAAAAGGGGAGGACATTTGACAAAACTGAAAGACACGTGTCTTCTTTTTTTTGATCCTCTATCTCGTGGTGGTGTCCGTATGTGGTTATTTTTTTTCATGTTGCACCGTGTAATTTAAGTTTAAGACAAATTTTGTAAATGCTTACCAAACACATTTCGGAAGTGACTTGCAAATATACTATGACTTGTATTTTAATAATGACTTGCACTTTGACAATGACAAAGTCCAAGTTATTGCGCTTTGAGAATGATTTCTTGCGTTTTAACTATGACTGGTACTTCGACTATGACTTGCACTTTTACTATGACTGGCACTTCCACCATGACATGCACTTTTACTTTTACTATTTACGAGTAAATATGGATCTGGCCAAATTCTGGTGGCTTGTGCAGCTTAGTTATCAAACACTTCATAATTTCGATAATCAGGAAAAAATATTAAAATAATTTTTTATATAAAAAACAGGGGCCAAATTACTTAATTCAATATCGATCGAAAACTCAGACTTTTAAGCAAATATTGTGAAGTATACTTTAGGGATGTTCAAAGTTACTTCGATGCAAAAAGTCTATTGAAATTTGGTATCCATTTTGATTTGTTTTTAAAAACATATAGTTCAATTAAAACTCTTTTACTATTGTTAATCTTTTGGCAAATAACTTAAAAAAAATATAGAAAACTGTGCATTTTTTTAAATAATTTTGACTATCCTTAAAATATGCTATACAAATGTTTTGAAAATTTCAAACATTTCGATCGATATCGAATGCCGTAATTTGGCTTCAAATCTGAGGCCAAATTACAGCATTTGATATCGATCAAAAACTCAGATTTTAAAGCAAATATTTTGTAACATACCTTAGGGATTTTCAAAATAATTTATTTTTTAAAAAGTTAAATAAAAATTGATATCTAAACATATTAGTATGTTTGTCAAAAAATTTAGTTTTAGTAAAATTCTTTTACTATTAGGGAACTTTTGAGAAATAAGTTCCAATGTAGAGAATCCTATATGCAGGAGTAGGTAGCCCATACCACCAGAAGCCGATGAATATTTTTAATTTTCGTAAATACCACAAACATTAATAAAACTCGTGAAAATGAGTATTAAAATCATTCAGTTGAAATTTCATTAAAGAAAAGACAAAAACAAAATAGGCAAGAAACAAATCAAAATCCAATTTATAGCAACAAAATACAGGGTTCGAGAGAACAAATATAAATATAATCTCAAACATTGTTGCCACGACACTATTATTTTTGTAAATATTGGGAATATTTCTTTTAAATATTGGGAATATTTTTTTAAATATTGGAAATATTTTTTTAAATATTGTGAATATTTTTCAAAACAGAAATAAATTCCAATATTAAACAATTTTAGATTCGTATACATATAAAAATATTTTTCCTTGGAAAATTGTTCGGTATTATTAGATTTTATTGAAAATTTTTTGATAAAAATATTTTTCTATAAAAATTTTCGATAAAAATGTTTTTATACCAAAAAATGTTGAAATCTTCTATAGAAAAGTTTTTGATGAAAAAATTTTCTATAGAAAAATTCTTGATAAAAAAATTTTCTTTAGCAAAATTTGTAATAAAAAAATTTTCTATAGAAAAATTTTTGATAAAAAAAAATTTTCTATAGAAAAATTCTTGATAAAAAAATTTTCTATAGAAAAGTTCTTGATAAAAAAATTTTCTATAGAAAAATTCTTGATAAAAAAATTTTCTATAGAAAAATTCTTGATAAATAAATTTTCAATATTTTTATCAAATTTTCAAATGAAAAATTGATAAAAAAATTTGTATAGATAAATTTTTGATAAAAATATTTTTATATCAAAAAATTTTCAAATCTTCTATAAAAATCAAATCTTTTGATAAAAAAATTTTCTATAGAAAAATTTTTGATAAAAACATTTTCTATAGAAAAATTTTCGATAAAAAAATTTGTACAAAAAAATTTTCTATAGAAAAATTTTTGATAAAAAATTTTCTGTAGAAAAATTTTTGATAAAAAAATTTTCTATAAATAAATTTTTGATAAAAATATTTTCTATAGAAAAATTCTTGATATAAAAATTTTCTATAGAAAAGTTCTTGATAAAAAAATTGTCTATAGAAAAATTGTTGATAAATAATTTTTCAATATTTTTATCAAATCTTCAAATGAAAAATTGATAAAAAAAATTTGTATAGATAAATTTTTGATAAAACTATTTTTATATCAAAAAATTTTCAAATCTTCTATAAAAATCAAACCTTTTGATAAAAAAATTTTATATAGAAAGTTCTTGATATAAAAATTTTCTATAGAAAATTTTTTGATAACAAATTTTCTATAGAAAAATTTTTGATAAAAAAATTTTCTATAGAAAAATTTTTGATAAAAAAATTTTCTTTAGAAAAATTTTTGATAAAAAAATTTTCTATAGAAAAATTTTTGATTAAAAAATTTTCGTTGAAAGAAATTAATTTTAGTTGAACCAGAAATTTATGTTGATGGTCGTGAGTTCGAGTCGGGCTCAGGTTCATGTCATAAATTATTTTTTTAATTTATGATTTTTAAATTAGATTAATAAAAGGATAGGGATACAAAACATAAAGGAAAAAACTATGGTGGATAAGTTCGTCTAACTGAATCGATCATATGGTCATAGGTGAAATAGAAATGAGTGTTAACATAATTCTCGTTTTCAATTTCGCTTAAGAATTCAGTTAAATAGATGATCTTAACTACTGGCATCTAACAGTTGGTGACACAGTGTGCTGATGAAGTCCGTAGCGGGACAGAAAATGCAGCATTCCACACTGCTAAGTGTCACATAGTTTTTTCAGTATTCCTAAAATTTATTCATCTAATTTAAAAATCATAAATTAAAAAAATAATTTTATGACATGAACCTGAGCCCGACTCGAACCCACGACCATCAAAAAAATTTTCTATATATATGAACCTGAGCCCGGATTCGAACCCAGAACCTCTTAATAAAAAAATTTTCTATAGAAAAATTTTTAATAAAAAAATTTTTTATAGAAAAATGTTTGATAAAAAATTTTCTATGGAAAAATTTTTGTAAGAAAATTTTCTATTTTTGATAACAAATTTTTCGATTTTGATAAAAAAAAATTTCTATAGAAAAATTTTTGATTAAAAAATTTTTGATAAAAAAAATTTTCTATACAAAAATTTTTGATAAAAATATTTAAAACATGTAAGAAAGTGCTATAGTCGTTTAAGCCCGACCATACGAAACCCTTCACCACTAAGGTCAAAAGTGTTATTTTTTCTGTATAAAGACAAATATTTGCTAAATTTTGCCATCATACAAACATTTTCTCAAAACTTATATATTTAAGCTGCTTCCGACATTTGGATTTATATGAGAGCTAGGGTCAAATGTGGACCGATTACCGAAATTTGGCAAATTGATTACAGTTGTTACAAAATTGATGTGTGAAAAAAATAAACTTGAAATTCTTATTATCTTTAGACTTACGAGCGTTTTTGTGATTTTTGTCTCATTTAGTGCGTTTTTAAAGAAGAGTTTGTATGGGAGCTATGGTCAAATGTGGACCGATTTCAACGAAATTTGGTACAATGATTTTAGTTTACATTAGCAGTATTTGAAAAAATATTTGATATTTGTGGCCAATATATCAATTCCGGGAAGTGGGACCTATGGGAGGTGCCATAAATAATAGGCCGATTTTGACAAATTTTAATAGCCATGATTCGATTATCAAAAAATGATCTGTACCAAGTTTCATCAAATTATCTTTAAAAGTGCGACCTGTACTTTGATTACAAGGTTTACATGGGGTCCATCCAGCCAGACGGACGGACGGACAGCGCTAAATCGACTCAGAAAGAGATTCTTAGCCTATTGGAATTCTAAAAGGTGGGTCTATGACGAATATTTCTATGCGTTACATACATCAGCACAAACTTATAATACCCTTTCCACCTATGGTGGTGAAGGGTATAAAAACTAGTGCCTCCCTATTGCAAATGTACAACACAAGTTATGAACATGTATTGTACAATTGCAAAGTGTATAACGTGTATACAAATTTAGAAATTTATTCTATCATTCTCGTTTATATATAGAATCACATACAAAAATTATTGAGAAGTATATGAACATGCAGTTCTATTACATAACCGTACAACTTTTGTTAGATGAGAAAAAAATTAAATAAAAAATGTTTTCAAGCTAAAAGGTTTTATTTATCATTCCCAATTTTTTTCTGAATATCCTTATCACTTAAGGATATGGACATCTAAATATTTTCTATTTAAATACGATCTTGTGTATAAATGAAATTTACTAAAACTATTAAATTTAGGAAACCATTCCTCTTACTCAAACCTTTTAAATCGAATAATAATATATTTAATATATGTTTTGTACTAAACACGTTTTAGAAAATAACTATTAAATAAATACATTTACATTTTCCTCTTTTCAATACACTCAATATGACGTGTTCAAAATTGGACCAGTCACTTCAATACATAACCTATCTCTGACTATAAGTAGCAACAATAGCAAACGTGTTTCTGTAATAAAGGAGACACACTTGGAATAATGGCACACCCACCCGGGCCAGTTTTATATTTCTTTTTGAAATTCTAATGAATCATAATTTTTTTTTTTTATAAATTTATATAAAATGTCTTAAATTAACCTTGTGGCAGTTTTCAGTTTAAAGTTTAGGTCAAAAATATGTTGTGATATTTTTACTAATGCCTAAGGAATGTTTTAGATTGTCATACAATGAAAAATTTCTATGAATTAATAGAAAATAGAATAAGAGGTCATGAATGGTAATGGATGTTTGGCATAGCGAAAATAATTTTTAAATATAAATAAGTAAATTTATAAAGGAAATTCCATACTAATGACCAAATGTTTCAAAATTGTGTATTTGTTGAAATCTCTGGAAACGGATTCCAAATTTTATCTTTATATACTTTTAATTTTTTTTACTATTGATCCTGATATGAAAATTATTTGCCAACATATCCTACCGTGCGTATACTTTACATGAAATTGCGTACACGCACTGCAGTACAAATTCATAGTAATAATACGCAACGATGGGTTTTTTGGTTCGAATTAAGTTCAGAATTTTTATTGCCAATATTCTCCACGGAAAACGAAAACCCCTTTTTTAGAAAAATTTTAAAATTATTATAAAATTTTTTTATAGAAAAATTTAGATTTAAAAATTTTTCTAGAGAAAATCTTCGATTTTAAAACTTTTCTATAGAAAATTTTCGATTTTAAAACTTTTCTATAGAAAATTTTCGATTTTAAAATTTTCTATAGAAAATTTTCGATTTTAAAATTTTCTATAGAAAATTTTCGATTTTAAAATTTTCTATAGAAAATTTTCGATTTTAAAATTTTCTATAGAAAATTTTCGATTTTAAAATTTTCTATAGAAAATTTTGGATTTTAAAATTTCCTATAGAAAATTTTTGATTTTAAAATTTTCTATAGAAAATTTTCGATTTTTAAATTTTCTATAGAAAATTTTCGATTTTTAAATTTTCTATAGAAAATTTTCGATTTTTTAATTTTCTGTAGAAAATTTTCGATTTTTTAATTTTCTATAGAAAATTTTCGATTTTTAAATTTTCTATAGAAAATTTTCGATTTTAAACTTTTCTATAGAAAATTTTCTACAGAAAATTTTCGATTTAAAAATTTTTCTTTAGAGAAATTTTCGATTATAAAATTTTTCTATAGAAAAAAAATTTTTCTATAAAAAAATTTTTCTTTAAAAAATTTTCGACTATGAGTTTAACTGTAGAAAAATTTTCGACTATAAAATTCTTATATAAAAAAAATTTCTATTATAAAAATTTTTTTTACAATAGAAAATTTTTCTATAGAAAAGTTTTCGATTATAAAATTTTTCTACCGAAAAACTTTTTCTTATAAAAATTTTCAATTATAAAAGTTTTCTATAGAAAAATTTTCGATTTTAAAATTTTTTTATAGAAAAATTTTTTATTATAAAATGTTTTTTTAGAAAAATTTTTTAATACAAAATTTTTCTTTAGATTATAAAAATTTTCTATTATAAAATTTTTCTATACAAAAATTTTGGATTATAAAATTTTTCTATAAATAAATTTTCAATTTTAAAAAACTTCTATAGAGAAATTCTTGATTTTATATTATTTCTGTAGAAAAATTTTAGTTTCTTAAATTCTTCTATAGAAAAATTTTCGATTTTATAATTTTTGTATAGAAAAATTTTCGTTTTTAAAAATTATTCTATAAAAAAATTTTAATTTTAAAATTTTTCTATAAAAACCTTTCGATTTCAAAATTTTCCTATTGAAAAATTTTTGATTATAAAATTTTTCTATAGAAAAATTTTCGATTTTAAAATTTTTTCATAGAAAAATTTTTTATTTTAAAATTTTCAAATAGAAAAATTTTCGTTTTTAAAATCTTGCTGAGAAAAATTTTTGATCATAAAATTTTTCTATAGAAAAATTTTCGATTACATAAATTTTCGATTATAAAATTTTTCTATAGAAAATTTTTTTTAAATTTTTCTATAGAAAAATTTTCGTTTTTCAAAATTTTTCTATAGAAAAATATTCATTTTTAAAATTTTTCTATGGAAAAATTTTCGCTTTTAAAATTTTTCTATAGAAAAATTTTCGCTTTTAAAATTTTTCTATAGAAAAATTTTCGCTTTTAAAATTTTTCTATGGAAAAATTTTCGCTTTTAAAATTTTTCTATAGAAAAATTTTCGCTTTTAAAATTTTTCTATAGAAAAATTTTCGCTTTTAAAATTTTTCTATAGAAAAATGTTCGCTTTTAAAATTTTTCTATAGAAAAATTTTCGTTTTTAAAATTTTTCTATAGAAAAATTTTCGTTTTTAAAATTTTTCTATAGAAAAATTTTCGTTTTTAAAATTTTTCTATAGAAAAATTTTCGTTTTTAAAATTTTTCTATAGAAAAATTTTCGTTTTTAAAATTTTTCTATAGAAAAATTTTCGTTTTTAAAATTTTTCTTTAGAAAAATTTTCGTTTTTAAAATTTTTCTTTAGAAAAATTTTCGTTTTTAAAATTTTTCTTTAGAAAAATTTTCGTTTTTAAAATTTTTCTATAGAAAAATTTTCGTTTTTAAAATTTTTCTATAGAAAAATTTTCGTTTTTAAAATTTTTCTATAGAAAAATTTTCGTTTTTAAAATTTTTCTATAGAAAAATTTTCGTTTTTAAAATTTTTCTATAGAAAAATTTTCGTTTTTAAAATTTTTCTATAGAAAAATTTTCGTTTTTAAAATTTTTCTATAGAAAAATTTTCGTTTTTAAAACTTTTGTATAGAAAAATTTTCGTTTTTAAAATTTTTCTATAGAAAAATTTTCGTTTTTAAATTTTTTCTATAGAAAAATTTTCGTTTTTAAAATTTTTTTATAGAAACATTTGTATTTCGTTTTTAAAATTTTTCTATAGAAAAATTTTCGTTTTTAAAATTTTTCTATAGAAAAATTTTCGTTTTTAAAATTTTTCTATAGAAAAATTTTAGATTTTAAAATTTTGGTATAGAAAAATTTTAGATTTTAAAATTTTGGTATAGAAAAATTTTAAATTTTAATACTCATACAGATACAAATCTTAACAGTAACACATATACTTATACTCCTAATAATTATTCAGATTATAAATAAACTAGTATTCATTATAACTAACTCATTTTGGTTTTCCATCTCTGATATATTGAATAGCCTGTGCGTAAATGCAACAAACGTCAAACCACTTGTTATTGCTGCTGATGTTGCCAACTCATTATGACCATGTTAGAAAATATTAACATGCGGTTATTGGTTAAAGGCGTATCTTTTACATACCGCTCGTTTATTGAAACATTGTCATATTCCTAAATTGTGATATTTTGGGATGAGTGTTACAAAAAATTTCTATGAGATCACGTTATAAGATCTTTAGCCATAAACGAAAAAATACTACTTTTAATTTTTGAACATGTTTGAATAGGTAGACAACATAAATAATAGAACTAGATTTTAATAAAATTTCTTAATAAAAAATAAATTGTTGACACTTTCAAAATCATTTTTTCTTAAACCTCGATTTTTGTATTATGACGATGTTAAAGAAACTGAACAAAATGTAGTTTATGTCTTTTGGCCAAGTAATAAATCCTATTGTAAATATTTTTCATACTTGCGAATATTTTGCTTATTTTTGTTAACAATATCCGTATAAACGCATTGAAATACATTTTTGTGTGTTTCGGATACATACATATGTATGTATATTACATAGATACCTATATATATGTAATACTCGTATATAAAGGCTGTATATTTATTTGGTGTGTTTCTGACTTTATATCCATTTTTCAGTGCAAATGTTGAGGTCATTGTCAATAATTATTTGCTAAGTTCTTTTGTTGCATAAATATTATAGTTTTTGAAAAAAGTTTTTTTTTTTTTTGCTTTTCAATAATATTCGATTTTATAAAATTATTTAATTAATGGGTTATTTTGTAAAATTGGTCAATTTAATAAATTCAATATTAAATCTCTTTATTAAATTATATTATAAAATCCTATTAAATATTTAACAGTTTGTGAAAGAGGTAATAAATTGGATAATAGTTATTTAGAAGTCGATATAAAAGCCTAATGTAACATAATCAAATTCGATTTAAGTTAATAAATTAGGCTTATTTCTATGTATGAACTATGAACTTTTATAGAAAATTGAAAATTAATTTTGATTTTAAATAGCCATTTACTTAAAAGCTGCTTAGTTTTTAAATTTAATAAATGTATTATAGTTATAAAATATTAGTTATTGTAAATGAATAATCCAAAGGATAGTTTATATCTTATGCTATTTAAAAGTACTGGACTTTTGTATAAAGCCAAGCAATTGGTCCTCTAAAAAAAATATTCCATAAAAATTTTGAATTAAATTTTTTTTTTTTAAATTTAAAATTGAAAATTTTTTCAATTTGAAAATATTATTTTTTCGATTTTTAAAATTTTCAATAGAAAAATTTTTAATTTTAAAATTTTCCTATAAAAAAAAATTCCATTTTAAAACTTTTCTATAGAAAAATTTTCGATTTTAAATGTTTTTCAAAAATTATGGGATATCAAGCATTTAATTACAAAGTTTTAGTTAAGTGTATTGCACTATAGAAACATTTTCTATTTAAAAATTTGTCTATAAGAAAATTTTCGATTTTAAAAATTGTCTATATTTTTCTTTATAAAATATTCGATTTAAATTTTTTTTTAGAAATTTTTTTGATTTAGAAATTTTTCTATAGAAATTTTTTTTTAAAAATTCTCTACAGAAAAAATTTTGATTTGAATTTTTTTTATGTAAAAATTTTTGATTTTAAAACTTTTCTAGAGACAAATTTTTTCTTTGGAAAAATTTTCGATTTTAAAATTTTTTAGTAGAAAAATTTTCGATTTTAAAATTTTTTAGTAGAAAAATTTTCGATTTTTAAATTTTTTCTTCAAAAATTTTCGATTTTACAATATTACTATTGAAAAAATTTCGACTCTAAAATTCTTCTATAGAAAAATTTTTGATTTTAAATTTTTTATACAGAAAAATTTTCGATTGTACAATTTTCCGGAGAAAATTTTCGATTTTACAATTTTCTCTAGAAAAATTTTCGATTTAAAATTTATTTTTTTTCTTTAGAAAGATTTTAAAATCGAAAGTTTTTCTATAGAAAAATTTTATAATCGAAAATTTTTAAACAGAAAAATGTTTGATTTTAAAATTTTATAATCGAAAATTTTTCTAAAGAAAAATTTTAAAATCAAAAGTTTTTTTATAGAAAAATTGAATTTTTTTTTAGCTAAAAATTTTTAAATAGAAAATTTTTTTAGAGAAAAATTTTTAAAGAATGTGGGAAGTGAAGGTAGATGAAAGCTGAAAAATGTTTGTTTTTTTTGTTCAGTCGATAATCTACGCTTTTACTTTTGGTTTATGAACATAATTCTTAATAGTTATGTTTGTAAATTTAGTAATAATGCGAGGTTTTCGATCTGTCTAAATTGGAGATAATCCTTCTGAAGAGATGGCTTAACCAACCATCGAAACGCGTCGAGGAATTTGGTTTCTCCGCAAACATTTTTTGGCTTTTTATCAATAAATTGATCTGTTACATTAATAAATAAATGTAACAGGTTTGGGATCAAATGCAAATACACTTCTTTTTGAAAAATTTTTAAATCGAAAATTTTTCTAAAAAAAATTTAAAATTTAAAATTTTTAGAGATAAAAATAAAAAAAAATATATAGAAAAATTTTTAAAAAGAAAAAATTTGTAATCGAAAATTTGTCTAAAGAATTTTTTTTTCTTTAGAAAAATTTTATAAAAAAACTTTCGATTTTAAAATTTTTCCATCAAAAAATTTTTTTGCTTTAGAAAAATTTTAAAATCTTAAGATTTTTTATAGAAAAATTTTAATATTGAAAATTTTTTATTCAAAATTTTAATATTAAAAATTTTTTTAGAGAGAATTTTTTAAATCGAAAATTTATCTAGAAAAAAAAAATTTTTAAAACGAAAATTTTTAGAGATGAAGATAGATAAAAAATATATAGAAAAATTTTTCTAAAGAATAATTTTATAATAGAAAAATTTTCTAAAGAAAAATTTTTATTCTTTAGAAAAATTTTATAATCGAAAATTTTCGGTTTTAATTTTTTTTTAATTTTCGGTTTTAAAATGTTTCTATAGAAAAATTTTCGTTTTTTTAATTTTTTTATGGAAAAATTTTCGGTTTTAAAAATTTTCGATTTAAAACATCTTGTATAGAAAAGTTTTCGATTTAAAACATTTTCTATAGAAAAATTTTTGATTTTAAGATTTTAATTTTGGATCTTAAAATTTATCTATAAAAAATTTCCGATTTTAAATTTTTCTCTATAGAAGATTTTCTATAGAAAACTGTTCCATTTTAAAATTTTTCCATTATAAATATTCTTTTTTAAAATTTTTCTATTGATACATTTTTTTTAGAAAAATTTTCGAATTTAAATTTTTTTTATAAAAAAATGTTTGATTATAATAATATTCGATATAAAAATTTTTAAATTTAAAAATTTTGTCTAGAGAAAAATTTTAGATTTTAAAAATATTCTGTACAAAATTTTTTATAAATATTCTTTTTAAAATTTTTCTATAGAAAAATTTTCCAATTTGATTTTAAAAATATTCGATATAAAAATTTTTAAATTTAAAAGTTTTGTCTAGAGAAAAATTTTCGATTTTAAAATTTTTCTCTAGAAAAATTTTCGATTATAAAATTTTTCCCTATTAAAGTTTTCGATTTTAAAATTTTCAATAGAAAAATTTTCGATCTTAAAATGTTTCTATAGAAAAATTGTCATATTTAAAAGTTTTTGCTTTTAAAATTTTTCTTTAGATAAATTTTCGTTTTTAAAATTTTTTATAGAAAATTTTCGATTTTGAAATTTTTCAATTTAAAAAGTGTTTCAATAGAAGGGTTTTCGATTTACACTTTTTTTCTTTAGTAATAAAAATGAAATAAACTAGATTTACCTACTCAATTGAATTGGAGTATAAAAGTTGTGTGCATTAAAATCCAACTCAAATAAATGTTCACTTTGGAGACATGGATAATGCAAGACCACCCACAAAACATTTTGTTCCGAATTCTTTTCAAAATTAAAGCATTCAGGGTGACTCTATATAGATAGGTTACATTTTTTAGTTATTTTCACAGTTATCGCTACAATTTAGGAAATATGTACAAGATCAAACCATATTCTGTGACCTAATCACACAGTCGGGATAATATAGGGGATTATTCTTAACTTGGTAAGCCCCCCTTGGTTATCATCTCAACTGTGGACACTGGCCTATTCGTGGTATTAAAAGAGAAACCATGTTAATACCCATTAATGTAGTGAGCCATTTAAGTAAGTAAGAAATAAGTACCTGGTTGACCGAGCCTTGCTCGGGGCTTTATGATAAGCATTTTGAGGCAAATTTTAAAGTATTTATATATTTTATTTTATACAGTTGCAGTTTAACTCATTTTGAGTAATTTTGGAAATTGGTCATACCAACAGAAACCTCCGT
Source organism: Stomorhina lunata (assembly GCA_933228675.1). Classification (NCBI taxonomy): domain Eukaryota; kingdom Metazoa; phylum Arthropoda; class Insecta; order Diptera; family Rhiniidae; genus Stomorhina; species Stomorhina lunata. Next base: position 152,007,907 of record OW121740.1, read on the forward strand.
CGACTCATGCGCAACAACTTTGCTAAAGATTATAGTCTGATCAAATGCACAATTTACGATTTAATTCATTCTGAGTAGTTTTTAGTGGCGCCACCTGAAGTCGTTCATACCAATTAAGAAACCTTCATCTGCTTATGCGTAACAACTTTGCTTATGATCATAACATGATCAAATGCACAGTTTACGATTTAATTCACTTTGAGTAATTTTCAGTGGCGCCACCTGTCGGACTTTGGTCATTCCAAATAATCAATTTTCGTCGGCTTATCCACAACAACTTTGCTAAAAATTATAGCATGATTAAATGTACAGTTTACGATTAAATTGACTTTGAATAAATTTCAGTAACGCCATCTGTCGAAATTTCTTCATACCAACTAAGAAACCTTCGTCGGCTCATGTGCAATAATATTGCTAATGATTATAGCATGATTAAATGTACAGCTTACGATTAAATTGACTTTGAGTAATTTTCAGTAGCGCCACCTGTCGGAAATTATTCACACCAATTAAAAAGCCTTCGCCGGCTCATGCGCTATATTTTTGCAAAAGATCATAGCATGATCATATGTAAAGTTTACAATTTATTTAATTTTTAGTAATTTTCAGTGGCGCCACCTGTCGGAAATTAGGCTTACCAACTTAAAAACCTTCGCCGGCTTATCCGCAACACCTTTGCTAAAGAGCATAACATGATCAAATTCACAGTTTATTATTCTATAAAGAACATACATACAAACAAACATTCATTTGTTATAACATTACTAATTTTTTCCCCTTTTTATCCCCTAATTTCAAAAAGTTCCATATGCATAATTGATACTTCTTTGATACCAATTGAATTCGGTACATTTTATTAAAACGCAGTTAACATAATTTTCCTATTCATATTACTTTTTGAGATGTTAAGTTATCAGTTTATCCCTTTTTTACCCATTGTGGCCACAAAATCAAAAAGGTACCAAATACGTGTTCAATATTTCCATTCTATATTCTTTAGTTTAAAAAATAAGAGTGGGTCAAAAAAGTACCAACAAAACTTTTTTCACCCTTTTTTACCCCCTATCGCTTATTTTTATACCTGTTCAAAACTTATTACCTATTACTTTAGGAGATATAACGTTTTCGATTTTTTCCCCTTTTTACTGTCCAAATTTTATCAAAATCGTTATAGCCGTTTATATATATATATATATATATATATATATATATATATATATATATATATATATATATATATATATATATATATATATAGATAGACAAGTCTGCTAGTTTGGTTTCGTGGGTAAGATGCTTGGACACATAATTATACACATGCACATATGAAAGCTTTTAAATAAGAGTTTTTTTTGTTGCAACTTAGTAAAGCTTTTTGAAAAGCAAATAGAAATATTATTGATTGAAATGCATTCAATAAAAAAAGTGGTGAATATAAGTTTTTTTTGCATTTTAAATAAGAAATGAAAATAAAAGTAAAATTAAAAAAAAAAACTATTATTATAAAATAAAATATGCAAAGAGATTCATTTTATTGTTATTTTTGGGGGAAAACTATTTTAAATATAATATCTTTTAATTGAAGCTTCAACCACAAAAACCTTGCAATTACATATCATTAACTTTATTTTATTATTGAAGCTAAAATAATTGAGTGTTGAGTTAAATTATTTAAACTTAAAATTAAAGAGAAGTGCAACATAAGACAATAAAATTAAACAGACAAAGTATTAACATTAAAAAGGTTTCTTGGTATTGTCTAACAGTAGCTCCGGCTTAAAGCCAACAAAAAAAAAAACCAAAAGCAAAACTCAAATAGAAAGACAGACAGATGGAGGGACAGACGGACTGATAAGCAACCAACCAACCAAACAAACAAATATCCATCCATCCATCCAGCTCCACTACCTCCACCAATAACTAATACCAATAAATGTAACTTTATTTTATTTTATTTTTATTGTATAAATTTCTGAACGAGTACTTTTTTTTTCTAATAAATATTTTTACCACTGTACAAATCAAGTACAAGCTATAAAAAGGCCAAGTTGGTTTTCTGGCGGTTCAGTCCAAACGCGAAGTTTTACAAAGTCATTGAGAACGAAAGAACGGGGTGCAAATTTCAAGAAGAAAAGAAAAAAAAACAAGATTAAAAAAAAGAATTTAATTATCTTAAAAAAAAATAAAACAGAAAACTAAGGGAAATTTTGTGGTGAATTTGAAAGTTTTGAATGAAGGAAAAGGTCTTTAAGAATTCAAAGAAAAATTGAAGAAAACAAAAAGAAGATAAACATCTCAATTAACAACTTAACAAACACATTTAAACAAATTTAAACAATGCTAGTGGTAGGTTTAAAAAAATTTTCAAAAATAATATCTCAACAATCAAATCAATCATTTTTAAAAGATCAAACAAAAAGGTCAAAGTTACAAAAAAATATTATTTAAAGAAAAACAACATTCAATGGATTTTTTACTATTTTTGTAAAAACAAACAAACATCAATGCAATTAACATAAAATAAATTAAATTCCTTGGGAAAATAAAATTCATAAACTTTTATTGTTGTCTCTCACATGGAGCTATCAAGCACATGACTGGGTCCAGTCTTAGGTGTACTTGTTTGTTGCCAAAGTATAAGATTATAAGTAACTTTGACTCCAGCTGGTACTTGTCTACGAGAAAGAAAAAAATAACTAGTCTCTTTGTCTTTTGGTCAAAAGTGAATTTTACATTTGCATATTATGGCTGTTACTTACTAAACTTAATACACAGTTTAAGCTTTCAACATTTGCTCACTTTATTTCAATAACTGCACAGTGGGGTATAACGTAAAATTAATATATTTTGTTATGTAAAGTCTAAATAAAAGCTTAAACAGCAATTATATGGAATATCAATAGAACGGAATATAAATGCTCAGATACAAGTGCACAGTGTTATATATCGCTTTGATTACGCTTTTATATTTAAATGTATAAGCGTAATCAAAGCGATAAATAAAATTGTGAAAAGATTGTACTTACTGTGTTGCCTTCGAAGCCTAGAGTATGAGGTTTCATTATACCCTTCACCACCATAGGTGGAAAGGGTATTATAAGTTTGTGCTGCTGTATGTAACGCATGGAAATATTATACCCACCTTTTAGTATACCAATAGGCTTAGAACCACTTTTTGAGTCTATTTAGCGATGTCCGTCCTTCCGTCCGTCCGTCTGGCTATACGGCTGGCTGGACCCTAGAGCGGTTCGCCTTCCATACAAAAAAAAAAGTTATGTCAGTCACCCCCTAGGATTAAAGATAATGTTAAAACAATTCCAAAAAATATTTTTTTTATTTTTTTACCACGCCTACAAATACCGCCCTTTTACTATTTTGTTCACTGTGTCGCCATTTTAAATATGATCATAACATTTTATACACCGGTGTTCGCGGCTCTGTAAGGGCTACATTTCTCTCTTTGATAGTTTTTTACTACCACGTCAATTTATAGTACCAAATTTCGTTAAAATCGGTCCATACAAACTTTTCTTTAAAAACGAACTAAATGAGACAAAAATCACTAAAACGCTCATAAATCTGAAGATAATGGGAATTTTAAGTTTATTTTTTGCATACATAATTTTTGTAACAACTGTAATCAATTTGCTAAATTTCAAGATAATCGGTCCACATTTCACCCTAGCTCTCATATAAGTCCAAATGTCGGAAACAGGTTAAATATATAAGTTTTGAGAAAATGTTTGTATGATGGCAAAATTTAGCAAATATTTGTCTTTATACAGGAAAAATAACACCTTTGACCTTAGTGGTGAAGGGTATCGTATGGTCGGGCTTGACCGACTATAGCACTTTCTTACTTGTTTTTATATTTGAAATGAGCTGTGTTTAAGCAAATATCGATAACATTTTCTCAATTGTGGGCTAAATAATTCTATCTGAATATAACTTCCTAATTTTGGGAACAAAAAACTGTTCTAACATTCTTGAAATTTAAATTTTGCGTCAATACGAAAGTTCTACAATGACCAAATCGAAAGGAAACCTTATGGTTTTCTCAGTATATTTCAGGTTATACAAGTTTTGTTATTGTAGTCGTGATTCTAAGTTGTTCAACATTTTTTAAGAATTCCTCACCTTTGATTAGGGTGTTTACTCGAGTTATGTTTGCTCGATTAATCGGAAAAATAAAATCGATTAATCGCTAATTTCAAATAAAGATTTATTTAAGTAATTTTCCACGATCAATCGAGTTTCTCGAGTAAAATTATTTCAATAATTTTGTAAGTATTTTCTTTAATATAACGACTAAAATTTGTCTCAGCGTATTTCTAAACTGTTAAGTTTGTAAAAAAAACGTTAGCCAAATGGAGAGCTAAGATACTACTTGCCGTTCTATGGTCCATCTTAGGCAATAATTGATGGTTCTACTATAGTTAATTTAAAGCAATAATCGAGGGTTTTAATATAGTTAATTTTCCATTTATGAAATAATCGTAAATTTTAACATTGTCAGTTCTTTTCAATAATCGAGACTTGTAAATTACAACTTGTAATATAGTCCATAGTATATATATATATATAGTCAATGTAATTTCAGATATAAACAGCCTAGTCTACCATACCCTCTTGTGGTATCCAATGTATTCGTAATTTCTACTATTGCTTATTTAAAGGTCATAATGTAATCGTAGCTCCTGTTATAGATTAGTTAAAGGTACCATTGCAATCGTAAAACCAACTATAGTCCAGTTGACGTCTCCAATGTATTCGACGATACTACTATAGTTTAGTTGAAGATCCCTGTGTAATCGTAGGTCCCACTCGATTCTACTATAGTTCAGTTAAAGGACGCAATGTAATCGTAGATCCCACTTTCGTACAGTTGAAGATCCCATTGTAAACTTGGTAAAAGGTAGTCGGAGAGCCTACTAATCTATTAGATCAAACTCATGAAATCGAAAGATCGCTTTTTATATACAGAAGTAAATAAACTCACTTAAAATATTTAGGGTGACAATATGTTACAAATGTAAATTTGTATTAAAAATAAATGTTTTTTATTTTTGTTTTATGTTTTTCATTGCGAATTGTTAAACCTTTTTGTTAATAAAACACTATAATTTTATTAAAAAAAATTGTTGTTTTAAAAATATATATCAAAAAAGCTTACAGAAAAATCTTACTCGAGTAATTTTAAGATGAATTTTTTACTCGATTAACTCGAGTAATTTTTAACGATTAATCGATTTTCCGAGTAATTCAAAAAACCCCATTTTCAAGTTATTTGATAACTCAAATAATTAAAAGTCGAGTAAAATGAACACCCTACCTTTGATTGATCAATGTCTCAAAAGCACAAAATTATTAGATCTATTTGTTATAAATTATTTGTTATAAATTATGGGTGATATAAATATTGAGGAATCAGAAACTCTTGATGTTCTAGGCATGAAAATTCAGTGTGATGTCCGTTGGACTAATCACGTTTTTCAAGTGTCGAAAGAAGCATTCAAGTGTCTCGGCTGTCTTAAGCGGTGTAAGACATACTTCACTCCAACTGATCTCCTCAATATACATATATACCACTTATATCCGACCGAAAATGAAATATACAACTCTCATGTATGGTCCGGTGCTTCAAAGTCTATTTTAGAGCTTCTCGACCGTGTACAAGAGAGGGCGAAGGTGCTTATCGGTGACAGTAGGGTAGCCAATTCTATTGCCTCATTGGAGCATCGTCGTAATGTGGGTTGCGTTTAACTATTCTATCGCTACTACAATGGCATGTGCTCAAACAAAATTAGGGATCTTGTTCCAGAAACCTGTATATTTCTTCGTAGCACACGCAATTCAACAAGGGCTCATCCCTTTGTAGTCGATTTTCCAGTGGATCGCACGATGCACTATAGAGAAAACTCGTTTTTTTAGCCGTACAGCACGAATGTGGAATAAACTTCCTACATCAGTCTTCCCCTCTAATTATGATATCCAAATATCCACAAACACTACTCCCTCTATCCTCCTTCCTACAGCCTTTTTTCCTAGTTCCAACACAATGCATATGCATATGTAGGGGTCATACCCTGAGTAAATGCTTTAATGGTCGGTGTCAAATTCTGTGAGGGTCTAAAGAGAAAAAAATTGGTCAGATATTTTGTTATATTATTTTGTCCAATAACTAATTTTGGTATAAACATGGGTCGGCGCAAAGAGAACAAAACAAAAAATAGTCTGCCGAGTTGCAGTTTTTTGTTTTGTACTTTTAACTAACTTTTAACGTTTTAAAAAGAAAAAGTTTTCTACTACAATTTTTTTAAATATTTTTATCAAAAAATTTTCTATAGAAAATTTTTTTATCAAACATTTTTCTATAGAATTTCTTTTTATCAAAAATTTTTCTATCAAAAATTTTTTTTATCAAAAATTTTTTTTATCAAAAATTTTTCTATAGAAAATTTTTTATCAAAAATTTTTCTATAGAAAATTTTTTATCAAAAATTTTTCTATAGAAAATTTTTTATCAAAAATTTTTCTATAGAAAATTTTTTATCAAAAAAATTTTTATAGAAAATTTTTTATCAAAAATTTTTCTATAAATAATTTTTTTCAAAAACCATCGAAACGCGTCTAGGAAAGGTTTCCCCACCAATATTTTTTTATATCGGAAAGTATTCAAAAGAAAATAATTTTTTTCATATTGAAAAATTTTCTACAGAACATTTTTTCATATCGAAAAAATATCAAAACAAACTAATTTCATATAGTAAATAATTCAATATCTTAAATTTCTTTAAGACAACAAATTTCTTTAAAAAATAATTTTAAATCAATAATTTTCTATAAAAAAATGTTTTCTTTTGTATTTCAATAAAAAAAAAATGTTTTGAAAACAATTTCATATCGAAAAAATGTCTATTCAAAATAATTTTATATCATAAATTTTCTTTACAAAACAATTTTTTATCAAGAAGTCTATAGAAACTAATTTTGTATTGAAAAAATTTCTATAGAACAATTTTTTATATCGAAACAACTTCTTTAGAAAATATTTTTACATCGAAAAAATTTCTATGGAAAATTTTTTTATATCGAAAAAATTTCTATAGAAAATTTTTTTATATAGAAAAAATTTGTATAGAAAATTTTTTTACATAGAAAAAATTTAAATAGAAGATTTTTTTATATAGAAAATTTTTTATATAGAAAAATTTTTTTTAGAAAAGTTTTTTATATCGAAAAAATTTCTATAGAAAATTTTTTTTGAAAAAATTTCTATAGAAAATTTTATTCGAAAAAATTTCTATAGAAATTTTTTTATATCGAAAAAAATTCTATAGAAAATTTTTTTATATCGAAAAAATTTGTATAGAAAGTTTTTTTATAAAAAAAAATTTGTATAGAAAATTTTTTTAATATCGAAAAAATTTCTATTGAAAATTTTTTTTATGGAAAAAATTTGTGTAGAAAATTTTTTATATCGAAAATTTTATTTTTATATCGAAGAAATTTCTATAGAAAACTTTATATGCTGAAAAAATTTCTATAAAAAATTGCTTTATATCGAAAAAATTTATATAGAAAATTGGTTTATATCAAAAATTTTCTATAAAAAATTTTTAGTTGTCGAAAAAATTTCTTTAGAAAATTATTTTATATCGAAAAAACTTGTATAGAAAATATTTTTATTTAAAAAAAATGCCTATAGAAAATTTTTTTATATCGAAAAACTTGTACAGAAAAAATTTTCTATACAAAAAAAAAATCTATAGGAATTTTTTTTGTATCGAAAAAATTTCTTAGAAATTTTTTCGTAAAGAAAAAATTTCTATAGAAATTTTTTTATATCGAAAAAATTTCTATAGACATTTTTTACATTTCTATAGAAATTGTTTTATATCGAAAAAATTTCTATAGAAATTTTTTTATATCGAAAAAAATTCTATAGATTTTTTTTTATATCGAAAAAATTTCAATAGACATTTTTTTTATATCGAAAAAAAAAATTCAATAGACATTTTTTTATATCGAAAAAATTTCTATAGAAATTTTTTTATATCAACAAATTTCTATAGAAAATTTTATCATATCGAAAAAATTTCTACAGAAAATTTTTTTGTATCGAAAAATTTTCTATACAAAATTATTTTATATCAAAAAAATTTCTATGAAAATTTTTTCATATAAAAAAAATTTCTATAGAAAATTTTTTATATCAAAAAAAATATTTTTAGAAAATTTTTTCATATCGAAAAAATTTCTATAGAAAATTTTTTTGTGTCGAAAATATTTCTATAGAAAATTTATTTCTACAAAAAATTTTAAGAAACAAAATTATTTTTTTTAATTTGAATTTGAATGAACTAATTTGAATGTTTAAATTCCGAATTTTAGAAAATACATTTAAAAAAAAAAAAAAAATCTATAGGAATTTTTTTTGTATCGAAAAAATTTCTTAGAAATTTTTTCGTAAAGAAAAAATTTCAATAGAAATTTTTTTGTATAGAAAAAATTTCTATAGAAATTTTTTTATATCGAAAAAATTTCTATAGACATTTTTTACATTTCTTTAGAAATTTTTTTATATCGAAAAAATTTCTATAGAAATTTTTTTATATCGAAAAAGTTTCTATAGATTTTTTTTTATATCGAAAAAATTTCAATAGACATTTTTTTTATATCGAAAAAAAAAAAATTCAATAGACATTTTTTTATATCGAAAAAATTTCTATAGAAATTTTTTTATATCAACAAATTTCTATAGAAAATTTTATCATATCGAAAAAATTTCTACAGAAAATTTTTTTGTATCGAAAAATTTTCTATAGAAATTTTTTTTGTATCGAAAATATTTCTATAGAAAATTTTTTTGTATCGAAAAAATTTCTATAGAAAATTTTTTTGTATCGAAAATATTTCTATAGAAAATTTTTTTGTATCGAAAATATTTCTATAGAAAATTTATTTCTACAAAAAATTTTAAGAAACAAAATTATTTTTTTTAATTTGAATTTGAATGAACTAATTTGAATGTTTAAATTCCGAATTTTAGAAAATACATTTTTTAATGTCAATTTATTTTTATTAAAAATGTTATAAAAAAAAAATTTTGGTGTGAAAAATTTTCGTTCGAGTCGGTCTTAGGTTTATGTCATTAATTATTTTGCAATTTTATGATGTGTCACAGAAATACTGTGAAACATAGCTACAGACTTCGTCAGAACAATGCACTACCCATTGTTGAATGTCAGTATTTAACTGAAGACTTAAGAAGACTTAAGCGAAACTGAAAACGAGAATTATGTTAACACTTAAAAACTCGTTTACTTTTTCACCTGTGACTATATAAAAGATACAATCAAATGTGGTCAGATTTTGCCTAATTTCAATAAATTAGGCAAAATTTGTTGTGATTTTAACTGAGCAACAGACAGACAGAAATCCCCTATTATTTTTGCCATTTAAATTGTTTCCGTATGGGAGCTTCAATACCAAACTTTTGTAAGAAAAAAAAAAAAAAAAAAAAAAAAACAAAAGTGTGAGAAATAAAGAACAGATGAAACTGTTGTTTCTGTTCAGATGATAATCATCGCTTTATGTTGGTTGATATTTGTTGGACACAATAATTCGTATTTATTCTGTTGCTCAAATAAGATAAATGTGTGGTTTTCGCCCTGTCAGAAATAGGGATAATCGTCCTGAAGAAGATGGCCTAAACAACTATCGAAACACGTCGAGGAAAGGTTTCCTCACCAACATTTTTTTTTTTTGGTTTTATCAAGAAACTATTTATTATAATAATAAATAATTGTAATAAATTGGAATCTTAGTGCAATACACTACATTAAAATTTTTTAATAAAATATTTGAAAATCTTTGAAAAACCTTTTCTAATAAGAAATAGTATATTTTGTTGCCTTAATGTATTGGGCCCTAGCGAATTTTCATAAGACTAACAGCCTGTCCCACGATGTCGAACGAAAGATTATGCAAACGAAAGTAAGTCACCCATTTTCGTTCGAATAAGCGTCCCACTATCTTTCGACTTATCGTTCTTCTGCCTTTACGTTTTGAAACGTAAGATATTTGAAAATTATTAAATTTCAATGTTGCCTAATCGACATTTCGACAAATTTATCAACAATTAAAAAAAAAAAACGCTGAAATTTGTTAATTTTACTATTAATATACATCATTGTGCATTTAAGGTAAATAAAATGTTTCCAAAATATTTATACCCTTCACCACCATAGGTGGAAAGGGTATTATAAGTTTGTGCTGATGTTTGTAACGCATAGAAATATTTGTCGTAGACCCACCTTTTAGTATACCAATAGGCTTAGAATCACTTTCTGAGTCGATTTAGCGATGTCCGTCCGTCCGTCCGTCTGGCTGGACCCCCATGTAAACCTTGTAATCAAACTACAGGTCGCAATTCTAAAGATAATTTGATGAAATTTGGCACAGATCATTTTTTTGATAATGGGACCATGGCTATTGAAATTGGTCAAAATCGGTCCATTATTTATGGTACCTCCCATAGGTCCCACTTCCCGGAATTGCTATATTCGCCACAAATATCAATATTTTTCCACGAAATTTAAAACAAATACTGCTTATGTCAACTAAAATCACTGTACCAAAACGCAATAAATGAGACAAAAAATCACTAAAACACTCGTAAATCTAAAGATAATGGAAATTTTGAGTCTATTTTTTGCATACATAATTTTTGTAATCAATCTGCCAAATTTCGAGATAATCGGTCCACATTTGACCCTAGCTCTCACATAAGTCCAAATGACGGAAACAGGTTGAATATATAAGTTTTGAAAAAATGTTTGTATGATGGCAAAATTTAGCAAATATTTGTCTTTACACAGGAAAATTAACACCTTTGACCTTAGTGGTGAAGGGTATCGTATGGTCGGCTTGACCGACTATAGCGCTTTCTTACTTTTTTACTACAATTTGAACGAATCTCTGAAGCCTATTCTTGAGGAAAATGTTAAAATTATGTCTTGAATTTTTTTTTTTTTCTATAAAATAAAGTTCCTTTTTATTTAAAAAATAAAGTTTTTTACGATTTTTTTGATGAAAACGAAAGCTAAAACATATGTGAGTGATTTTGACATGTGTTTTCGTGCAGCTGGCAGATAAATGACATAATGGGACGCAATTTTATATTAAAGTGTTTACGTTATCGTTCGCATTCATTTTCGTTCGACTTGTCGTACAGAAAACTTTTAGTGGGACGCAAATCAGCTGTTTTTCGTTGAGAATGCGAACGATTGAAAACGTTCGATATCGTGGGATAGGCTGTAACAGTTAGTCATTGCTAAGTCGTCCTAGAAGTTCATAAGAAACTAGGATAAATATTCTTTCTGGGCTTAAGCTAATTCTGTCGGAATTACAAACGGGATGACAATTTCAATTTACCCCCATGTTTTGATGGTGGGTATCAAAATGCGAAAAAATATTTGATATATTCCTCCCTAATATTTCACCTATAGATATAACCATGTCAATGAAAACATTCAATACAAATCCATATATTTTTTTGTTATATAATTTATTTCCTCAAGTCATTGGTTGCGGTTATAAGCCTTTGATATTTAGTATGTTTTAGAACTATTTTAAAAAATTTCAGAGTTTATTCGTTATTTTTTTCACTTGAAACCGGTTTAATTAATTTTTCCCAATTTTTTGTTTTTTTTGGTTCAAAATTCAAATTTCGTAGAATCAAATTGAATATATGGTTGCATGAAATAAATATTAAAGGAAGTGCCACTTTCTTTTTATTTTGTAAACATTCACCATTTGACAAGAAAGAATATCTGAAGTTTACTCAAAAAATGAGGCTACCTTACTTTCAAAAAAAAAAACCATTTACACTCAGAAAAAAAATTAACTAGAATTTAGGAAAATTTACTAAATTTGAGGAAAACATGGTTGTCGTATGGCGCCAAAGCCATATTTTACAGCAATTAAGTAAAAAAAAATTCCCTATTTTACTTGTAGAGTTTGGGGAAACTAAGTATTTAAAGTTTTTGAACTGAGATCCACAAAATTGCTCCTAGTGGGTGTTTTCATGTAATGTTTTCAAAGTCTATCGAGTTCTTCCCTAAACTTTTAGGAACACAAGCTGTGAATATTATCTCAAACGTCTCAGCAGTTTGCCCGTAATTCGTTATTCAGTAAAACACACGAGATATTTTTTAATTTAATGATATAATTGAGATCTTATATGTTTTAGCATCTACAAAGCTACAAACTACCAATTTTATTGACTATTTATTGAAAATATTATTTATTTTAAGCGTTATTTATTATTTTTTTTTTTAAACTACACATTTTAGTTTACAAATTTCCATAAAATAATCTACGAGTGTGGCAACGATCTGTGTAATATTGACAAAATATACAAACTTCAAAGATATTCTTTATAGTCAAAAATTTTGAAGTGGCACTTCCTTTAATATTTATTTCATGTATGGTTGCACGAAATAGACATACTGGCAGGGATGTATGAAGTTATTTCTATTTTCTTAACCTGAATTTTCAGTAAAAAAAAAATGATTCCGTTAAACTTTAGATTTTGCTATTTTTTCTTCATATTCCCCTCTGTGCTCTGCGAACAATTTAAACTAAGTTAAGTGTTGTTTTTGTTTCTGTTGTTGGTTACCGTGTTAAATATTTAAATACTTACGAATTTCTATTGTCTAGTTTCTGAACTAACTCTGAGTTTAGTCTTGAGGTGTTGTTACAGTTATTTTATTTTATTTAAGTTGATTTACCAAATTTGGTTAAAATCTTTAGTATAAAGTGGATTTTCCGGTCTAATGAAGTGAGTGGTGCTCCATGGGGCCTTAGTATTGTATGTTCGTGTGAGTGTGTATGTTTGTGTTTGTGTGTATGCAAATACACTTGTAAAAATTAATTAGTTCACTACAAGAATTTATTTACAAATTTGTGGTCTTGTGTAATTTATATTGATATTAAAATGTGGTAATAGTTAGTTACTGGTATTGTAATTACTACAGTTTTTTTTTTATAATTTGAGCAAATTTATCGAAAACCAGTTAAATTGGTTGTAGAATTTGCTTAAGATTAAATGGTATTGGGTTGTGGTGGTCATTGGTGTTAATGACTTAATTATTCTAGGGGATTTCTTAATATCCTTCAATATTGTCTCTTATTTCATTGTAGATCTATTAATATTATATTATTGCTATTTTTCTAAGGATATTGAATTTCATAATTTTATTTCATTTAGGTATTTTTCCATTAATTGCGATATATTTTAGAACATGCTTATTTTATTGACAATAACCTGGGGTCATTCTAAATAAAAGGTACAAATAAGATTCCAAGAATCTTTATAAATTATTATTTGAATGAATTTGACTTAAATTAAATTTTATATTCTTTGTTTTCATTATTTTTTTAAATAGTTTTGATTTTTCGAAATAAATCTAAACTAATTTTTTTCCAAAAATTTTATTATTAGGGAATTCACAAGGTCTCGTATCTAAAAATAATGTCATAACTATATTGTCATATTGTCAATCACTATTTGATTTATTTATACTGACACAAACTGCCCTTAGTCAAAATATTATGAAATAGTCGGTTATTGGTTATTTCCAGGGACCGTAACTGTTATAACTTTTATTGTAAAAGTCAGAAAATAAAAGTTATTTTTTGACTTTTATTTTTTCGATAAAAAATAACAGCTATTTTTGACTTTTATTTTTTCAAGCGAAAATAAAAGTTATTTTTTGACTTTTATTTTTTCGAGCAAAAATAACAGTTATTTTTGACTTTTATTTTTTCAAGCAAAAATAAAAGTTATTTTTTGACTTTTATTTTTTCGAGTAGAAATAAAAGTTATTTTTTGACTTTTATTTTTTCGAGCAGAAATAAAAGTTATTCTTTGTTTAAATTTATGATAAATTTATTGAAAATTTTTGTCAAACAAAGATAATTTTTAAATGAAAATAATTTGCACATGCTCAAAAATTCGCAATCATAATTGGGATTGAAAACACAAAAATAACTTTTATTTCTGCTCAAAAAATTAAAGTAAAAAAATAACTTTTATTCATGATCGAAAAAATAAAAGTCAAAAAATAACTTTTATTCATGATCGAAATAATAAAAGTCAAAAATAACTGTTATTTTTGCTCGAAAAAATAAAAGTTAAAAAATAACTTTTATTTATGCTCGAAAGAATAAAAGTTAAAAATAACTGTTATTTTTGCTCGAAAAAATAAAAATCAAAAATAACTGTTATTTTTTTTCTAAAAAATAAAAATCAGATTTTTAAAAATCATTGCATTTTATGAAAATTTGATCCAAGACTATCAAAATGGTATACTTGGTTTTATTCTCCGACATTTCCTTGCGGTTGGTTTTTTTAATCAAAAATTCAAAAATAACAGTTATTTTCGGTCCCTGGTTATTTCTCATTTTCAATATTAACCGACAAATTTATATGATACTAATTTTTAACTAAAATTTTAGTTCTTTTATTTACAAACTTTTGTCTTTTGTAAATTTTCCTAAAAACACCCACATCATATATCCCAGCTAACATGACTTTTTCTTTTAGTCATAAATTCTATATGATACGCGAAATTTGAATTTTAAATTTAGCAAATTTTAGGAAAAATTAATTAAAGTTTATAACTTTTTGGAGCAAAAAAAAAATAAAGAAAAAAACTCTAAAAATTTTCAAACAAAATCTAAAACATTTTAAATATCAAAGGCTTACAACCGCAACAAATGACTAGAGGAATAAAGTTGAACTACCAAAAGTGTATGAATTTAGATTAAAGTTTTTGTAATGAAAACATTATCTTAAATTTTGTTGACATGTTTGTATCTATAGATGGGATATTAGGGGGGTATATTTTTAAAACTGAGACAAGAATCATGAATAAATACAACTACTAAAAAAGTGGATTACACGTAAACTAGAAGAAATAGAGCTAAAATACGTGAAATCGATGATTACTAGTTTTTAAGATTAACGAGTTAAAATTATAAAAAAAGAAAATTGAAAATTTCTTTAGAAAACTTTTGATGCTGAAACATTTAGATAACAAAACATTTTAAATTTTTAAATTTTGTGAATGTAAGTCTACTTTTACATTAGTCAGGTTTGCCTTATCAAGTCTTGAATTTGTGTGAGAAAAAGCTGACAGAATTAAAATTAAGCAAACCTGAACGTACCATCAAGTTTACGAAAATTTTGAAAATTTTTATGAAATTTAGAGAAAATAAAATGAAAACTGATGAAGAAAATCTTTTTGTGTATGAACGTGAATGCAGGTTCAAAAGAAATTTTAAGAAAAACTGATCAAGTAAATCTAATTCGTGTGAAACGGAACCAAGTAATTTTGATGTTGAAAATTATTTTGAAAAAATTATAGTTTTAAAAATTTTCTATAAAAACATTTTTTCAAAAAATTTTTTCCAAAAATCTTATTGCTGAATATTTTTCGTCGAAAAAATTTTTCTAAAAATTTTTTTATGAAAAAATTCTGTAAAAAAAAAGAAATAAAAAATTTAGCTATCGAAAATTTTTTCTATAGAAAAATTTTGCTCACGAAAAATGTTCTTTAGGAAAGTAGAAAAAATTGTCGAAAATTTTTCTATAGGAAAATTTTGCTGTCGAAAATTTTTCTATAGAAAAATTTTGATGTCCAAAATTTTTTTTATAGAAAAAGAAAAATTTTTCTATAGAAAAATTTAGCTGTCAAAAATTTTTCTATAGAAAAATATTTTGCTATCGAAAATTTTTCTATAGGAACATTTTGCTGTTCGGAAAATTTTCTATAAAAAAAATTTTGTTGTCAAAAAATTTTCTATAGAAAAATTTTGTTGTCAAAAAATTTTCTATAGAAAAATTTTGTTTCCGAAAATTTTCCATAAAAAAATTTTGTAGTCAAAAAATTTTTTATAGAAAATTTTTTATAGAAATTTTGCCATCGAAAATATTGAATAATTTTCTAGAGAAAAATTTTCTATACAAAAATTTGATATCGAAATCATTTTTGATTTAAATTTTATTGTTAAAAATTTTATTTATAACAACATTTTGTTGTAGTAAACTTTGTATAGAAACATTTTGCATAGAAAAATTTATTGTCAAAAAAATTTTTATAGTAAAGTTTACTATCAAAAAAATTTTTTTCGACAGCTAAATTTTTCTATAGAAATATTTTCGATACCAACATTTTTCTATAGAAAATTTTTCGACAGCAAAATTTTTCTATAGAAAATTTTTCGACAGCAAAATTTTTCTATAGAAAATTTTTTGACATTCAAATTTTTCTATAGAAAAATTTTCGACAGCAAAATTTTTCTATAGAAAAATTTTTGATACCAAAATTTTTTATTGAATATATTTCGACAGCAAAATTTTTCGAAAAAATTTTTCTGAAGAAAATTTTTCGAAAAAAAAATTTTTTTATAGAAAAATGTCGAAAATTTTTCTTTACAAAAAATTTTGCTATAGAAAATGTTTTATAAAAATAATTTTGTTGTCAAAAAATATACAATAGAAAAATTTTGCTGTCGAAAAATTTTCTATACAAAAATTTGCTATCGAAAATTTTTTTGATTTAAACTTTATTGTCAAAAATTTTGACGTCGATAAGTTTTAATAATAACATTTTGGTGTAGAAAAATTTGTATAGAAATATTTTGTATAGACAAATTTAATGTCAAAAAAATTTTTTTGATGGAAAAATTTTGCAAGGGATATCTTTGTATTGAAAATTTTGTTTAAAAAAATTGCTATCGAAATTTTTTCTTTAGAAAAAATTTATAGTCGAAACATTTTCTTAATTTTTTGTACAAAATTTTATTGTCAAAAATATTTTTTGACAAAAAAATTTTTCGACTAAAAAGTTTTTGTAAAGAAAATATTTCGATTGCAAAGTTTTTTGACAAAATTTTGTTGTCAAAAATATTTTTTAACAAAATTTTGTTTTGGAAATTTTTTAATATTGAAAAAATTTTCTATAGAAAATTTTTAATATTGAAAAATTTTCTATAGAAAATTTTTAATATTGAAAAATTTTCTATAGAAAATTTTTAATATTTTTTAACAAAACTGTGTTGTCAACATTTTTTGTAAGAAAAATGTTTGTTTTGAATAAATTTTCGTTTTAAAACTTTTGATATCGAAAAATTTATAAAGAAAAATTTCATATAGAAAAATTCGCAATTATTAATCTTGAATTGTAAAATTTGCTATCAAAAAATTTCATTATGAAATTTTGTAGTGAAAAATTCTTATAGAAAAATTCTTATTGAAATTATTTTTATAAAAAAATTTTGTATAGAAAAATTTGCTACCAAAAAATTGTTTATAGTTAAATTTTGATGTCAAAATTTTTTTTTGGCAAAATTTTTACTATATAGAATATTTTATATTTTATACAAAAATGTTGATGTCGAAAAATATTCATTAAAAAAATTTTGTTGTCCAACAATTTCTAAAGAAAATTTTCTGACGAACAATTTTCTATAGTAGAATATTGATGTCAATATTTTTTGACAAAATTTTTTAATCAAAAATTTTAATGTCAATAAGTTTTTAATAAAAACATTTTATTTTCGAAAACTATTATTAAAAAATTTTGATTTAGAAAATATTCATTATAAAAATAATTTTGTCAAAAAATGTCTATACAAACATTTTGTTATAGCAAAACTTTGCAAAGACAAATTTAAAAAATAAAAATTTTTTTTGGAAAATTTTAATTGTCAAAATTTTGATGTCGAAAAATTTATATTAAAGCTTTTTGCTAAAGAAAACTATTATATAGAAAAAATTTAAATTGAAAATTTTTTAACAAAAATTTTTTTATAGAGAAATGTTGATATCGAAATATATACTCAGAAATTTTTTTTGTCAAAAAATTTTCTGCAAATAAAAAAAAAATAAATTGATGTCAACAAATTTTATACAAAACAAAATTGTTTATCTTAAAATTTTCTATAATAAAATTTTTATAGAAAAAATTTATATTGTAGTAAAAAACAAAAATTGTTAAATTGATTTCAAAAAAAAATGTTTGACATCGAACTTTTTTTTTTAGAAAAATTTAGTTAGAATTCGGTTTAAAATTCAATAATTTTCTTTAAAAAATGAAAATGTTGATATCGCTTTAAAATTTTTTTTTTGCTGTTTTATTTCCAAATTCTGTAAGGCTATAGCAGTTTGGCAAAAGAAAAGTGACATGGAGTAGTTTCGACATAGTCTTGTTTGAGGATTTCTCAGATGTATTACATTTATGTTTTCATTATTCCAGAGATTAGCAAATCCAAAATAGTTTCAATAAGTACGTGCCACCCTATTGATAAAAAAAAAACATATTAAATCAATGTTTCTAAACTATATTCGCATGTATTTTACGGACAAGACAACCTAAAAATAAGTGCAGTTTTTATATGCTTGTATCTCCATACCGATGGATAGATAGACATATGTAGGTATAGATATAAATATATATAATCCAGTAACATATGGGCATCCAAATGTACTTCATACATACATATATACAGATTCAATTTCAATTGATTGTTTTTTCGCAGATTTTTTTTGTTTTTGTGTTTTTCATCCGCATTATACAAAAATGGTTTAACTACAAAATACCACCATCATCAAGGCTACAACATGTGTCGCCAGGTTACCAATAATGTCCATGATAGATTTATCGACTACATCGTATTCATTCTCTGCAGCCCAACAACATCATCTCGATGTAGTTATTTTTCACAAAAAACTTTGAAAAATCTCACAAAAATAAAATAACAATTTTATAAACTTCAATCCATAGAAGTGAAAGGTTTCCATGTGAATTTTTATTACAACTGTACGAAATAAAACTAAACAGAAACAGTAATAGAAAAAAAATCAAGTTGAATTTTTTTCAATATTTCCCATCTTAAATATTTAGTAATGGCTCCCAGAGGGACGTCTGTTAGGAAGGGGGGGACCTGTTGACCATCTACTGCCGCTTGTTAAAATCTAATATTTCATTTGTACTTAAATGTTTGCGGTTTTTTTTTAGCAAATCTGTTAGGATTTTGTTCATTCGGTTTTATTTTAATATTAATGTAGTTTTTTCCATGGCAAAAAAATTGTAAGGTAGAACCGTTCTCTCTTACAAAAAAAATTTTTGAAGTAAATGCGAAATATTTGAAATTTGTTTTTTGTAAACAATTATAAAAGTCGTTGCCACATGTGAGAAATGGGAATATTATTATCAGGAAATTTTGAATGTATAATGTGTAATGTGTTGTAAACATTTCGTTAAAACTTATTTTATAAAGTTTAGCGGATCCTGCACAAGGAAAAAAAGACTTGAGACAATTCAATTTTGTCATAATATATTTAAAGTATTTTTGTGTAACATATTTTTTTATAATTTATGTTACAGTTTCTTCAGCTTCTTTTTGGGATTGAAAATTTTAATTTCACCAAAATTTTATTTAAAAAACTTATCTTCAAATATGTTCTTATACGGGCATGTTCTGCAAATCACTTCCACATGATTTTGAAATCACATGAAATTCAAAAAGGCTGTAATTTCTATAATTGTTGAAATTTTCAGAGCATTTATCAATAACCTTCTAGACCTTCTTCATCTTAAGTGCACTGAGTTATAAAAGTGTCAAAATAATTTATGAACAATGAATAATTCGACTTAGAAAATTTATGTGATTTCAAAATCACGTGGAAGTGATTTGCAGAACATGCCCGATAGATAGATTTTGGTGTGATCTTTTATAGTATGAGAATTATGGGCTTTTTAAATTTCAAAAATTGTACGGCATAACTTTAGAAGTTTATATCCGATATAAACTGGTATATCAAACAAAAGCTACTGAAAGTATCATTCAAATGATATATTATACATTCTTCCGATTTATAAAGATTAAGAGCTCATATACTCAAAACTTATTTTTACAACCGACTTTGTTTATAAAAATGAGCATATCTTAAAATAATAAAGATATAAGTATGGTTTTTTATATAATGAATTTTATACAGGATATACTGAGCTTTTATATAACATAAACTACTTAGCTCTAGCATATGTAGCGAGTTAGTTATGACAGCGTAAAATTTTACTTCTATATAACTCTTACTCAATAGAAGTAAAATTTTATTTATTAAACATACATTTTTATATTATATATAAAATGTATATAGTTTTTTTGTCTACATCTGCAACGGTAGTCGGTAGTCGTGTGGCTATGTCGACGCTTAAAAAAATGATTTCTATTTGAATGAATGTATTCTAATTTTAACAGGTTGTAGCCCGTAGCCTGAAGTCGTGATTGTGTTTATAGTATAATAGCAAACCAAAACTGGGATTTTTAAAAGTAGTATGGTAGCATAATTTGAGAAAAGAAAATAATAATTCGATCAAACGTCAGAAAGTTAATATGGCTGACAAAAGAGAGAACGGTTATACCTTACTAATTTCTTTTATCATGGTTTTTTCCACTTTTGTGGCTGAAAACCGTTTGTATCAAGTGATTGGCTGAAAGAAAGAAACATTGGCATCATCTAATTGATCAATTGAATAATTGATTATTTTATCATGTATCGGAATTATTTGTATTTTGGTAATTTGGAAGGGGGTTCTGTATTACTTAAATAGAGGAAAATTAAATAGAATATTAATCAACATAAATATAAATTCAAGGAAAAGATTCATAGTCTTTGTCTTTTTAATGTTGAAAAATTTTCTATAAAAAATAGAAAATTATTAATATTGAAATATTTTCTATAGAAAATTTTTTATAGAAAATTTTTAATATTGAAAACATTTTTTATAGAAAGTTTTTAATATTTAAAAATTTTCTACAGAAAATTTTTACTATTGAAAAATTTTCTATAGAAAATTTTTAATATTGAAAAATTTTCTATAGAAAATTTTTTCTACAGAAAATTTTTTTATTGAAAAATATTTTATAGAAAATTTTTTATATTGAAAAATATTTTAAAGAAAATTTTGTTATATTAAAAAATTTTCTATAGAAAATTTTTTATATTGAAAAATTTTCTATAGAAAATTTTTAATATTGAAAAATTTTCTATAGAAAATTTTTAATATTGAAAAATTTTCTATAGAAAATTTTTAATATTGAAAAATTTTCTATAGAAAATTTTTAATATTGAAAAATTTTCTATAGAAAATTTTTAATATTGAAAAATTTTCTATAGAAAATTTTTAATATTGAAAAATTTTCTATAGAAAATTTTTAATATTGAAAAATTTTCTATAGAAAATTTTTAATATTGAAAAATTTTCTATAGAAAATTTTTAATATTGAAAAATTTTCTATAGAAAATTTTTAATATTGAAAAATTTTCTATAGAAAATTTTTAATATTGAAAAATTTTCTATAGAAAATTTTTAATATTGAAAAATTTTCTATAGAAAATTTTTTCTACAGAAAATTTTTTTATTGAAAAATATTTTATAGAAAATTTTTTATATTGAAAAATATTTTAAAGAAAATTTTTTTATATTAAAAAATTTTCTATAGAAAATTTTTTATATTAAAAAATTTTCTATAGAAAATTTTTTATATTGAAAAATTTTCTATAGAAAATTTTTAATATTGAAAAATTTTCAATAGAAAATTTTTAATATTGAAAAATTTTCTATAGAAAATTTTTAATATTGAAAAATTTTCTATAGAAAATTTTTAATATTGAAAAATTTTCTATAGAAAATTTTTAATATTGAAAAATTTTCCATAGAAAATTTTTAATATTGAAAAATTTTCTATAGAAAATTTTTAATATTGAAAAATTTTCTATAGAAAATTTTTAATATTGAAAAATTTTCTATAGAAAATTTTTAATATTGAAAAATTTTCTATAGAAAATTTTTAATATTGAAAAATTTTCTATAGAAAATTTTTAATATTGAAAAATTTTCTATAGAAAATTTTTAATATTGAAAAATTTTCTATAGAAAATTTTTAATATTGAAAAATTTTCTATAGAAAATTTTTAATATTGAAAAATTTTCTATAGAAAATTTTTAATATTGAAAAATTTTCTATAGAAAATTTTTAATATTGAAAAATTTTCTATAGAAAATTTTTAATATTGAAAAATTTTCTATAGAAAATTTTTAATATTGAAAAATTTTCTATAGAAAATTTTTAATATTGAAAAATTTTCTATAGAAAATTTTTAATATTGAAAAATTTTCTATAGAAAAATTTTAATATTGAAAAATTTTCTATAGAAAATTTTTAATATTGAAAAATTTTCAATATTAAAAATTTTCTATAGAAAATTTTTAATATTGAAAAATTTTCTATAGAAAATTTTTAATATTGAAAAATTTTGTATAGAAAATTTTTAATATTGAAAAATTTTGTATAGAAAATTTTTAATATTGAAAAATTTTCTATAGAAAATTTTTAATATTGAAAATTTTTCTATAGAAAAATTTTGATATTGAAAATTTTTCTATAGAAAAAGTTTAATATTGAAAATTTTTCTATAGAAAAATTTTAATATTGAAAAATTTTCTATAGAAAAATTTTAATATTGAAAATTTTTCTATGGAAAAATTTTAATACTGAAAATTTTTCTATAGAAAATTTTAATATTGAAAATTTTTCTATACAAAAATTTTAATATTGAAAATTTTTCTATAGAAAAATTTTAATATTGAAAATTTTTCTATAGAAAAATTTTAATATTGAAAATTTTTCTATAGAAAAATTTTAATATTGAAAATTTTTCTATAGAAAAATTTTAATATTGAAAATTTTTCTATAGAAAAATTTTAATATTGAAAATTTTTCTATAGAAAAATTTTAATATTGAAAATTTTTCTATAGAAAAATTTTAATATTGAAAATTTTTCTATAGAAAAATTTTAATATTGAAAATTTTTCTATAGAAAAATTTTAATATTGAAAAGTTTTCTATAGAAAAATTTTAATATTAAAAATTTTTCTATAGGAAAATTTTAATATTGAAAATTTTTCTATAGAAAAATTTTAATATTGAACATTTTTCTATAGAAAAATTTTAATATTGAAAATTTTTCTATAGAAAAATTTTAATATTGAAAATTTTTCTATAGAAAAATTTTAATATTGAAAATTTTTCTATAGAAAAATTTTAATATTGAAAATTTTTCTATAGAAAAATTTTAATATTGAAAATTTTTCTATAGAAAAATTTTAATATTGAAAATTTTTCTATAGAAAAATTTTAATATTGAAAATTTTTCTATAGAAAAATTTTAATATTGAAAATTTTTCTATAGAAAAATTTTAATATTGAAAATTTTTCTATAGAAAAATTTTAATATTGAAAATTTTTCTATAGAAAAATTTTAATATTGAAAATTTTTCTATAGAAAAATTTTAATATTGAAAATTTTTCTATAGAAAAATTTTAATATTGAAAATTTTTCTATAGAAAAATTTTAATATTGAAAATTTTTCTACAGAAAAATTTTAATATTGAAAATTTTTCTATAGAAAAATTTTAATATTGAAAATTTTTCTATAGAAAAATTTTAATATTGAAAATTTTTCTATAGAAAAATTTTAATATTGAAAATTTTTCTATAGAAAAATTTTAATATTGAAAATTTTTCTATAGAAAAATTTTAATATTGAAAATTTTTCTATAGAAAAATTTTAATATTGAAAATTTTTCTATAGAAAAATTTTAATATTGAAAATTTTTCTATAGAAAAATTTTAATATTGAAAATTTTTCTATAGAAAATTTTTATATTGAAAATTTTTCTATAGAAAAATTTTAATATTGAAAATTTTTCTATAGAAAAATTTTAATATTGAAAATTTTTCTATAGAAAAATTTTAATATTGAAAATTTTTCTATAGAAAAATTTTAATATAGAAAATTTTTCTATAGAAAAATTTTAATATTGAAAATTTTTCTATAGAAAAATTTTAATATTGAAAATTTTTCTATAGAAAAATTTTAATATTGAAAATTCTTCTATAGAAAAATTTTAATATTGAAAATTTTTCTTTTTGATCAAAATTTAAATATTGAAATTTAAATTGCAAAATTTTGGATAATTTAATATAATTTTAAAATTCTCAAATTTTAATATGTATATAACTAGTTTTTACATAATCCTAGAAGTATCATCTTATAAGTAAATGCAAAGTTTTAACATTTTTCTTAAATTCTCAGAAGTCAAGAATTAGCTATGATGATGTTTTCAACGATTTATGGATAACCTTGACCTTGATTGTTCACTGGTACTCATTGTAAAGGTCATGTGATTATAAATTTCTGTTAATTTTCAAGTATTCTTACCTGTTTTATAATAATATTTTGTTTTTACAATTTCCATATAATTTTTATAAAATTACTTTGTTAAATTTATTTGTAAAATTCTGAACAATGAGCTTATATTTATGTTCATCTTTATCATTGTTCATTAAATAAATGTGAATATTGAGGTATAAACTTGGAGTCATGTAAATCTGGAAATAATTGAATGTAATATCTTTAAATGAAATGCAAAAAATTACAGGTAATAAATAATTGGAAAAAATTAATATGTTTGAAAATATGTTTAATAAATTTTAATTTGAGCAAAGTTTCTAGAATATAAAGATATTACATTTATGGTATTTTTGAAAAGTCCCATAAAAAAGGGAGTTTACCGCTTTTACTCTAATTCGAAAACAACTAATAGAGACGATTGTCCAATGATAGAAAGCTAAGGCACACACACAAGCTCATGAAATTTATGTTTCTTTGTGTGTCTATATATTTTTTATTGTTCTTTATACATTTTAATTTCACTTTTAGCAGACAAAAAATCTACGAAGTGCAATATCTTTTTATTACAAAGTCTTTGATGTGAGTTTATTTGAAAAGGTTTTGTTGATGTTATTATATGTTATCTTTCACTTGTTAAAAAATTTATTGAAAAAAGTTGTAAATAATTTTTTAAAAGTTATCCATCAACAAGTACAATTGTTTAAACTTATCTAACAGATATTAACATATTATTGAATTTTTAATTAGTTATTTTTCTGATTTTAAATTCTATTGAATTAAACTTTAGAACTTTTAAATTCAAAAACTTTTATGTTTATTAGTTTATTTTTGCATTTTAACTAGAAACATACAGGAGTCACTACTATAACAGGGTAGTGAGGGTCTCACATTAAAGAATAGTGTGCAAATCTTGCTTTAGGATTTAATAACTTGATATCTGGAAGTTAAGAAAGCCGTTTTTTCGATAGCACAATTTTCGAAAAAAAAACTTTCTACAACAAAAATTTTCTATAGAAAATTTTTTGATAAAACAATATTTCTATACATAAAAAAAATTTTCTATACAAAATTTTTTGATAAAAAAGTTTTTCTATACAAAATTTTTTTTGATAAAAAAAATTTCCTACAAATAAGTTTTCTATAAAAAAATCTTTGATAGAAAAATTATCGATAAAAAAATGTTTCTATAGAAAAATTTTTTAGAGACAAATATTTTTTTCAAAAAATTCTTATCTTATAGAAAAATATTTTTTTCAAAAATTTTTCTACAGAAAAATATTTTTTTCAAAAATTTTTCTATAGAAAAATGTTTTGTTCAAAAATTTTTCTATAGAAAAATATTTTTTTCAAAAATTTTTCTATAGAAAAATATTTTTTTCAAAAATTTTTCTATAGAAAAATATTTTTTTCAAAAATTTTTCTATAGAAAAATATTTTTTTCAAAAATTTTTCTATAGAAAAATATTTTTTTCAAAAATTTTTCTATAGAAAAATATTTTTTTCAAAAATTTTTCTATAGAAAAATATTTTTTTCAAAAATTTTTCTATAGAAAAATATTTTTTTCAAAAATTTTTCTATAGAAAAATACTTTTTTCAAAAATTTTTCTATAGAAAAATATTTTTTTCAAAAATTTTTCTATAGAAAAATATTTTTTTCAAAAATTTTTCTATAGAAAAATATTTTTTTCAAAAATTTTTCTATAGAAAAATAATTTTTTCAAAAATTTTTCTATAGAAAAATATTTTTTTCAAAAATTTTTCTATAGCAAAATATTTTTGTCAAAAATTTTTCTAAAAAAAATTTTTTTTCTAAAGTTATTCTATGTATTTTTTTTTTGTATAGAATATTTTTCTATAGAAAAATTTTTGAAAAAAATATTTTTCTATAGAAAAATTTTTGAAAAAAATATTTTTCTATAGAAAAATTTTTGAAAAAAATATTTTTCTATAGAAAAATTTTTGAAAAAAATATTTTTTTTATAGAACATTTTCGTTTAAATGTAAAAACCGTGTTAGGAGATTTCGTATAATAAGAAATTTTCCAATTTTTAATTCGTGTTAGAGGAAAATCGTAATTTAAGTTATCATGTTATATAGGAGGGAGACCTGTATTTGCTTAAAAAGTTTCTTAAAAAACGAAAACAAGAAAAAGTGAGTAATTAAATATGTAAAAAGTTAAGTTCATAAAAAAGTAAAACAAGTAAAAACGTTATTGACTTGGATTTCTTCCTGTATGACATTGATCACGATATTTATATGTATCGATGGAATGCAATAACCGAAACGAACTTTTTTTCATAAGACAAGTTTATCTAATATTTAATAAATTTATTTATAAATATATAGGAATTTTCTTTTAATAAATATCCAATTACTTTGATTCACATATAAATTCCATTTTGTGGGTTGTACATTTTAAGTCATTGGCCATTAAAAGTGAAAGGGCTTCTAAATTTACAATGATTTACGGTAATAACTTTTGAAAAATGATTAGTTATATTTCTATTGGCATGTTTATTTATTTGCTATAATTAATATTTTTAGACGCAAGTATTTATTATTTAACTTACTTCTTCCTCATATTTTCATACACTTTAATTTCTTTACAATAGTTGTAATATGATAGTTACGACTTTGAATTTATTGTTGAATTTAATTTAATAAATTTAATGATCATGGGCGGATATATCAATTTGATCATAAGAAAGAAAAATAAGAAAATTTTTAAAACCAAAAAATTTTCTTTAAGAAAATTTTAAAACCAAAAAATTTTCTTTAAGAAAATTTTAAAAACCGAAAAATTTTCTTTAATAAAATTTTAAAAACCGAAAGATTTTCTTTAAGAAAATTTTAAAAACCGAAAAATTTTCTTTAAGAAAATTTTAAAAACCGAAAAACTTTCTTTAAGAAAATTTTAAAAACCGAAAGATTTTCTTTAAGAAAATTTTTAAAACCGAAAAATTTTCTTTAAATAAATTTTAAAAACCGAAAAATTTTCTTTAAAAAAATTTTTAAAACCGAAAAATTTTCTTTAAGAAATTTTCAAAACCGAAAAATTGTAAGAAAATTTTTAAAACCGAAAAATTTTCTATAAAAAATATTTTGAAAACCAAAAAATTTTCTACATAGAAAATTTTTAAAACCGAAAAATTTTCTATATAGAAAATTTTTAAAGCCGAAAAATTTTCTATATAGAAAATTTTTAAAGCCGAAAAATTTTCTATATATAAAATTTTTAAAGCCGAAAAATTTTCTATATAGAAAATTTTTAAAGCCGAAAAATTTTCTATATAGAAAACTTTAAAGCCGAAAAATTTTCTATATAGAAAATTTTTAAAGCCGAAAAATTTTCTATATAGAAAATTTTTAAAGACGAAAAATTTTCTATATAGAAAATTTTTAAAGCCGAAAAATTTTCTATATAGAAAATTTTTAAAAGCGAAAAATTTTCTATATAGAAAAATTTTAAAAGCGACACATTTTCTATATAGAAAATTTTTAAAAGCGAAAAATTTTCTATATAGAAAATTTTTAAAGCCGAAAAATTTTCTATATAGAAAATTTTTAAAGCCGAAAAATTTTCTATATAGAAAATTTTTAAAGCCGAAAAATTTTCTATATAGAAAATTTTTAAAGCCGAAAAATTTTCTATATAGAAAATTTTTAAAGCCGAAAAATTTTCTATATAGAAAATTTTTAAAGCCGAAAAATTTTCTATATAGAAAATTTCTAAAGCCGAAAAATTTTCTATATAGAAAATTTTTAAAAGCGAAAAATTTTCTATATAGAAAAATTTTAAAAGCGACACATTTTCTATATAGAAAATTTTTAAAAGCGAAAAATTTTCTATATAGAAAATGTGTCGCTTTTAAAATTTTTTTAAACCGAAAAATTTTCTATATAGAAAATTTTTAAAACCGAAAAATTTTCTGTATAGAAAATTTTTAAAACCAAAAAATTTTCTAAATTTCGAAAACCGAAAATTTTTCTGTAAGAAAATTTTTAAAACAGAAAAATTTTTACTGTAGTGTATTGCACTAAGATCCCAATTTATTACAAAAACATGGTTTTCCTACCAACATTTTTTGGTTTTATCAAAAAACTATTTATTACAATAATAAATAATTGTAATATATTGGGATTTTAGTGCAATATACTACAGTAAAACTTTTTAATTAAATGTTTGACGTCTCAAAATTTTGATCAACCTTTTTAAGGAAAATTTTCTATTGAAAATTTTAAAACCCAAAAATTTTTTTAAGAAAATTTTTGAAACCGAAAAATTTTCTATAAGAAAATTTTTTAAACCTAAAAATTTTCTATAAGAAAATTTTTAAACCCGAAAATTTTGCTCTAAGAAAATCTTTAAAACCCTAAAATTTTCTTTTAGCAAATTTAAGAAAACGAGAGACTTCTATAAGAAAAAAAATTTACAAACTTTTTAAAAACTTAAAATTTTCTATTAATAATTTAAAAAAAAAAAATGTTGCTAAATCTATTTAAATATTTTTACACCAAAAGTTTGTGACAAACAAATTTAGAGTAAAAAAAAAAAAAAATTCTATTCAAAAATTTTGAATACCCAAAAAATTTTGTATTAAAAAATATTTTTTTCTATTTTATCTAATTTCAGTTAAAACGCTTAATACTAATCACAGTACTGTGTGCCTTAACAAATGCACAAGATTATCAAGACTATCAGGAAAATACACCCCGACCTGCACCCATAAGACTGCGTCCCAGTGCCGGACAATCAGAAGCGCCAAGACCGACTCCAGTGCCAATATTAAAGCAAATTAACAAGTAAGATTTTTTCAATTCAATACAAATTAATTTTATAGAAAAAATCTCATTCCAATTTTTTAAAGACACAACGAAGATGGTTCCTATACTTATGGCTATGAGGGCGCAGATGGTTCCTTTAAAATCGAAACGAAATTGGCCACCGGTGAAGTAAAGGGCAAATATGGCTATGTCGATGAGACGGGCAAGGTAAGAGTTGTGGAATATGGTGCCAATAAATATGGTTTTCAACCATCGGGCGAGGGCATTACGGTAGCCCCACCGACATTGGTGGATGAGACCAAAAGGGAACAAGAGCCAGACTATGAAGATGAGATAGTGGTGAGACCTCAAAGACCTCATGTAAGTGGAAATATTTTATTGGAGCTAAAAAACTGTTTAATAACTTAAATCTTGTTTTTATTTCCAGCGTGTCAACCGTCCTCAGCCCCAATATAGACCAGCCCCTCCACCACCACCGGCACCCCGCCCTCAGCCACAACCCCAACCTCAATATGTGCAATACGAAGATGAGGAGCAGGAACCTGAGCCCCCACGTAGACCTCAATATGTACCACAATCAGCACCTCCAAGACCTCAAGCTTCTCTAGGCCCTGCCCCACCCAGACTACAAATACCCGGTGCCCAACGCACCACCGATGTTGTATACTCACCCATACAAAAACCCTCACGCCCTGATTACTCTCAACAACAATCCTCGGAATACTCACAATCAACCTCTTTTGGTGATGGCCAATCTAATATACGCATATCCCGTCCCGTATATGCACCTGCCCCTGTTACACCCTCCCCCTCAAGTGCTAGGGCTCAAGGTTTTCTGGGTCCTGCCTCTGGTGGACGTCCTCACTTGGAACCCTTCCAATTTGGACCCTCAGCCAACCAACCTGCTCCAGCACCACGTCCTGCACCCCAGTCGATACCCGTGCAACAGCCCCAATATCATCAACCTCAAATACAAAGTCGTAGTAGTGGTAATGGCGGTAGTGGCAGTTTATTGGATCAATTGGCACGTGACTATGCCTTACCGGAGGGTTCAGCTCAGCCCTTGCATGATATTTCTTTTGGTTATTACTAGAGTTGTAGGGGAACTCATCAATAAAGCTAGAGTGGGTAGCCGAAGAAAGTCATGTAACGAATTTATGTTGTGTATTTACAGTTATAGAGATTTTGTAATAAGTTCGTTGTTGAGTTAAAGAAAATTTTTGTCTTTTTAAGTTTTCTAAAGTGAAATTTTATGTGTTTTTTTTTTCAAAAATTGATTGATTTTTACAATAAAATTTTTAAAAAATGTTTGCCATTTCTTTTGGTAAAATAAATGTAGAGTAAATTTTAAAAATTGTTTCAATTTAATAATCAAATTGCTAAAATCTTGAGCTGTTCACAAATTATGTAACTTTTTTTTGCAGATTTTTTACTTACCTTTCCAGGGTAACACATCATACGATTAAGCTCCTCCGTAACAAAAGTCACTGAGAGGGGTCCCCTGCCCCATGAGCGTTATGTAATTTATGAACAAGCCCCAAATATGTCAAAAATTCCCATTATATGTTTTCGATTAATAATTCTTCTTGGTAACACTCACAACTACATACAACCCAAAAGCATTGCCTACTTTAAGGCTTAGCACAAAAATTAAACAACTTCAAATTAATAGTAAAAAAATATTTGTTTTTATTAAATTTTCTTATTTACAACTAAAAAAAATACTAAATCATTAATACACATACATACAAAAGGGAATATTTAAATAAAAAAAAATAATAAAAAAAAGGTGCAAAAAAATTGTTAAATGAAATGGAAAAAAATTAAAATAAATACTTAAAAAATAACAGAAAACAAATGAATATAAAACAATAAATGAGGACTTAGAGAAAAAATTTAAAAAGGATTAATGCTAAATAAAAACACCTGTTCACATTATCTAAAACAATAGGAAAAAATACATAATTTGGTAAAAAAAATACATACAAAAATTCTTTATTTTCAATACTCAATAAATCGTTGTATACTTTAAGGCTTAAAATTTAAATGAAGGCGATTATAAAACCAGCATCGCATCCACAAACCAAAAATATAGTACACACAAATAATCGTAATCGTTATCGATAGTGTTTACTCAGTTTTTAAGTTCCTGCTAGGAAATTTAGAAGAGTAGGAGGTTGAATACTTGTAGGAATGTGAAAATGTTAGGGGGTTTCTTCGAAAAAGTTGAATTGATGAGGAATTAATTTGATTAGATTTACTCGTAATAATATCCTGGAATTAAAGCAAAGAATTTATATTAAGGTTTGGTTTTATGATTTTTATTTGGTTTCTTATATTTTTCTTATATCTCAGCTTATTTTTAAGATAATTTTTAAATTTTGTGAAAAGAGGATATTGATGATATTAAGACATACTAACAGTTGGTACTTGGAATAAATTTTAATGTTTAAAAAAATACTATTTATAAACATAATATAGAAATATGTCTAGATAATTTACAGCAACATAGTCATAATTTAATATCTTTTAGTATTAAAGAGAGTAGTATAAATATTGACTAATATATAATTCTTTGAAATTCGTATTTTGGTATAAGAATAATATTAAAGCAAAATGCAATACGCTTGTTCATTGTGTATTGCATGCATAGATAAATATATATAATTCAATGCGATATTCTTTTCATAAATATATCCTCATAATTTATTTTTTCCAAACAATTTTTTTAAATTTATAGCTCATTCACATTGAGCTCGAAACCAAGTTAAAGTAGTTTTCGCCTCAAAACAATAGCTGTGTTTTTTTCGAAGTATATCTATATCTATAAAGATTTCGAATAAAACTGTATTGCTACTTAGCTTTATAAACTTGGTAATACTTTTTATTTTGCTTATTTTATGTCAAAAGATTTATTTTAAATTAAAGAAAAAAATAGTTTTTTGTTATTTTGTGTAATAAAACATTTGCAAATCTTCGATCCATGATGATTATAAGAATCATCTAATTAATTTGATAAGACCCAGAATTTAAAAGCAAGCAACAGTTGGACTCAATGTCCAAAGCTTCCTTCATTTAAAAACCATAACATACGTACATATCTTTCTCCTTAACTATCTAAAAGTGCCGATTTATCCCATTTCTGTCTTAAAGTATCTATTCCATCAAACGATAAGCCAATATGTGTCACACAAAGTTTAATGATTTATAATCTAAAGAAACTTAACCTGCCTCTAACTTCAAACTCGGCAGCATTTTTATCACTGCTTAATTTTTAAGTAGCTATAAATATAACTACTTATGAAATTTATATCTACTTAATTTTGTACTGGAAGTTTAAACAAACTTCGAAAAAATACAGCTAATATTGAAAACTTAAGTTTTCACATACAAAACGAAAACTCCTTCCGTATGAGTTTTCAATGAAAAACTATTAAAATACCGATGCAACACTGAGTTCATACCATTTATTACAACTCTAGATAAGAAAAATGGAAAAATATTAAAAATAAATGTCAGTGTAAAAGAAAAAAAACAATAATTTTAGTTTTAAAAATTTCGGAAAAAACATTATATAAGTAATGAAAAATTTATTATTTTATTGTGTATTAATGATATCAATAAGTCAAAAGCATTTGAAAACTTATGAAACCATAATGTGAATGGTAAAGTTTTCGATGGTGTTTTCATTTCCGAAAACACCTAAAAACTTATAGTGTGAATGGGCTCTTAGTCGGATTGGGAAAGCATTATATTTGTGTATTTAAAACTGATATCAAAATTCTCATAATAACTTTAATTTGTTAAGTAAATGTATAGAAATATGAAAATCAATAATATCTACATATATGCTACTAAAAAGTACAATCCTGCAGTTCCTAGTAAAAAAAATATAAAAAGATCACGTTTTAACCACATTCTGGATGGCATATGCAGTTAACACACTAAAATATCGAAACCTGGTTTGGATAAAGTCTCATTGAAATATTAAAATTGGCAAATGAAGAAACTATTGAACGGCTAGTAAATAGAACTTTTAAATCATGGGTACAAACCAGGAACCGTAACGGTTATAAGTTTTATCAAATAAGTTCTTAAATAACTGTTATTTTGTGAGTTAAATTAAAATACTCCATCTTTAACAGTTATTTTCGGTTAAAACTGTTAAAAACGTAGTCTTATTTATCCATCAAAAAATAAAACTCATTTAAAGAGTTTTATTTTTCCGTTGAAAAATAAAACTCATTCGAGGAGTTTTATTTTTCCGTCAAAAAATAAAACTCATTAAAGGAGTTTTATTTTTTCCGTCAGAAAATAAAACTCATTAAAGGAGTTTTATTTTTTCCGTCAGAAAATAAAACTAATTTTATGTAAATAACCATTTAACAAATAAAATTGCGACATTAAGTTTGCTTTTTATATGTTTTACTATCATTTTATGAATAAATAAACAAAATATTATAAAAAAAAGAATAAAAATATGAGTGACGGAAAAAATAAAACTTTTTCAATGAGTTTTATTTTGTGACGGAAAAAATAAAACTCCTTAAATGAGTTTTATTTTCTGATAGAAAAAATTAAAATCATAAAATGAGTTTTATTTTTTGACGGAAAAATAAAACTCCTAAAATGAGTTTTATTTTCTGACAGAAAAATAAAACTCCTAAAATTAGTTTTATTTTTGGCCGGAAAAATAAAACTCCCTTTTTAACAGTTTTAAATCAACTTTTATTTTTCCGTTGAAAAATAACCGTTAACTGTTGAATTGGGATCGTTTTTCGAAGATCACTCAATATTCTTCTTAACCTCGTTAATACGACTCTACTGGTATATGACACTATAGGTGTTCCATGCCTCTAACATGAAGATTTTTTGGGATCACATTTTCAAAAATAAGTGTTATTTACGGTCCCTGGTATAAACAGGTTGGTACTCGAGGTTTTGGCTTAAATCAACATGTAGTGATATACCAAAAAAAACAATGCCAGGAAATGCAGCCAGCATACGCTAATTGCCCTTATGTGCCATGCACTCAAAATATTACTCCGAATAACACATAAGAGAATATATAGTAAATATGCAGCTGATATGGGTGAATAGACTTTTTAATAAATAAAATCAAATACAAAAATATCGAAATGCTCTGAAAGACATTTTCATTTGTTTTATATACATATATATTTAGTCATTTAATTTCTTGTTGAACATAAGGCCTCACTGTCTTATTTACTACGGAAAAGCTGTCAAGACCATCCAACATGACAAATTAATGCAAATTTTAGCAAATGCAAATTTCAGCATCAGTTGTAGGAAAAGAGAATAAAAAGGCGTGCATAAAAATCTTAATTGGAATCAACCCGCATGAATTGAAATATGTAACTGGAGAATATATAGATCCAATAACAATTTCCAAAGGAGTCATACAGGAGTGTACACTAACACACTATTATTTTATATGTATGTGTATGTATATTCCCAAACCATATCTTAAAAACTATATAAATGAAAATCTAAAACTTTTTCACAAAGAATATCAGATATGCTGATGAAACTACTAGCAAGCATATTTCGGTCAGGTCTACATAAACTATTGAACAAACTTACTTCTAAATGCGAAATATTTAGACTAATATAGACTAAACTCAATATAAAATACAAAATATGTATATACGATTCCACAACATTAACCCGTATCACAGTAATGTTCCATTTTTGGAACGGTTTTTATCCAAATTTGATGAAAGTAAGGTTTCTTGGGAAGATATGGGTTAAAGATAACAAATTTTGATGTAAAAATTTCAAATACATTGAAGTCCTCCTAAGTGATCAGTGGGATAATAGAAAATAAATTAGGTGTCGAATAGAGATGGTAAGAGAAGTCTTATCAAACACAGAAAGGTTTCAACAAGTCATGATATTAACCTTGCCAGAAAGACATGACTTATAAGATGTTATATATAGTCAGTGTTATTATATGCATAAGAAATATGATATAAATATTTTAAATTGAATCATATAAAATATGGCTATACCGGCGTAATCTTAAAATACCAAGGATTGACCATATTTTACACTCAGAAGTGATCAAAGGAATGAATGTGAAATGACATCTTATTATCACAGTCAAAAAACGAAAACATAATATTTGGGATATACATATGTATACAATAGAAACTCCGGGTATAAATACCTGAAAACTATTCTGATGGAAAATATCCACGAAAAAGTATTAGAGTTAAAAAAGAAAGAAAGAAATGTCCTTGCCAAAACATTACCCCAGGATAGACTGGCTATAGAGTTGAACGAGACTTTTTGTATATATTATATGTGATATAACAATATTAAGAAAAAATAACATGTGATTTTATTTTGTCTGATCGTCATTATCCGAATAACGGATATGCTAATAAAGAAGGAGAATTTGTCTAAAAATTTATTTCTAATAATTGTAATAATAGTAGTTGGAGTTTTTGTGTAAACATACGCTTAAAATATAAAATGGTTTGGTCTTTTTAGAAATATATACCTGGTTTTAACAAACAAAAAATTATAAAACTTTTATCAATTACAAAAAAAAAAAAAAAATGTAAAACTAACAATTCATAGATCTCACCAACAAAGTTAAGCGCTCTTACAGCTTAGAATTCTAAGCAATTTTAAGCTGTCTCCTTTTTCCCATAAATGAGCAATATCTTCTAAAACATTTAAGAAAAAAAATTCGAATTTCATACAATCATTACAAAAATGAATATAAGTAACTATTAAATCATATTGATAAAAACATATACTTTTTTAAAGTTCTGCTACAGAGCTATAATAGTAATAACTTTTGTACCACAATTTAATCACACTGTTAAAAGAAGGTGCAATGAGCGATAGTTTTAATTTATTGATTGAAAATAAGATATCATAGGAAGTTATTTTTACAATTAATCCAAATTTATAAATACTAAACAAAACACTTTAATAACATTCGATTATTAAAAAGCCCATTATTATTTTGTTCCTTCATATTATTCGAATAACTTAACATCTTGACAATAAAAATTGTTTTGTCAAAAAATTATTCAAAAAAATTTGAAACTCACTAAAATTTTTTTTATTTCTTGCGTTATGTAGTTTTTGAAGTAAATGGGCAAAAACACAAAATTAGCCCATCCCTACTTTTACTGATATGTATATTAAATGCATATTAATTAATTGTAATATACGAAGCATACCTTAAGGCGCGTGAAAAAATTGTTGCTTGAAGAAGTTTACAAAAAGGGTTTGTTAACGGATTTAATTTAAAATTATTTTTACCTACAAGAGGGAAATCTTTAAAAGTTTTCGTTAAAATTCCATTTATTGTATTTAATTGAAACGAGCATTTCTTAAATAATAACCCCCTAATTTATTAACGAATTATAAAATGAAAAATTTGAATTATAAGCTTGTCATAGCAATATTACTCGATTATGAATTTGGGGGTAAGAATTTAAAAATTTTAAAATGTTTTCATTGTTTGTTATACAATTTTTAAAAATTTTGAATTTTCATATTTTTTATTTAATTAAATTTGTTCCAAGAATTTTTCTAAAAATTCTAAAATTTTCTATAAAAAAAATTTAAAAATTTGTATAAAAAATGAGGATTTTTATACAAATTTTTAAATTGAAAATTTTTTACAAAATATTTCTAAACCGAAAATTGTCTATACCAAAAACTTTTTAACAGTTTTGAATAAATTTCAATAAATAAATTTTCAAATCAACAATTTTCACCAAAAAAGATTTAAAATTTAAAATTTGTAATTAAAAATCCTATTAAAAAAATTGTATGGAATATTTTATATAAAAAATTTTCTATCGAAAATTTTCTATAATCAATTTTATATTAAAAAATTTCTATAAAATAATTTTATATCAAAAGTTTTCTTTTGAAATTTTTTAAATTGAAAATTTTCTCTAAAAATGTTTTAAATAAAAATTTTTCTACAATAAAATTATAAATCGAAAATTTTCTACAAAATTTGAATATTGAAAATTTTCGACTTTTAATTTAGTATTGAAATTTTTATATAATAAATTTTATATAGAAAATTTTTTGATTGAAAATTTTCTATAAAAAAATTTATGTAGAAAATTTTCTATTAAAAATTTGGCAACGAAAATTTTTCATAAAATATTTTATA
Organism: Stomorhina lunata; assembly: GCA_933228675.1. Classification (NCBI taxonomy): domain Eukaryota; kingdom Metazoa; phylum Arthropoda; class Insecta; order Diptera; family Rhiniidae; genus Stomorhina; species Stomorhina lunata. The sequence continues at coordinate 152,045,205 of OW121740.1, forward strand.
TCGAAAATTTTCTATACAAAATTTTATATCGAAAATTTTCTATACAAAATTTTATATCGAAAATTTTCTATACAAAATTTTATATCGAAAATTTTCTATACAAAATTTTATATCGAAAATTTTCTATACAAAATTTTATATCGAAAATTTTCTATTAAAAATTTTTTATTGAAAATTTTCTATAAAAAATTTCATATCGAAAATTTTCTATAAAAAAATTTATATAGAAAATTATCTATAAAAAAATTTAAATAGAACATTTTTGATAGAAAATTTTCTATAAAAAATTTTATATAAAAATTAAAAAAAAAATATTTTAAAGATAATAAATTTGATATAAAACATTTTCTAAAAAAATTTTATAGCGAAAATTTTCTATTGAAAATTTTTTATAAAAATTTTTATTTGAAAATTTTCTATAAAAAAAGATTTATATAGAAAATTTTTTTATTGCAAATTTTCGATCAAAAATTTAATAAAGAAATTTTTCTTTAAACAATTTTATAACGAAAATTTTTGTATAAAAAATTTTATTTAAAAAATTTTATATAGAAAATGTTTTGATACAATGTTTGATATCGAAAATTTTCTTTAGAAAATTTTTGATATAAAATTCTATATCGAAAATTTTTTATAAAAAATTGTATAACGAAAATTTTCTTACAAATTTTTACATCAAACATTTTGTGTTGAAAATTTTTGCATCGAAAATTTTCTATAAAAAATTTTATATAGAGAATTTTTCATAAAAAATTTTATATGAAAACGTTCTATGGAAAATTTTCTATAAAAAAAATGATCAAACATCTTTCATAAAAAAATTAAAAATTTTATATCGAAAATTTTTGATATAAAATTGTATATCGAAAATTTTCTATACAAATCTTTACATCAAAATTTTTCTACAAAATATTTTTAAAGCGAAAATTTTGTATAAAAAATGTTTAAATCGAAATTTTTCTTTTTGTACCAAAAATTTTCTATAAACAATTTTTCATCGCAAAATTTTTTATAAATCAAATATTAATAATATCGAAAATTTTTGAAGTTTTTAACCTTTCTGTTAAAAGAGATTAATAGGTTACTCAAAATATTATTTAATTGAGTGGTGGAGAAAGTGTTAACTTATATAAAACATGTTGATCGCTTCCAGCAACATTTTATTATATTTATATACATTTAAAATGTTGCAAGGGACAAATATGGCAAAAAAATGTTTAGAAACATGTTGAAATGAAAATTAATGAAAGAATTCCCAGAAAAATAATATTCACTGAAACTTCTTCCAAATAAATATATATTTTTTAAAATAAATGTAAATAAATAAGAAAAATAAACAAATAAATAAATATTTTTTTTAATACTATAAAAATGACAATAAATAACATTCGTAAAATATAATTAAGATAAAAAATGCATAGGAATACTCTCTAAATGACTTAGACTAGAGACTAATTTGCAATTTAAAAAAAGTTATATAAAATTATTTTTCAAATTGTTCGATGAAAGCTTATCCTTTTCTTAATACAACTAAGATTTGTAAGAGCCTTAAAAATTTTGCAAGATTGGATTGTAGAGCAAAGTATCTTGATTCTCAAATTCATGGCCTTTGAAAACAGGAGTTTTGGGATTCGGCCTTAAGGGGGCTGGTTCCACAGCACTGCGCTTTGTTTTATAGGGTCCATTATAGGGAGGCGGTGGTCTATTGTATTGGTTGTTGTATTGATTATTGTACTGGCTATGATATTCGTATTTCGCTGGTGTGGGTGGATAGTAAATGTATTTGGTTTTTTGTACTGCTGGCGGCAGAAACTTGGCCGGTCCATTTTGAGCCTGAATTTTGTGTACATTTTTCTCTACAGCATAAGATACCTGAGAATTTGAGGGTGGCTGCTTTTTGGCCACTTCCAAGGCAGCTATAATGGGTGTTATATCCTTTAAGGCATCTTTATTCGAGCCACCCTGGGCCGCATGATAATTATTATATTTATAACCATTAGGACTTTCCTCCTTATAGGCCGGCTTATAATCATAACCCTCATGTGGATGTTTCTCTATATATATCTCCTCGGCTGTCTGTTTCTGTTTGCGCATTTCATGATACAAATCATAGGCATTTTTAGGTCCATAGGCCGCTGTTATTTGCTCGGTATGTGAGAGCGATTCTAGAGGTCCCAAATCATTAGGCAGGCCATAGGGATTCAAGTCTACACTTTCTGCTGTGCCGGTGGCAAAACCGGTATTATAAAGTCCTGCATTTGCGGTATCCAATTGCACGGTCTTTGAGGCTGTATATTCTGTTTTGCCATTTGGCAACATGCTTAGTATCTCCTGTAATTGTACGGCAGCTTTTTTAGCTTCATCTTCAGATAAGGCCTGATGACGTCCATAGATATTGAAATCCTGTCCTGTGAAAACTGGATAATTGAATACTGATTTTTTTAAAGGGACAGTAGGGGGTATTTTCGATTTTCAATGTTGTAAATTGTTGTAGGGAAAAAAGGGTTTTAGTGTTTTTGTTGTTGTAATAGAAGAGGTTGGAGTACATGTTGTTGTTGTGATTGCAATATAGAAAAGTTGGAAAAAAAAGAAAATCTCATACGATATCATTTAATAAATTGATTAAATTAAAGATTTATTTGATTTTTTTCTTTAGTTTGTTATTTTTGATATTTAGTGGATTCACAAGGTCTCCTGCTAGTCATATTTTCATAGTAATAAGTTTCTTTTTCTCATAATTTTCAAGTTACAGACAAAAAGTTAGGGTATTTATAAAGTCTAACTAGATAATATTAATAATGTTCTGATATTTTAAGATAAGAGTCTATTTCATAAACGAAAAATAATGTTATGACAAGCTTATATATTTCCTTCTATAAAGCTTTGTGATAATTTTATTATTCCTTTATGAATTAGGGGGTACTTATTTGTTTGAAAGGCAAAAACAAAAATTTTAGCTATTTTATCGTTTTTGAATTTTATAATAAGACTACTTAGAATCTTCTGTGAATACCCTGAATGTTTTAAAGTAATAGAATCAAATATTGAAATGTTTTAAAGATTTTGTTTGTTTGCACACCAAAACTAAGTTAAAATATTACTATCTTATGACTTTATAACACAATACGACATCTTGTGAATCCTCTAAATGTCATATTCGTATTAGCACTGTTAGATTTTCTTTAGTTAGGATTAGGTACATCATTTTTTTATGTGTAAGTGTTTTTATGTAAAAATGTTTATGTGTTAGTGTAAGCTGTTATAAGTGTAAATGTATGTATATATGTATGTATTAATGATGTATTTTATGTATATTTTAGTTTTTTACTTACATTTATGAATTTTGTTTTATTTTACATGAAAGAAGGATTTCCTTAAATTATTAAGCATTTCAAAAATTTGTTAAAAATATTTACATAAGATAACTTAAATATTAACATTATACATTTGGTTATAATTACAATTTTAAGATGTTAGTTTTCTTATGTTAATAGATTTTTAGTTTTCAAATTTAGATGAAAAATAATCATACTTTATATATTAAATTTGCCAAGGAAACTTTTTAAGTCTTACAAGTGGAAAAAGTTACAACGATAATACCCTAAGGGTACTTATAAGTTATACCCCTTCATAACTTAACAGGTCAATTGCATTAAAGTCATAATATAGTAAAATTCTGAAAACTTTAGGAATTTAAAAATATAAAGACTTTATTTCATCCAAATTCCTTGTCATTCCCACTATAACGATTAGCTACACTAGTCACCAATTTTTGAGTAACATTTTCTAATCACAATATTTTTATTTTCGTTAAATAAAAAATAAAATATTCAATAAAATTAGCTTTATGTGGCTTTACAACATTTTTTTCCGGATTTCGTTATCTGAACTTTAAAGTAAAACAATCATTTAGTTTTAATAAAAAAAAACAATTTTTTAAGTTTATAAAATTTTTTAAAAAATTTAAAAATAAATTGATATTTTTGAAAAGGCTGATCCATGGATTTTATGATATCTTCGAAAGGGTTGTCCGATTTCGTTGAAAGTCATAGAATATAATAGAATAGCAAATAAAATTAGCATTAGTCGCTTTACTACAATTTTTTTATAGGATTAACGGATTTCGAGTTATTTGCACTTTAAAGTAAAAAAAATCATTTTATTTTATAAAAAAAATCAATTTTTTTAATATTTAAAAATTCATAAAAAATTCAAGATGGCAAAAATCTTTTATTACTTCAACTTAAAATTGTGCATTTTCTAAATAAAATAAGCCTAATTTCCTGGAAATCCATGAAAAACTGGTGATTTTATTAACAATAAAGTAAATCAAGTAAAAATACCCATTTTGTAATTAAACCATTAGAGGTAATATTTGAGCTGGGGTCAAATGTGGATTGATTTTATTTAAATTTACCAATTTAATTACAGTTCATACAAAAATAATTTGTGCTTAAAATCAATATAAAATTGGCAGTATCTTTACATTTAGAAGCATTTTTGCGAAGTGTGTCCCATTTAAAAAGCTTTTATCAAAAGATCTGGCATGTGACTTACTTAAATGGCCTATATTTGAAACCTGCTAAAGTCAAAGGCCGAGCATATTTAAGAATTCCATGCGCAACGATCTCGTGCATATATCCTCAAATTTCCAAGATATGAAAGATTTTCCTCCACTTGATCTTTTCATCAAAGTTTCGGGAGCCGTGTTCATTCTAATTGTAGCTTTTTCAGAGTAATTGGTTTTTTTCTGGAGTAAATAGCCCGATGTTCTAACCTAATTCTTAAAGTTTTTATGGAAGAAGTCGCGGCACATGTTAGCTCACAACACTAACGGCTGTTAATCAGAACCGTTGCTTCTTATCCAACATCCCCCTACATCGTGTGGCATGGGCGCTATTGGTGAAACATGGATCGATTTCAACAAAATTTGTCACAGTGCTTTTTGTGTTTACTAGCAATATTTCTTTTAAAAATATCTGTGACAAATTTTATAAAGAGAAAAGCAAATTTGTAGCTTTGAGTAGTGTAAAAATATAATCCGAGAAGAAAATTGTTTCGGAGATATCCCAAATTATGGACAATTTTTCCAAATCAAATAATAATAGCCTTTGTCCCTGTGAAAGTATTTTGAAAATTGGGGCTTTTAATATATTTTTTTTAAATAAAAGTCTTCATATAATAAAGTTTTCATTAAATTAGATATTTTCTTGTTATTCTTAATAAAATCACTACAAATCGATAGATTTTCATAATACTAATCTTAAAAATTTTGGAATATTCAAAATTTTAGGATCGTCGAGCAACGATGCTTAGTTTTTGCCATATTCGATTTTCTATAAGTTTTTAAAGAACAAAAGTTTTTCGATTTTCATAAAAAAAAACTATTTTTTTATATTGCAATGTGAATAACTCCAAAACTGTTGAACAAACAAAAAACTTGTATAAGTACGACTTAAGGGTTGCTTTGTTCTTAATTTATTAAAGAATTTCTTAATAAAATGGGATAAGTCGTTTTCAATATACTCGTATAATAATATAACTAGGATAACCTCTTCAAAAATACCAAGTGTTTTTGTACGCAAACGGTTTTTATATGTAATTTTGGCTGTTTTTGCTTTTCTAGACTTCAATTTTGTTCACTCATTCAATCAGAAATGAGCTTTGACGCTTAACACAATTTTTCAGCAAAAACAACTAAGAAAGTGCTATAGTCGGTCAAGCCCGACCATACGATACCCTTCATCATTAGGTTTTAATGTGTTCTTTTTTCTGTATAAAGACAAATATTTGCTAAATTTTGCCATTATACAAACATTTTCTGAAAACTTATACATTTAAGCTGTTTCCGTCATTTGGACTCATTTGAGAGCTAGGGTCAAATATGGACCGATTTTTGTGAATTGATTACAGTTTTTACAAATATTATGTATGCAAAAAATAAACTCAAAATTCTCATTATCTTCAGATTTATAAGCGTTTTAGAGATTTCTGTCTCATCTCGTTTTGACAGAAGAGTTTGTATGGGAGCTATGTTCAAATGTGGACCGATTGGTACAGTAATTTTGGTTTAGTTAAGCAGTATTTGTTTCAAATTTCATAAAAAAATATTGATATTTGTGGCCAAACTATCAATTCCGGGAAGTGAGGCCTATAGGAGGTACCATAAGTAATGGACCGATTTTGACGAATTTCAATAGCCATGGTCAAAAAAAAAATATCTGTGCCAAATTTCATCAAATTATCTTAAGAACTACGACCTGTACTTTGATTACATGGGGGCCCAGCCAGACGGACAGACGGACGGAGGGACAGACAGACAGACATCGGTAAATCGGTTCAGAAATTGGTTCTTAGCCTATTGGTATACTAAAAGTTGGGTCTAAGACAAACATTTCTATGCGTTACATACATTACCCACCTATGGTGGTGAAGGGTATAAAAAGTATGAATTTTGATAATAAAGTTAAATAATCTTTAAGTTTTCTTCATTTGTAAGTCAATTCATGAATAAATTGTAGAAAAAAATTTAACATGTTCAACAGTTACATGTTTACTAACAAATATTTTGTTACTAACAAATCACCGGATATTTCAAAATCAAGTTTAAACTCTTTAAAACACCTAAATAAAACACTTTCCACCATTTAAGCTGCCATTAACAAAAAAGCGCTTTTTATTTTTTTTGACATAGTTGACATTACTTTTCTCACCCTCTTTGGTCGTTAGTTTTAGTTAAAATTAAACACGGTTTCGTTTCGTGAAATCTATTGGCGGTGATTAAATTATGAAATAAAGTGGTAAAAAATAAAGTAAATAAACTAAATTTATAACAAAAGTGTTAATAAATGTCTAGTGAATCAAATTTATTCGAAATATTAATTTCTTGCCAAATAACAAAATAAAATGTGGCGGCGGGCGTCCCTTAAGTTTTTTACGCAATCGCTTTTGTTCGTTCTATTTCGCAGAAGGAAGGAAGTAAAAATCTTAAATTTTATAATAGAAATTAATAAAATATGTTAAAGAAAGTGAAAATTAAGTTAAATCTTCAATAAAAATAAAAGCAAAGAAAAAGGAAGGAATCAATTTACTAAATTCTTAAGCAAAATTGTTATGCTGTTGTTGTTCTTGTTGTTATGCATACCGAAATTTATGCAATTCATTCTTGTCGTTTGTTCAAATGTTGTTGCTGTTATTGTTTTTTCTGTTTTTCTTTGTTTTTGTTAATGAGAAATATAGGAAGAGCATAGGAGGAAGTAGTGTCGACGTTTTAAAAAATAACGTCTGGTTTAGTTTGAAAAATTTGTTTTTTTTATGCTGATGCATTTTTAATTAAAGGTAAGTAAATGTTTGAAAATAAAAGGTAGAGGATGGACTATGAAAAATTTTTATGGAAAATTAGATTGATTTTAAATTTGATTTTTTGTATTTTTAAATACAAACTTAACAAACATTTTCAAAAATGTTTCCTCAAAATGTTAGACAATTTTAAGAAATTTACTCCCTTATTCATAAACGAGTTATTAAATTATAAAAGTCTTTTAGGTGAAATTTTGTATAGAAAATTTGTATTACTATCTTGTCATAGCTATATTTTTCGTTTATGAATCTGGGGCTTAATTTTTGAACTTTTATAAAGCTTACATTTCTTACTTCCGAAATTGTTATAAAAAAACAAGTAAGAAAATGCTATAGTCGGTCAAGCCCGACCACACGATACCCTTCACCACTAAGGTTAAAGGTGTTCTTTTATCTATATAAAGACAAATATTTGCTGAATTTTGCCATCACACAAACATTTTCTCAAAACTTATTTATTTAAGCTGTTTCCGTCATTTGGACTTATATAAGAGCTAGGGCCAAATGTGGACCGATTATCTCGAAATTTAATAAATTGATTACAGTTTTTACAAAAATTATGTATGGAAAAAATAAACCTAAAATTCTCAATAACTTTGGATTTACGAGCGTTTTAGTGATTTTTGTCTCATTTAGTGCGTTTTGATAGAATAGTTTGAATTGGAGCTATGGTCAAATGTGGACCAATTTCAACGAAATTTAGTACAGTGATTTTGGTTTACATAAGTAGTGTTTGTTTCAAATTTCATGAATATTTGATATTTGTGGCCAATATATCAATTCCGGGGAGTGGGATCTATAAGAGTTACCATAAATAATGGAGCGATTTTGACGAATTTCAATAGCCATGGTCCCATTATCAAAAAAAAAAAAAAAATGATCTGTTTAAAATTTCATAAAATTATCTTTAGAATTGCTACCTGTAGTTTGATTACAAGGCCAGCCGTCCAGACATCCAGCTAAATCGACTCAGAAAGATGGGACTAAGACAAATATTTCTTTGCATTACATACATCAGCACAAACTTATAATACCCTTTCCACCAATGCTGGTGAAGGGTATAATTAAATCAATATTTCCAAAAATTTTTAAATTAACTAAATTTTTTGTATATAAAATTTCGATTACGTTTATTTTTTTTTTGTTCAATGTTACGAAAATAATTAAAAGTAATCTTTGAAAGTGGTCGATCTATTTTTTATTAATCTTGATTATTTTCTGAAATCTGCAGTAATCCAGATTATTTTCAGAAAAAGCTATTGCTTAAGTAATTTGGGGAGCTGAATCCAAATCTTCACACCGTTTTTTGAGACATTAATAAACGCATTTTTACACTTTTTGAAAATTAATCTCCATTTTATTAATTAAACGTTTTAAATAAGAAATAAAAAAATGAAAATCATTTGAACTGAGTCGCTTGTACTATTTGGGATCTATTTCACGCTTTAAAGTCTAATAGTAGTCGCCCATTATGCGATTTTCGCAAAATCTTTATTTAATCGCCCTTTTTTTCGTCGCTTGTATTACGTTAGTTTTTAGGAAAAAAATCGAGATTGGAATGCAGAAAATGCAGGTCTTTTTGAGAGTCATTCGAGCTTCAATCTTGCATTAATTTTTTAACAAACTGTCGATTATCTGCCTGAAATCCGGGGATTTGCGGTTTCGGGAAAGATGTAAACAACATCTTGAAATGATACCAATGCTTTTGCTTTATTTGGTGTTAAACATTTTGTAAAGTTTTTATAGGCTTCTGCTGGTTTAATTATTGTTTTCAGTAATGCCAACAGCTGACATTATTTATGATGGCGCAGTGCAGCTAACATGCGCGAACTCACAAACTAAAACCAATTTTGAAAAACGAAACCCGGGCTTGAATTGAGAAGCTCAAGTAACGCCAAGGTTTGTTTTCATATGCTGTGATTCAAAGTTAACCGCAATTTGTAAACTTGTATGCTTTAGAATACAAAATAATTTAGATTTTGAGATATGTTTTCTAAACTAGAGTAAAGTTTCTAATTTTTTGCGAAAATGTTTTAAAAGTTGATATATTTTTAATTTTGAATTAAAGTAGATAGGATAGAATTGTTAGGATTTATCAAATGTTAATATTTAAATTTACTTAAATTATTACCAAGAAGAACCAATTTACAATATAAAACCATAACAATAAGATCAAATTAGATTTAACGGGGTGTATAACTGAAATATGGGCGTGACTTTGAATATTTCCGCCTACTCTGTTAGCTAGCACATTTTTTTTGTCAAATTTCTTGTATTAATTAAAAAATATAAAAAACACACATTTTAAACGGAATTCTGCAAGCATTTACGCAGGTGGTGGCCACATTACAATGGACAAATCAAAAACTTCCAAATAAACATCACAGACCTAACAAATTTTCAACATAAATATTAAAATTTTTGATGTTATGTACATACATAATCTTGACTGAAAACTACATTTTTTTAAATTTTAACATATCTCTGTAAGTATTGTACAAATTCATGAACTCTATATCGCATGATAGACTAAATGCCTATAAATAATTTGAATTTATTTAAAACATCTTATGAATGTATCTTATATGTCTAATTTAAACTGACCAACTTCCTTAAATTTATAGACTTTGTTCTTGTAGCTAAAAAAAATATGAAAGTATTTTAAAAAGCTTTTTAGGACAATCTCTGCAAAAATTTTAAATTTTAGAAATCTATTTAAAAAATCTAAATTTAAAATAGTTTGACTTGATTGTAATTTTCGCTATTATCTAAAGTTCCGATTAAATTTTTATCACATTTTCACTGGAATTTTACATTATTAGTATTTACGAATTCACTTATGACTAAAAAACTAATTAAATAATGTTTACCCTTAAAATATTCAAACCAATATTTGAATATTTTAAAACTATTTATGCAACTTACATACATTTTAGCACCTAATGCAAAAAACTATTTGTCTAATATCTTCATAATTACTGTTATTTCACTAATTTACATAAGTATACAAATTTTTCTAATATTTTTCTCATATGTATAAAAAAAATTTCTTTAACAGGAAATACTTAAACACACTCAATGCCTGACTAAATACTTTAATATTTAATAACATTTTAAAGAAAATTGCATAATATTAATAATAAAATGAAATAAATATGTAATAATAAATAGCCGAAATTTAATAATAAAAAACTCGTATACAATAGCAAAAAAAAAAAAAAAAAACAAAGAGACCAAAAATGGTTAATAAAATCTATAAAAATTACGAAAAAACTAACAAAAGAAACATTTAAAACCACATTTTCAAATACATACAAATTAAATCTGGTATCTGCTACGATCACGTCTGACACAAAACACGCAATCCCCAACTTACTAAAATATATACTAACTCGAATGTATACATTCAGACGCTTCACACACAATGGATATCTTTAAGTTAAACTACGTCACTTTGATTTTGCTAATAAATGAGTAAATAATTGAATAAATGAATGTGTGAGAGACTGTCTGACAGTCATTACGTCTAACAACTCAACCAGTAGCTCCAATACATTAAATGCTTTCACTTTCATGTGTCTTATTCACAAGCATCGACTAAATCTCTGCCTGTGCGCGGGGTCACAGCTCATGCAAATTGTCCAATCGGAAGTTTATTATGATTTTTTTTTTGCAATTACCGGTGAATTATTAATACATACAATAATAATAAATATCGTTACTTTAATATAGAAAAGCCCTAACTAATATTTTTCTTACATAACAGGACAGGGAAAATAAACTAAATAAAATCTTAAGTTTTGAAGGTACAGAAATTTTTTAAACGCAGTTTTTTACTAAATTCTCTGAAGGATTTAATGCCATAATAATGTTGTATGAAATTAAAATATTTTTATAAAATTATATAATTTAAAGCTTTAAAAAGCAATTTGAATGAAAAACGACTTAGGGCTTTTCTATATTAAAGTAACGATATGTAACAATAATGAAACATTGTTCAACTTTTAACTAGATATGAATACATTTTGTGTCGTTTATAAAAGGTAGTAGTAGTAGAGTTGCGATTACTACTTGTATTAAAGTAAATTTGTATAAGTAGTAGTAGATCAAAAACTTAGTTATATACTAAAAGCCACTTTTTGACTTTGAGATCAAAATTAATTTTATTCTCCAATTAACTAATCTAAAACTGAATATTATATGCATTTGCTTTTTCTGGGTCGTAGTTTAAACTTTATTGTATTGCCATATCGATTAACGACATATGTATGGCAACATTTTTTGCAAATGTCAAATGTGCTGTTGAAATGACATATTTTTTGTGGAAGAAGAAGAAAGTGCTTAAATTTTATTTTTTGCAAATTAATTTTTTTTATTAATACTTAAAATTTTGTATAAAAAAAGAAAAAAAGCAATTAAATGTTCAACTTCACTGTGAAAAGATCCGCGAATTTTACGAAGTGAAACATCTTCTAAAACTAGTTGAATGAACTCTGCATCATTATACAAATAAAAGTGATTTGACTGTGTTCTTATAGTCCTTGGCTTTCTTATAATTGTTTTATTTAAGTTTTCATAAATTTCGGAATCGCTGAAATCTTCATCTTCAGTAGAATAATCCATTTTTATCGGCTTCCAAAAATATAAATTTCTGTTTGTTTACGTATTTTTAACAGCAGTTTTTACTATACATTTGCGTTTTGACAGTTTTCACTAAAGATTAAACCACCAACATCGACCGCTTAAACTAAAGAACAAAATAATCGACCACTCAAAAACAAAATTTGGCGATTAACTTTAATTTAATCTCTGATCCCAAACTCAACACCTGTAAAATCCGAACCCTTAGCAAAGGAGGTGTGAAAAAGTAAAAATTAAGAATAAATGCGAATGTTGAAAACTATGGCACCCGAAACATCCGACCTCATAACAGAGGAGTTGTTGTGATCCAGTTGATTGATATTCTCGATGCATATATGTGCCATGTGACTGCTGTCTCGGAGGTAAGATGGAATGGCCACGGCGTCGCCAAGACACCAAAAGATGACCTATATTATAGCTGCCAGGAAAGTGGGAATGAATTTGGTTGTAAATTTATGATTAGCATTAGAATGCAAAATCTAGGCTCCAGGTTCATCCCAATTAACGAAGGGTTCGCTAAGCAAAGTACTTTCATCTGAGCCTGATTTGTGCTCTCGCTTCCACATAATTAAAAGATGATGATATAAATGAAGCCTTTTATGATCAACTTGGGGAAGTTTCAATCATGATTTCAAATTGGTAAATTCAGTTTCCACAGCCTAACATCTGTCAGTGATATGAGGTTTATCTCCTTCGAGGACCTTAAAATACACTTAGCGACATGGTTATCTTCCGATCAAATAACAAAAACTCATATATTGTATTGTATAATATGTACTCCGATCATGACATTGTTGCAGGCAAGGTGAGAACACGTCTGATTGTGTCGAGGAACATACAAATGGAAGCGCAAAGAAAGTTTGACGCCCCTGAGCTACAATTTCATCAAATTGCTGCCGATTATACCCATCGAACAGCACAACTGCTCAGAGAAAATATAAATGGTTCTAACGACATCTACGCCCCATGCCAACTTCATTAATACTGCAGCAAAATTTGTATTAATGCTCCAAAACCTTCTACCTAAAAACTCTTGGTATGACCAGGAGTAACTCAATGCTACTGCTGAGAAAAAGTTGCCTACAAGGCAACTGTAGTCAGTAGTTACACATAGAACTTTAGAAAGACATCGGATTGAAGAAAAGGAGAGACGCGTGTTTGAGAAAATTGTGAAGAGTCGTGGTTAAGATCTTTATGTTGCTGATTAACGAGGCTTAGTTCAGGAAAGCTTTAGGGCATAGAAAGCTAAACATTTATGATATCAGGCAAGATAAATTCCCTCAAAAAAGGTAACAGAAGTTACCATAAAATCTTTAATGGCTTAACACTTTCTATAAAACATTTTTTTAAATAATTTTTCTGTAAACTTTGTATTGAAAACTCTTACAATTTTTTATAGAAATTTTTATATTACAATAAAAAATTTTGCGTAATTGTTGAAAATTCTTTAAGATTTATTTTTGTTTAAAAATTTTCTTTCAAAAATGTTTATGTCGAAAGATTTTCTATAACAAATTTTGATCTCGAATTTTTTTTTTTTTTTTATAAAATATTTTGATGCCGAGAACTTTTCTATCAAAACTGTCCTACTGAGATATTTTCGTTGAAAATTTTGTATGACATTTTTTTAATAGAATAAGTTTCTAGAAAAACCTTCTATGCAAAAATATCTATATAAAAAAATTCCTTTACCAAATTTATAATTTTTTCTATAAATTTTTTTTATATAAAAATTTTTTTATGGAAAAATTTTCAATGAAAAAATTTTTACATCGTTATTTTAATATTTACTATGAAAAAAAATGCTTGAAAATTTTCATGTATTTGGCAATAGGTAATAATGAGAGGTTTTCGATCTGTCTTAAACTGGGGATACTCCTTCTGACAATGATGACCTAAACAACGATCGAAAGGCGTCGGGGAATTGCATTTTTTGACTTTTATCAATAATTTGTCTTTTTTATTTTTGGCTTTTATAAAAAAATTGTCTATTACAATAATAAATTAATGTAATAGACTTGGATTAAGTGCAAATAATTTTTCTTTTAAATCAATTTAAAGCAGGGACCGAAAATAACTGTTATTTTTGAATTGTTTTAAAAAAAAATACTTGTTATTTTTTGATTTTTATTTTTTTGAGCAAAAATAACAGTTATTTTTAACTTTTATTTTTCGAGCAAAAATAAAGGTTATTTTTTAACTTTTATTTTTTCGAACAAAAATAACAGTTATTTTTAACTTTTATTATTTCGATCATGAATAAAAATTATTTTTTGACTTTAATTTTTTCGAGCAGAATAAAAGTTATTTTTGGACTTTTATTTTTTCGAGCGGAAATAAAAGTTATTTTTGTGTTTTCAACCTTAACTATGATTGTGAAACTTAACTCCATTAATTTTTGAGCATATGCAAATTATTTTCACTGAAAAATTTTCTTTGTTTGACAAAAATTTTCAATAAATTTATCATGAATTTAAACAAAAATAACTTTTATTTCTGCTCAAAAAAATAATAGTCAAAAAATAGCTTTTATTTCGGCTCGAAAAAATAAAAGTCAAACAATAACTTTTATTTTCTCACTTTTACGATAAAAGTTATAACAGTTACGGTCCCTGATTTAAAGTATTTAACATATTGAAAAATGTTCAAAAGAAAACATTTTACATGTGAGACTTGTCAATGAAAAATTTTCTATATCGAAAATTGTGCCATAGGCGAAATCTTAGAAGGCACATTTTTGAAATAAAAGATTTAGTATTGAAAAATTTTTCTATGAAAATATTATTGTTAGGGAAAATTTTTTATGACAAAACTTAAAACGTTGTCTAAGGAAATTTTTTTTATATGTGTGAAAATAAAGTTTTGAGAAAATTTTAAAATAAAAAATAAAAATTTTATGTTTTTCTCATTTGTATCGATTTTTCTAAGTTCGTTTTGTACGTATTTATGGGGTAAATAAATTTTTATAAAAAATCTAACTCATTTCATCTTATTTTTCATCCTTATAGGTACCAGAATCCACTCATACGTCCAACTCCGTTTTTTGACACACTTGGTCTGTTTTCTCGGAGAAGGTTACTTATATATAATTTTTATAAAATTTTTTGATTTTATAAAAAAAACTTTTTTTTTCAAAAATTTTTAAATATAGCAGTTTCGTATGAAAAAAAAAAATTAGTTTGTATGCAAAAATTTTGTGTGAAAGACCTTAAACTGTGTTATTTAAAACTTAACACATTTCCTAGGAATCTTAAATCTAAAATTTTAAATCCATTAAAATTTTAGTTTAAACAAATATAAAAATTTGACAATAATGATAAATTTATGTTTTTTTCCTCAAAGAAAAATACAATTTTAATATTGATGAGCAAAAATTTGTCTACTAAATATTTTGATGGATGATGGTAGTGAGGGCGATGAGATATAGACGAAAAATTGTTTTATTATATGTACGAGTATATAAAAGTTTTCAAGGTGGGTGGTTTTTCTATGAATGAATATTTTGATAGATAAATAAATGGAGGGATAAAATGGTTGATTGAATAAATAAATGAATGAATGAATGCATGAATGTATTTACATGATAATAAGGAAGATATTTTAGGATACATAATACAATATTTGTATCTTCATATATACAAAAGATATTTAATAAAGCAAATATTTACATTTTTATTAAATAATATTTATCTATATACAATATATTTACACAATGCACAATATTCAATTTTAAACGACATAATTATATAGTTCATAGTAAGTAGATAATTTAAGAGTTTAGGGCAAAACAAATTTATATACAATATTTTCAAATTTACATGCATAAATAAATATAAATTAAAATACAATGACTCTTCCAAACCATAAAATCAATAAATAATGGTTTTTCGGTTTTACATTGTAATAAAAATGAAGAAAAAAAGAAAAATGTATTGAAATTGCAACGAAATAGATGAAGATAATTTATAAAAATTGTATGAACAAAAATAGAAAAAATAATGAAAATGAATTATATGAAAATTATGTTTATACGCTTGACTAAATGATAATGATCAATCAGTCGCTGTGTCTCTTCACTAAATGACCAATTTTTCATTCTTTTTCAATCAGTGGAAATAAATGAATATTTATATAAATGATTTACTTAGATCATGTTTTTTTATATTTTTTTTTGATGGAAACCCCAACCAGAAAATGCATGAGTGACAGAATGAATGACAGAATGATTAAACCTTTTTCTAGATTTATCATTATAATAACGACACCAATGATTTAGAAAATAATAAAATTTTGATACGCACCATCTGGTCCATAGGCTGTTGGTAAATAATTACTAGATGGCGCTTCGAATGCTACATGACCACCACCATAGCCGGCACTACCACCACCGTAACCACCTGAACCGGATGGGGGCAAATAGGTGTGTGTGGCAGCGCTATATGTTGGTGGCTTTGATGGTGGACCGTAGCTAGTGTGGCCACTTGGTATTTCGTAGGATGTTATGGCTGTAAGAGAGACACACATACACACATTTAATACAATTAAATATAAATTTGAATTCGTTTTTTTTTATCTTAAATTCAGCTTCTCATAGATCATGTTGCTTCTCTATGATCATGTTGCAAGACGAGTGTAACCAAAGTATGTTTTTTTTTGTTTTAATTTATAATTTATTGAATATGTTGCTTTTATTACAAAGACACTTAAAAAAAAATTTTTGGAAGAATGTGTTAATCTCTAAATTAGGGTTATTAAAAATTTGTTAAAGATTCTACAAAATTAGTTCCAATTAAGGGTAAAAACAATATAAAAAAACTATTAACGTTATTCAAAAGGTCTGATTTGTACAATCATATTTACATATTTATATTTTTACACTTTTGATTTTGTATATTCTATAGAAATTTTTATGTAAAAAAAATTTCTATAGAAATTTTTATATAAAAGAAATTTTCTATTGAAATTTTTATATAAAAAAAATTTTCTATACAAATTTTTATATGAAAAATTTGCAATTTTTGATTTTATTTATTCGACTTTTTTAATTGTTAAATTTTTAAGAATTAGTAAAAAAGACCTTGAGCTCGTTTTTACTTATTCTTAAAAATTTTAAATTTTCCACATAAATTTTTATATGAAAAATTTTCTATAGAAATGTTTATATGAAAAATTTTCTATAGAAATTTTTATTTGAACAATTTTTTATTGAAATTTTTATATTTTCTATAAAAATTTGTTTATGAAGAATTTTCTTTAAAAATTTTTCTATGAAAAGTTTTCTATTGAAATTTTTATATGAAAAATTTTCTATAGAAATTTGTATATGAAAATTTTCTATAAAAATTTGTTTATGAAGAATTTTCTTTAAAAATTGTTACATGAAAAAATTTTTTTTTTGAAAAGTTTTCTATAGAAATTTTTATATATACAAATTTTCTATAGAAATTTTTATATGAAAAAAATTTTCTGTAGAAATTTTTATATGAATTTTTTAAAGAAATTTTTATATAAAAAGTTTTCTATAGAAATTTTTATATGAAAAATTTTCTATAGAAATTTTTATACAAAAAATTTTCTATAGAAAGTTTTGTATGACAAATTTTTTATAGAAATGTTTATACGAAAAATTTTCTATAGAAATTTTTATATAAACAATTTACTATAGAAAATTCTATTATAAAAAATTTTCTATAGAAATTTTTATATGAAAAATTTTTTATAGAAATTTTTATATGAAAATTTTCTATAAAAATTTGTTTATGAAGAATTTTCTTTAAAAATTTTTCTATGAAAAGTTTTCTATTGAAATTTTTATATGAAAAATTTTCTATAGAAATTTTTATATGAAAATTTTCTATAAAAATTTGTTTATGAAGAATTTTCTTTAAAAATTGTTACATGAAAAAAATTTTTTTTTTGAAAAGTTTTCTATAGAAATTTTTATATGAAAAATTTTCTATAGAAATTTTTATATGAAACATTTTCTATAGAAATTTTTATACGAAAAATTTTCTATAGATATTTTCATATGAAAAATTTTCTATAGAAATTTTTATTTGAAACAATTTTTTTATGAAATTTTAATATGAAAAATTTTCTATAGAATTTTTATATGAAAAATTTTCTATAGAAATTTTGATATCAAAAATTTTCTATAGAAATTTGTATATGAAAAATTTTCAAAAGAAATTTTTATATTAAAAATTTTCGATAGAAATTTTTATATGAACAATTTTCTGTAGAAATTTTTATGTAAAAAATTTTTTATAGAAATTTTTATATAAAAATTTTTTTATAGAAATTTTTATTTGAAATATTTTCTACAAAAGTTTTTATATGAAAAATTTTCTTTGAAATTTTTATGTGAACAATTTTTTATTTTGAAAGACATTTTTTTATGAAAAATTTTACATATAAAATTTTATATAGATATTTTTATATGAAAAATTATCTATAGAAAAATTGTTTATAGAAAATTTTGATATGAACAATTTTTATATACACAATTTTCTCTAGAAATTTTTATTTGAAACAATTTTTTATGCAATTTTAGTATGAAAATTTTCAATAGAAATTTTTATATGAAAAATTTTCTAAAGAAATTTTAATTTGAAAAATTTTTTATGAAAATTTTTCATCTGCGCAAATTTTTAATTTTTATTTTGCAATCAAATTTTACAATTTTTCTTCTTCTTTTCATAATTGTCTAGTTGCCTATCACTTTTATCGATAACTTTTGGCAACTGAAATGGGTTGCCATAAACAATACAATTTTTTTTTACTGGTTGCGTTGTCAGTAGGCAAAGCAACTGAATTTCGGTTGCAATACACAAGCGAGACATTATTTTAATACGAGGGATAAAACTGTTTTTTTTTTGTCGAAATTATAGAATACAGTTTCTAGTACAATCATAAGCAATTACTTGTAATAACGTGGGAAGCCAGTGCAATACACTTGTTGCCAATTTTCTGAAAACAATGTTTAATTTCCCATAAAACCTTTTAAATATGGAAATCCTTTTGATTGTATTATAACAGCGAATGTTAAAATGAACCTACAGCTTTTTCATAAGAAATTTCCATTGAAATTTAAAAATCTTTTCCTGTGTATTTCACAAATTTAATCATATTGTATGCAAATGTGTGAATACAGATTGTCATTAGATCTGGCCAAAGCATATGGTATAAATTTATTACATTACATTTGCCAACTCCATTTCCAAGAGGCTTTTAACAATTCATAAAATTACACACATGACAACAAATAAGGAAATCCTTAATATTCAATAATTGACATGAACATAAACAAAAAACGACAAACAATTAAAGAAAATACAAGTTTTAAAATAGTCTCAAAGAATAATGAAATTTAAAAGTTACGTATAGATTTTCAATATGTATTTAAATTTGAAAATATTTCAACTGTTTCTGTTTAACAATTTCTAAGATAAGTATCTTTTTTTCTTGCTAATTGAATTTTCATGGAATAAATTTTTATTCTTAGAAATTGCCAAATTCCTTTTTTGCTAACCGAAATGTAAATCAAGCAATTTAATTACATAAAGGAATATTTGTCCTGTAAATTGGTTTATCTTCTCCACAAGAATCAATTCGATTTTTTCATTAAATTTAAATTAACCTTTGATTTTTTTGGGGAAATTGTTGAGAAAATGAAAAATGTGTTTTTGGAGTATAATTGGCCATCAATTTTAAGGAAAATCCTAAAATCGTTTCTAAAGAAATTTACATAAATGTAAATGTTAAATACACATTTATATGTAAAATGTATAGATTTCGTTTATTTGTGGAAGGAAAGGAATATGTCAAAAATGTATTTTGAAGAAAAAAGACTAACAAAAGTTTTGTTTAAAACTGAGGGTAGTATTTAGAGTTACTTTAAAAACTCGTGTTGGCTAAATATATATAATGCATATATATTTTTAGAAATCTCGACAGAGCTTCGATTAACTCAATTCGAATTCTGGCAATGAAGCATAATCAATTTTAGGCGTTTATCCATGACATACAGGATTCAATCGCGTCTAAAATCTGTAATTATGGACTGACACTACAAGATTGTCATGCTAATTATCCTTAGATAGGGGTTACTTTAAATCAGACCCTTCCGAAAATACAAACGTTAATACATATTTGTATTTGTTGTTAATAGCTTTGACAACTCTTACGTCAATATTGTCAGTTTTACATTTTTCTTCATATAATCGAGCAAAAATTCTAATCGTGCTGCCAGATTTTTGAAAAGACCACTGACCTTGTAAAGACAATTTTACGTAAGTATGAGCGGGACGCAACTATGCTTTTGCGTCTAGCTCATACATAGTGTGTCGGTGTGAAAGCTCAAAAGTTCATTTGTAAAAGTTCGCATATTGTGCTTTTTAACATATATTCATATACACAATAAGAGCTGTACAATCCCTACATCTCGATTGTGGATTGCAACTCAACTTTTATTGTGTTGCCAATTGTCATATTGTTGATTTGTCAGCTATTATTCATATTGTAGATGGCAACAAGAGTCAATTCTAGTTGCCAGTTATAGGTTATTTCAGCAACCGGGAATTTGTAGTAGCTGTAAATATCAAAGTTGAAAACATTTCAATGGAAATGCTGGAAGTTTCGATCCGAAAAAAATTTCAAAGTGGAAAATTAGATTATCTTCTCCACAAGAATCAATTAGATTTTTCATTAAATTTCAATTAACCTTTGATTTTTTTTTGAGGAAATTTTTGAAGATAATGGAAAATTTGTATTTGGCCATCAATTTGAAGTTAAATTCCAAAATCGTTTCTAAAGAAATTTACATGAGTGTAAATCTAAAATATACATATGTATGTAAAATGTACATATGTATAGATTTCGTTTATTTTGGGAAAGGAATAAGTCAAAAATGTATTTTGAAGAAAAAATACTAACATTTTGTTTAAAACTGAATGTTGTATTAAGAGTTACTTTAACTCATGTTGGCTAAAAAAGTGGTTTAGATATTAAACCATTTACGTATGGAAACTTATAACCACGGGTCGGCGCAAAGAGAACAGAACAAAAAATTGTAGGCAGAGTTGCCATTTTTTATACTTTTAACTAAAATATATATTTTTTCAATGTGTAGTTCTAACGTTTTAAAAAGGAAAGGTCTTCTACTCCATTTTTTTTAAATATCGTTACAAAAATTTTTCTATAGAAAATTTTTTTATCAACAATTTTTCGATAGAAAATTTTTTTTATCAAATAATTTTCTATAGAAAATTTTTTTATCAAAAATTTTTCGATAGAGAATTTTTTTATCAAATTATTTTCTATAGAAAATTGTGTATAGAACATTTTTTTATCAAACATTTTTTTATAGAAAATTTTTTTTATAAAAAATTTTTCTATGAAAAATTTTTTTATCAAAAATTTTTCTATGGAAAATTTCTTTGTCAAAAATTTTTCAATGAAAAATTTCTTTATAAAAAATATTTCTAGGGAATTTTTTTTT
Organism: Stomorhina lunata; assembly: GCA_933228675.1. Lineage (NCBI taxonomy): Eukaryota > Metazoa > Arthropoda > Insecta > Diptera > Rhiniidae > Stomorhina > Stomorhina lunata. The sequence goes on from OW121740.1 coordinate 152,066,704, forward strand.
TTTTAAATTTGTATCTAAAGAAAATTTTTTTATTAAAAATTTTTCTATAGAAAACTTTTTCAACAAATATTTGTCTATAGAAAATTTCTTTATCAAAAATTTTTCTATAGAAAATCTTTTTATCAAAACATTTTCAATCAAAATTTTTCCATAGAAGATTTGAAAACTTTTTGATATAAAAATATTTTTATAGAAAAGTTTTGCAGGAAAATATTTGTGTCGAAAAATTTTCCAAAGATAAATATTTTTATTAAAAATTTTTCTATAAAAAAATGTTTGGATCGAAATTTGTAAAAAGTATAAAAATCTAAAATTGTTTAATATTAGAATTTTTTTCTGTTTTGAAAAATATTCCCAATATTTACAAAAATATTCCCAATATTTACAAAAATAATAGTGTCGTGGCAATAATGTTCTAGATTATATTTCTTTGTTCTCTCGAACCATGTATTTTGTTGCTATAAATTGAATTTTGATTTGTTTCTTGCCTATTTTGTTTTTGTTTTTTCTTTAACAAAGTGGTACTAAACAACTCTGTTAACATCCGAATTCCAACTGAATGATTTTAATACTAATTTTCACGAGATTTATTAATGATCGTGGTGGTAATGGTTTCCTACATAAACTGTAGACGAAACTGTCAAGTACATTTAAGAGACGTCAAAGGTACATTTAAAAGACGTCATCCTCATATAAGAAATGTCATTATACATTTTTTTGCTATTTTTTCTATTTTTTGTGCATAGTAGAACATATGATCGCACTCTATGCGGTACTCTATGGTTGCATACTCCTGCTGATAACCGATTACAGAAACTCGGTTGCTTTGTCAATTCTTAATCATATTGTAGATTGCAACAAGAGTCAATTCTAGTTGCCAGTTTTAGTTTAGGCAACTGGGAATTTGTAGTTGCTGTAATTTTTTTAAGTGGCAAAAATATGTTCCCATGGACCTATGATAATGCTTGGAAACTCTATTATAAAAAAAACAAATAAGTTTTTATTTAAAATTTTTAAGGGAATACAAAGTTTCTGCTTAATTGTCGACAACGTAGGTTGTGGTATACCAACATTTCCATGGAATTGCTCCTAAAGCGGCACAAATTTTCAAAAGTTTAAATATTTATATTTTCTTTTTTCACTAAAATGGCTGTTTAAAAATTTTCTTTTTATTCTTAGTTGCCGGTCAAAATTTTCGATAACATTTAGCCACTGACATGAGTTGTCATATACAATACAACTTTTTTTTACTGGTTGTGTTGCCTGTAGGCGATGCAACTAAAACACGGTTGCAATACACAACCGAACCGTAAAAATCGCCGAAAATAGCGTTAGGTAATTTGTGAATGGCCTTTAGAAGCAAGGAATCTAAAGGAGTTCCAAGTTAAAAGAATTCTATAATAATAAGTCTAATAAGTGCATTTTTCATTCATGACCACATGGATTTATCTGATAACTATTTTGGTACTCACGTATTGATTACTCGCCTGGAAAATGTGTATGAAAGACTATTTTCAATGTTAAACTCTTCATCATGCGAAGAGTAGTACAATTTCATAACAATTGTTTAATGAAATTGTAGCATGCAACATACAGACTTATTGCATCAACAACATTATAGAAACAATAACATGTAATAGTTTTTTGCAACTGCTTGATGTCATCAATTGGAAAGTTGTCTTTGAAAATAATTGAACAAGAGCAAAATAATATCAATTGTATTGTTTCGTTTAGGTCAATGTACATTTACTTTATATGGACTTAAAGAGATGGTAATAAATATAGCAGAACTTTGAGATATACTTACAAAATATAAGTTTTAAAACTAACACATACACAAATTATAAAATTAATTAAGGCTTATTGTAAGAATTTTGCATGAAAAATTTAAAATTTATAAGCATGTCATAGTGTTATTTTATGTTTATGAATTAGGGGTAAGTTTTAAGGGCTCATGTCAATTATCAATTTGCGTTTTTTATACCCTTCACCACCATAGGTAGAAAGGGTATTATAAGTTTGTGCTGATGTATGTAACGCATAGAAATATTTAGAATCACTTTCTGAGTCGATTTAGCGATATCTGGACTACATGGGGTCAAACTACAGGTCGCAATTCTAAAGATAGTTTGATGAAATTTTGCACAGATCATTTTCTTTGATAATGGGACCATGGCTATTGAAAATTGTCATAATCGGTCCATTATTTATGGTACCTCCCATAGGTCCCACTTCCCGGAATTGACATTTTGGCCACAAATCTCAATATTTTTCATGAAATTTCAAACAAATACTATTTATATAAACTAAAATCACTGCACCAAATTTCAAAATTGGTCCACATTTGATCATAGCTCCCATACAAACTCTTCTGTCAAAACGCAATAAATGAGACAAAAATCACTAAAACGCTCTTAAATCTGAAGATAATGAGAATTTTGAGTTTATTTTCTACATACTATTTTTAGGAAAAACTGTAATAGATTTGCAAAATTTCGATATAATTGATCTTAGCTCTCATATAACTCCAAAATGACGGAAACAGCTTAAGTATAAAAGTTTTGAGAAAATGTTTGTATGATGGCAAAGTGAGCAAATATTTGCCTATATACGGGAAATAGAACACCTTTGACCTTAGTGGAGAAGGGTCTCGTATGGTCGGGCTTGACCGGCTATAGCACTTTCTTACTTGTTTTACATAATTTTCTTTACTTTCATGTTTACACTGCATATGTGATCAGTTAGTCAAAAACATCAACTTTAGTATACATATGTATTTATGTTTTTCATGTCCTATTCCTAGACAACTATAAATTTACCCTCATCTGTCATTAAAAGCATGTAATCATGTATTACATACAGATTTGTTAACAAGTATATGTACATAAATTGAAACTAGTGTAAACTATTTAAATACTTGCAGTTGAATTTATAACAAGAAAACAAAAATTACATATGCAATGAGAATTTTGTTTTCTTTTTTTGGAATCGATCAATATTGACCAAAGTTTGGATTTAATACATACGAGTATTTGTTTCTTTAAATGTCTGTCATATTGTAAAGCTGGTGGGATGTTGAGTTAATGAACAATTTTTTTATGTGGTTACTTCTAATAGATTTAACATGTTTTCCATTTTAAAGAGAAAAAAACAAATTTATGTAAATATTACCTCAGTATTTAAGTTAAATGTTAACTTAAATGGATTTGTGAGATTCTCGGAATTAATTAGCATTAAACAAATTTTCCCTTAATGTGGGTTTGAGGTCAGGTCAAAAATACTAGATGAAGAAAATTTTAGATTAAAAATTTACATATGACTAATGATTTGATTTTGATATCATAGGAAATTATATTAGGTTTAAAAAATAAAACTTGAATTTAAATGTAAGTAGATAAAATAGGACAGTCAAATGTCAATTACAAATTTTTAAATTGGATTCACACGACGTGTATTTGCTATGTGAACTGTTGGTTTTAATTTTATATGTATCTTTTAGTGTGTTCAGATAACTTAAATAGGAGAGTTCATTTTTTATATTTCGAGATTGTACATCATTTCGAGATACTTGAGCTGGCAACTGAAGTGCCTACAGTAAAGTTTGGTTTGTTCAAAAGAAAATATACGTACTTAGAACGTTTTGATACACGAACGCTATTTATTCTTGAAAAATTTATATCGGTCAATTAACAGATTTGAATATTAATTAAACATATTAGACGGATACTAAATAAATAAAAGGGATGAAAGAAATTTTTGCAGTGAAGCACCATCAAGTACCAGTGTTTATCGATAGTGGCCTTAGTTCGGACAGGGAAGTGTTTTAATCGGTTCAATTCTTTACCTGAACTGATACTGCTAAACCGTTTTATAACTTATCATGAGATTTAGGTACCCTAATACAGTCAGAGACTAAAGCTTAAGTACAACTCAAAAATTGTATGTTTAAATAAAAGTAAATGTTAAAAAAAACAAAAACGCTGAGTTTTGGAGAACAGTTCTTTTAAAGACGAGAGAAAATTTTATTTATTAAGAAGATATTGACGCACAAAGGTCTGGCGCAAGCTAACCACTGAACTTCAAACATAAAATTTGGTTCCTTCCGTAAAACATGGAGGTGACAATGTAATGGTTTGGGGAGCAATTGGAGCAGCGGGGGTTTGTCAATGGCATAATCAACATACTTACAAGAGTATATAGGAAAGAAATTTGCAAGTTTGCATCGATATCTTAGGCCTTGAATTCTGTTAGATCTTTCAACAGGATAACGATCTCAAGCTGCACTTTTTGTGAAAGAGTGGTTGCTTTATTATGCTCCCAGACTTCTCAATATCCATCCTCACTGAACAGATAGAAATCCAATTGAACAAGTTTGGGATTTAATAAAGCGCAAATTTGCATTATCTTCAATAACGAGTAAAGGAGTCTCTTAAATATCCTCTTAAAAAATCTGATCGGAAATATCTTACATATGATTTTGAACAGAAGAAAATCTTCGTTTTGGATTCCTCATGCTACGCGATCTACGCGAATGAGACTAAAGGTTAACAGAAATCGACTTAACAGATGAGCAAGTCCAACAAAGCCATTCATGCTCGAAGCACTTTAGCTATTATTCTTACTTATCGTGAGATTAGGATACCTCTAATAGGTTTACGTTATTATTAGTGGGACATACATACATTCAATTGGTCGCAAGAAATAATACATTTTGACATAGTAGATCTGTGCGAATGAAATCGAAGGTAAACAGTACTCGACAGTATGAGCAAATATAACAAAATATAACGAAAAATATTAAATCTAATAATCTTCTGTTTTCTGAAAATACTGAACCTGTCTAATACATGCTACATAAAAGTTTCATTGCCAGAAGTCTTCAACGATTAAAAACTAAACGTTCATCGTGTCGGACGCCATATAGGAACTGACTTCTTCTCGAAAATAAAAAAATAGTAATTGCGATGTAATCATTTTTCGACATCTGATGAAGTAGTAAAAGCGATTGAAATGCACTTTTGGGAGGTACTTCGAAAATGGTGATGGTCTTAGTTGGTTATCACTTCGACTACTAAGCATAACATATCTTATTCAGCCTGGGTTCGAGCCCCAGTCACGGCAACATCAAATTCTGTAATTATTAATTTCTATTAAAATTTTTTTTTTTAAACCACAGCATCTTCCATCGGCGGTAAGTCCTACAGCATTAACACGCTGTCGATGTAAAATAAATCAAATTGGCTGTAGAACAAAAAGCTAAAAAATAATGCGTGTTATCGTCTAGTGGAAAGCTCTTCAGAATTTCAAGAAGTTTGAAATACTAAATAGGGTTCAACGGCTAGCCTGTACATCACGGGTGAGCTCCGTAAGACCCCATCTATATAGTTGGCATACAGGATGCTGTACAGAAAGCAGAAATTAAATTGAGGGAGCTGCCACAGTGGTCGAACAATGGCTCTGTTCATAGCGTAATCCTTAACACGATTCCTGGCATACTGATTACACTTTGGCCGAACCATTGATCGATAAGAAGTACCATACCCTCAAACCAGATAGGAATGCATGGTACTGCAGTATTCCTGGTAAAAGGCAGTATAAAGACTTCTACACTGAAGGCTTAAGACTTAACAAACAAGTGGGTTTCGGGGTCTACTCTAAAGCTCTAGACCTAAGTATATCACGAAGACTGCCAAATTAATAAAGCGTAGACTAAAATTCTAGCCACTAGAGAAGCAGTAGAATAGCTGAAATCTAACGTTCTCACAACAGTAGGTATTAATATATTCTCCGACAGACAAGCGGTCATAAAATCTCTCCTAAATTCAACATCAGCCCTGAGTTGCAGCAAAGCTCTAAACGAGATGGCCAAGCACTTCAGCATAAACCTTATATGGGTGTCGGGACACAGGAACATTCCACAAAATTGCAAGGCAGACGAGCTAGCAAGACTAGGAACTAACTTGCCGATTCCAGCCGAACTGGAGTCCGTGGGTATGCCTCTACCTCCTGCTCCTACAAATGATAGGTTGGCGTCTGTTATTGGCTGTATTCAATAATTAAAATCACATACATGTTAAGTTTTGTCATCAACAAATACTTTTTCCTGATATGGAGCTAAGGTCAAATGGGGTCTAAGTTTCACGATTTTTCACACATCTTTAACGTAACTAAGCAACCCTTTAATTTTACTATAATTTTATGATTAATTTGCTTACTTTAGGCTTCCAAAAATAGCAAATATGGATCTTCTATAACAATTTTATAAAGTGATTTCTGCTGTTATTTATATTATTTGTTCCTACCACAAAACAACTAATTTTTTGACGAGAAGACATACCCAGTAAAACTTTTCATTACCAAATAATGAGTTAAACAGTTAAACTATTGAACACGAACTACTTACTCATTCGCTGTTTAAGTGATTACATTAACATGGGGATGTCATTGGAGGCAAGTACTTACCAATTGCAGAAAAGTAATGACTTGGGTAAGCAATTTGAAAGCAACAGTAACAACAGCAACAACTTTTTTGTTGTTGTTTTATTAAAAACATATATTTTTAAACGAAATACAAAATTTTTTTTATGATCCCATGGGGGCTCGAACCCAGACCCTCCGACTGCTAGGCAGAGACTCTTCCACTGAGCTACTTCATATGTTGAAAACTTAGCAGCTTATAATTAATATAAACAATTTTTATTTTTAGATCCAAAATCATGTGAAAATAACTTTGTTTTTCCCTGCTTTTTTTGCTTTGTTGTAATTTTTGGAAAAATATTTTTATACGATTTTTTGTAATTATTTTAAAACTTTTTTAAAATTATTTTAAAACTTTTTTAAAATTATTTTAAAATTTAAACAATTTAAATCTTCTTTTTTGTATAAGTTTTTACATAAGATTGACTCTTACTTACTTAAATGTTACAACCTGTTAAGGTCAAAGTCCGAGCATATATTAGAATTCCATGGATTTCGATCTTGTGCGAATATTCTCCAATTTTATAGGCCAAGCTTTGAAAAATGTTCCTCTACTTGGTCTTTCTATCGAAGTTTCGGACATCCTCCTCTAATATTAGGTAGTGGGACATTTCAATTCTAATTTTATCCTCTTCATTGTATTTTTTTCAAGAGAGGGTTACTAGCCCGTAATCCTAACCCATTTTTATCGATCTTATGGGACAACTCTCGGAACATGTTAACTCACAATATTAATGGGTGTTAAACTAGCTCCCCGGGTGATACCATGAGGAGGTGTGTGTCCGCAGTTGAGATGAAGGATGACCCAGATAAGTTGGGCTTACCAAGTTAAGACCAATTAGAATCGTGTTTGGTATTCAACATCCCCTACATAATCAAAATTGACTCATGATGGTATTTTTCCATTAACGTGAGTTAGTTTTACAAATTTTTTTTACAGAAGATAATATTTAATGTCTTAAAATTTAAAAATCATTTAAAAAGACTCTTTTAATAAAAAAAAAAAACTAAAAAAATTGTTGCCCTTGGTGGGATTTGAACCGGGGCCATTCAGTTTAAATTACCATCTTAATTATAAATAAGTATTTCTGTAATAACTTATTATTTATTCGGATGGTATGTTGTAGTCGTTACAAGGTAACTAGTTATCAGAGTACTTGCCATTACCAAAGTTTTGCTGGGTACCTTTAAAAGGGACCCTACTTATTGGACTAATTTTTTTAAATCTAGTGCCAAAAAAATAGACAGAACGCGAATCTGAGTCGAGTATTACAAGTGTCAGCGTAAAGCAATATATCCTATAAACCTCGGTATTTCTCTTGTTTCGTATCTTACTCTAGCTAGGGCAATATCGAAAAAATGTAGATATACCACAATACAAGTCGAGAAGAGCTTGTGTCTCAACAATTTAAAAACCGATTTTAATGAATTCTTCAGCAAAAGTAGTCTTACAAACTGTTCTGTCGATTTGGTTAAAATAAGATCTGTAAATAAGATATTTTTTGTCATATCTCTTAAATGGTCCACAAATTTGTTATGTATATGATTATCTTCGTGTTTATGTGCCAAAAATCCACTCGAAAGAAAGTGAGTAACTCGAATTCAGATTAATTTTGGTTTCACTATTTCGAAGCCTTTCGTTCGTTTTTATTCGAAAGCAAAATATCAAGTGACTCATTTTGACATTTGCTTTCGTATTGCTGGTAACTTATTCGAAATAGTGAAACAGAAATTTGTATGAAAATACTTACGTTTTCTTTCGACTTGTTTTTCGACTTATCTTTCGCATAAAATAAAGTTAGTGAAACGAAAAACAAATTTCTTTCGTATAGGATAAGAAAGAATGCATTCTTTCGAGATCGTGGAACAGGCTATTAATTGTCCTAAAAAGCAATGCAGTAGCATTTTGGGATTTTTACAACATATGTTTGGCGTATAGAGCAAAATAGCACAAAAAATTCCGTTTTGAAGGAAACTAGACGAGATAGCCGAAAACGGATTTTAGATTTGAAAAATTTAGGGTCGAAAAATTAAAGTGGCATTAAACTTCCGCACCACGATATGACTTTTAGAATTGAAAACAAAAATGCAGATGACGTATGTTTGGTAGATTTTAAGCGAGATATTCTAAAATTGATAAAAGTCTTAATATAATAAAATGAACATTTTGAACAGTGCAATACAATTATTTTGCTAAGCATTGAAATACTGCATTACAATTACAATTGTACACAGCTGAAAGTGCAATACATTGACATTGATTGAGATATCCCTTTTTAATGATTGTAAAATTGCATGAAGCTATTTGTGTCTAACAAATTAAGTGTCTAATAAAATTGGTTTTTAAGAAGAATAAAAGTAAAGTGATATGATTTTCTGAAATCAAGATTTAAGCAAAAAATAATAAAATTTGATAGTAATTTAAGCGATAGAATATCAAATTGAAAGAGTAGTAGTAGTGTTCTGGTTAGAAACTCATTTAAAAGCAACATGTTTAGTAGATTACGCATATGTACATTTTTATTCAACTAATACTCACTTTCTGTATGCACAACTGGACCAGGATGTTTGCCACTGCTGCCACCCGACGAAGCACCTGATAAGGAGGCAATTTTACCGAAAGGATGACCACCCCCTCCTCCCGAAGGTATAGGTGTCAATTTGCTGGTAGCCGAGTTAATAATGTACTTGCCAACATCAGTAACTTTATCACCTGAAGCTGCCACCACTTGACCACTGGCACTTAAGGCATAACCACTACCCTTGATCAGTTGACCCTTAAGAGCGGTAACACCTCCAGTTATAGCCTTCACAGCTTGGAAAATGGTGTTAAGCACAGATTTTTTCAAAGACCAGGGGTTATATTCAACAGAATTGCCCTACAAAAGAAAATTGTGCTTAAGTTTAATATTTAAAATTAATTGCCTTAAAGTTTCTAACTTACATGATGAACATCTCCATAGGATTTATAGCCATAACCTCCACTGCTACCTCCCGAACTGGCCGAAGCTATACCAGCAGAGGCTTGACCCAGACTTGCAAGAAAACCATGCTTTACATGCAGCGCATATTCCGCACTGCCACCACCTGATCTTTTTGCTAATTGTGAGTCTTTGTCGCTTGCCGCCAGATCACTATCTACCGTTACATCATCTAGTGAAATGGTTTTATCTTCGGCTTCTGCTGGATAGGCTTGTGACAGCAATGGCAGCGTTAATAAAAGCAAATAAAAATACTGAAAATTTGGAAAATTGTTTAATTAAATTTTTTTAATGTTCGTTGGTTTCGGTTAAAAGAGATTTTAATTATGCAATAGATAGTTATATAGTTGGTTTAAGTCAATGCATTTTTGAAAAAAGTGTTGATTAGACCGGCTCTCAAAACTAACAATAAGTCTTAGATAGGCCTTTTGTTGTTCTTTTCTGACCAAAAGTAACATGACCAACATTTTTTAATAATAGAATAACGGTCCGAAAAGTTGTTATTATATAAAAATTGGTAATATATAGAACTTTTGTTGCAATTTTAAAAAACTATATTTTAATAAATATTCCAAAAATTTTAAAAATAAATCTTTTATTGTAGACAAAATTATCTTCCAAATTAAGTATAATATGTTGGAAATAATATTGGTATTGTATCTATTTTTGTATTAAACTCATTTTTTATTATTGACAATTTTTTTGTTGTGAAAAACCGAGATTTTTTTTAAAGTTAATGGTTTTAAGTAACTTTTACTGATTTAAGAACAGTATTACTCTATTATTACTCACTCGAGTCTAATGTTTCATATCGATGGACAGGTTATTTTATCTACAATATAGTCCTACATTTTCAAGTCCTGAAATTATATATCAGTAAGAAAATATTAAATAATTCAAAAAATCGTAATGTTGCTCCAAATTGTTTGCTTAATCTGAGTCGAAAATCTTTTCCGAATTATCGCATAAATTTAGAGTATGTTAGTTTTACATGATAAAGAATAAGCTTAGTTTTTTTTGTTTGAGAGACCGTCTAGTGCAATTGCTTAAAAGTCGTTATAGCAACTAAGTTGCCTCAGTTTGTGTCATGTAATGAAATATTGGGCCTCATTTGGTTGAAAGTCTTTTGAATGAGTATATTTATTGCGCGATTTGCAAAAACCAAACTACTTTTTGTAAAATTTTACTTTAAAAGGGAATGTATGCCAATGGCAACTATGTTAAGCGTTTACATTCGAAAACTAAAGGCCAAAAGAGTTTCTGTATTTTTATTTAAAAATTGAGGAGGTAAGATATTGGACATGAAGTTTTAAATCTTTTGCATTTTATGAGTCAATATAAAAAAATTTGTAAAGCTTATTTTTTATATAAAAATTGCTAAAGGAAATTTTTCATACAAAAATTTCTGTAGGAAATTTTTCATATAAAAATTTCCATATACAATTTTTTATAGATAATTTTCTACAGAAAATTTTTCATATAAAAAGTTTAATAGAAAATTTTTCATATAAAAATTTTTATAGCAAGTTTTTTATATAAAGATTTTTCTACGAAATTTTTATATGAAAGTTTCTATAGAAAATTTTTTATATAAAAATTTCTATAGAAAATTTTTTGTATAAAAATTTCTATAGAAAATTTTTCATAAAAAATTTCTATTGAAAATTTTTTATATAACAATTTCTACAAAAAATTTTTCATATCAAAATTTCTATAGGAAATTTTTGATATAAAAGTTTCTATAGAAAATTTTTATAGAAAATTTTTCATATAAAAATTTCTACAAAAAACTTTTCGTATAAAAAATTGTTCATTAAACATTTCTATAAAAAATTTTTCATATAAAAATTTCTATAGAAAATTTTTCATATAAAAATTTCTACAAAAAAACTTTTCGTATAAAAATTTCTAAAGAAAATTTTTCATATAAAAATTTCTATAGAAAATTTTTTATATAAAAGTTTCGATAGAAAATTTTTTATATAAAAGTTTCGGTAGAAAATTTTTTATATAAAAATTTCTATAGAAAATTTTATATATAAAAATTTCTAAAGAAAATTTTTCATATAAAAATTTTTATAGAAAATTTTTCATATAAAAATTTCTATAAAAAATTTTTTATATAAAAATTTCTATAAAAAAATTTTTATATAAAAATTTCTATAGAAAACTTTTCACATAAAAATTTCTATAGAAAATTTTTCATATACAAATTTCTATAGAAAATTTTTCATATAAAAATTTTTATCGAAAATTTTTCATATAAAAATTTCTATAGAAAATTATTCATATAAAAATTTCTTTTAATAATTTTTCATATAAAAATTTCTTTAAAAAATTTTTATATAAAGATTTCTATAGAAAATTGTTCATATAAAAACTTTTTTATTTAAAAATTTCCATAAGAAATTTTTCATATAAAAATTTCTATAGGAAATTTTTCATATAAAAATTTCTATAGAAAATTTTTCGTATAAAAATTTCTATAGAAAATTTTTTATATAAAGATTTCTATAGAAAATTTTTTATATAAAAATTTCTATAGAAAATTTTTCATATAAAAATTTCTATAGAAAATTTTTCAAATAAAAATTTCTATAGAAAATTTTTCATATAAAAATTTCTATAGAAAATTTTTCATATAAAAATTTCTATAGAAAATTTTTCATATAAAAATTTCTATAGAAAATTTTTCATATAAAAATTTTTATCGAAAATTTTTCATATAAAAATTTCTATAGAAAATTATTCATATAAAAATTTCTTTTAATAATTTTTCATATAAAAATTTCTTTAAAAAAATTTTCATATAAAGATTTCTATAGAAAATTGTTCATATAAAAACTTTTTTATTTAAAAATTTCCATAGGAAATTTTTCATATAAAAATTTCTATAGAAAATTTTTCATATAAAAATTTCTATAAAAAATTTTTCATATAAAAATTTCTATTGAAAATTTTTTATATAAAAATTTCTATAGAAAATTTTTCATATACAAATTTTTGTAGAATATTTTTTATATTAAAATTTCCATAGAAAATTTTTCTTATAAAAATTTCTAATTTTTGTATGAACAATATTCGTTCATACAAAAATTTCTATAGAAAATATTTCATATAAAATTGGTTCATATAAAATTTTTTTTCAAAAATTTTGCATATAAAAATTTCTATAGAAAATATTTTACATAAAAATTTTTGAAGAAAAATTTTTAAATAAAAATTTTTACAGAGAATTTTTCATAGAAAATTTTCTATAGAAAGTTTTTGATAGAAAAATTTTTATAGAAAATGTTTCATATAAAAATTTTGATTAAAAATTTGTTATACAAAAATTTCAAAAGAAAATTTTTCATATAAAACTTTCTATAGAAAATTTTTCATATAAAACTTTCTATAGAAAATTTTTCATAGAAAAATTTCGATAGAAAATTTTTCATATAAAAATTTCTATAAAAAACTTTTCATATAAAAATTTCTATAGAAAATTTTTCATATAAAAATTTCTATAGAAAATTTTTTATATAAAAATTTTTAAATTTCGAATTTTTCTGCTGACTTATTCTGATTAGGTATACTTCTTAAAAAACAGGTTGTAATATGGCAAATTAAAACACGATAAAAATAAAAAACGCTATCAACTTATTTTTACAACTTACACCAAAAATTTGTAAACTTTCTTTAAAAGTGTGTATGTCGTGCGACAACATTAATTTGTGGCAACTAGACACAAAAAATCTGTTGCATAATTGCATGCTTCTATGCATTTATGACAGTTTTGTGATTCAAACTGTGATTTTCAGTTTTTCATTTCAATATTGGGAAATACAAAATTTGAGTTTTTTTTTTGAGTTTTTAATCTTTTGAACTCAGAATAAAGTCATATATTATAGCAAACATATCTGCTGCATGTTGTAGACAAACTACTATGTATTGAAATTCCTCTATAATTGTTTAAGAATAACAAAATTGAACGGCAGTTGCTTTGGTTTGACGAGGAAATATGAATATGGAAATTAATAATTATTTTTAAGTATTTAAGTATTACCAATTAAAATTTAAGTCAATTAAGTTATTTCCATTCATAATTGTATGACTCTGTTTTTATTGTAAATAATTTGAATTTTACAAAGTTTTTTTTTGTCATTGTTAAGCATTTTTAAAGACAAATTGTGCAAAAATTTATTATTTATGGTCCATTAATTTTGTATTTATCTACTGAATCATTAATTTGAATATTTAGCACATTTAGCAATTCGTTACTTTGTTTTTCTGTGTCTTCATTTAATTACTTTTTGTTTGCAACTTTATGGTAGTTAATTAAGTCTATTGAGAATTTGATGTAGTTTAATGAACTATAGATTTAGAAAAGTTAGCAAAAATTAAAAAAATAAAAAATTACAAAATGTTTTACGCAGAAAAGTTGGCGATAGCTATATTTTTCTATAAAATTGAAGGTAGTTTTCTATAGAAGTCATTATAGTATTTCTATAGAAAAGTTGGCGATCGCCATAGTTTTCTATAGAAAAGTTGGCGATCGCCATAGTTTTCTATAGAAAAGTTGGCGATCGCCATAGTTTTCTTTAGAAAAGTTGGCGATCGCCATAGTTTTCTATAGAAAAGTTGGCGAACGCCATAGTTTTCTATACAAATGTTGGCGATCGCCATAGTTTTCTATGGAAATGTTGGCGATCGCCATAGTTTTCTATGGAAAAGTTGGCGATCGCCATAGTTTTCTATAGAAAAGTTGGCGATCGGCATAGTTTTTTATAGAAAAGTTGGCGATCGCCATAGTTTTCTATAGAAAAGTTGGCGATCGCCATAGTTTTCTATAGAAAAGTTGGCGATAGCCATAGTTTTCTATAGAAAAGTTGGCGATCGCCATAGTTTTCTATAGAAAAGTTGGCGATCGCCATAGTTTTCTATAGAAAAGTTGGCGATCGCCATAGTTTTCTATAGAAAAGTTGGCGATCGCCATAGTTTTCTATAGAAAAGTTGGCGATCGCCATAGTTTTCTATAGAAAAGTTGGCGATCGCCATAGTTTTCTATAGAAAAGTTGGCGATCGCCATAGTTTTCTATAGAAAAGTTGGCGATCGGCATAGTTTTCTATAGAAAAGTTGGCGATCGCCATAGTTTTCTATAGAAAAGTTGGCGATCGCCATAGTTTTCTATAGAAAAGTTGGCGATCGCCATAGTTTTCTATAGAAAAGTTGGCGATCGCCATAGTTTTCTATAGAAAAGTTGGCGATCGCCATAGTTTTCTATAGAAAAGTTGGCGATTTTGATATGAAAATTTTTCTGTTAAAAATTTGTAAATATTTTTCAATAAAATATTTATATATGAAAATATTTCTATCAAAAATTTTGTATGAAAATTTTTGTATTCAAAAATTGTCTATGAAAATTGTTCACTAAAATATTTTCTTTAAAAAAATTTATATAAAATTTTTTTAACAAATTGAAATTTTTTCCATAAAAAATTGTATATGAAAATTTTTCTGTTAAAAAATTTGCATATGAAAATGTTTCTGTTCAAAAATTTTATATAAAAATGTTTTTATAAAAATTTGTCTATAAAAATATTTTATATGAAAATTTTTCTATAAAAAAATTTTATATGAAAATTTTTCTTTACAAAAATTTTGTATAAAAATTTGTCTATAAAAAAATTTTATATGAACATCTTTTCTTTAAAAAAAATTAAATATGCACATTTTTTTATAAAAAAATTTTATATAAAAATTTTTCTATAAAAAAATTTTATATGAAATTTTTTTTATAAAAAAATTTACATAAAAATGTTTCTATAAAAAATTTGATATGAAAATTTTTCTGTAAAAAAAAGGATATGAAATTGTTTCTATAAAAAAAGTTTGTATGAAAATTTTATAAAAAAAAGTTTATGTGAAAATTTTTCTATAAAAAAAAATTTAATATGAAAAATTTTCTATAAAAATTTTTCTATCAAATATTTTGTGTGAAAATTTTTCAATGAAAAAAACATACAAATTTTTCAGTGAAAATTTTTTTTTTTAATTTTTTAATAAAAAATGTCATGAAACTAATTTTTATATGAAAAATTTTTCTATAAAAAAATTTTATATGAAAACTATTTTTTAAAAACATTTTATATGAAAACTTTTCTTTAAAAAAATTGTATACACAAATTTTTCTAAAAAAAAATATTATATGAAAATTTTTCTATAAAAAAATTTTATATGAAAATTTTTCTATAAAAAAATTTCATATAAAAATTTTTCTATAAAAAAATTTTATATGAAAATTTTTCTGAAAGAAATTAATTTTTAGTTGAACCAAGAATTTATGTTAAGAGGTTGTGGGTTCGAATCCGGGCTCAGGTTCATATCATAAATTTTTATTTTTATTTTAATAATTTTTATGATTTTTTTATTTTTCTATAAAAAAATTTTATATGAAAATTTTTCTATAAAAAAAATTTTATATGAAAATTTTTTTTCTATAAAAAAATTTGATATGAAAATTTTCTATAAATAAATTTCATATAAAAATTTTTCTATAAAAAAATTTTATATGAAAATTTTTCTTTAAAAATTTAATATGAAAATTTTTCTATAAAAATTTTTAAATGAAAATTTTTCTATAAAAATTTTTTTTAAGAGAAATTTTCTTTGAAAATTTTTCTTGAAAAAAATTGTATATAAAATGTTTTATATGAAAATTTTGCCAAAAAATTAATGACCAAAAAATTTGATATGGAAATTTTTCTTCAAAAAAAATTTCGATAAAAGAATTTTTGAGAGAAAATTTTTTATAAAAAAAATGTTGTATAAACATTTTTCCACAAAAATTTTTCTATAAAAAAATTTTATGTGAAAGTTTTTCTAAAAAAAATTTATATGAAAATTTTTAATAAAAAAATGATATAAAATTTTTTTATTTTATTGAAAATTAGTAAAATTATACAGTGCTTTACTGTGTGTTTTAGCTTAATCCTTTCTATTAACTCCTTTATTATTAATACAGATTCATTAGACTTACTTTTGTTTTAATTCCCATCCATTTAAATAAATAATCCCTTATTTTGCTTTTCTTCCTGTCCTATAATCAATTACTGATTCATAATTCAATTATTTCCCTTAACATTTGCTTCCTCATTATGGAAATTGTGAACTCAAAAAAATGAATTGAAAATTACATCATTAAAAATTCACTCTAATTTATTCATCGATTTTATATTATGACACGCGATTATGTCAACGTTTCTGTTATTTCGCTTAACAAATTTTTGTTAAAAATGAAAAATTAATCAAAACCCAAATTCCCGAAAGAAGTCAAACAATCTCAAAAGAGTAACGAAAATCTTATAAAAACCAAGAAAGCGAGACAAAGAAAGAGTTATATGACTAAACATTTAGTAGTTCCGTCGAAGTTGGTGATTATGACGATGGCGGTGATGGCGATGGTGATGACCTGATTAAAAGTGATTGTACCAGATTAGTAAATTTTATTTCTTTTCTCATTCTCTTTTTCCACCGAATTCGATTAATGCAGACATTTAAATTTGTAATAAATTAATAAATAACGAATGAATAAACTAAAACTAACCTATCACAATAATTGGTCAGTTGGACTAGAAGAAGTCGAAGAATATTTAATGAAAATAAAAGTCATAGAATTGACAACGTGAGAATTTTTATATGATTTAACATGTGCTATAATTTATGGTTGTATGTATATTTTTGTGTTTAGGTATAATATTTTATTATTCTTGTTTTTTTGTGGGTCTGAGCAAATTTGCACTCATGTGTCTCGGAGTGTTTTCAAAACGTTAAATTCGCTTTAAGAAATAACAACTTTTAACTTTCACTTTAAAAGGGAGTGTTGTAGCGTAATTTTGTTTACATTTTGAAATTTTTATTAACACATTTCAGTTGTCATATTTTTTTTTCTTATACATTTTTTTTGGAATTTGAACAAATGTTTTATTTAAGTAATTGAATGGATTAACTTAGCATTATTGGTTGTAGGTAGATTGTTTAAAAAAGCTACATAGAAACACATTTTGAAAATTAACGTCACACTTTTTTGTAAATCTTTATTAGCTGTGTTTCGAAATGTCTTAAAGTATTCTATATATTAAAATTATTATTTCAAACCATTTAAAATTTTTGATTTTTGATTATGATTACGAGTTATTGTAGCATTTATATTATGAAAAGAAATTAACTTATTTTCTTTTTGTAATTACTATATGTAGTGTGAAAATTACATACAGTACAAATATGGTTCTTTAACGACTTTAGTAACGAATCAATTTGTACCAAAATTTATATTTAACATAAAATTTTATTTTTAATTTTTTAAATTTTCTAATTAACCCTTTTATGTCATAGTTAAAGTAAGAATAGTTAAAAATATTATATTAGGTCATTGTATGAGCCTTAGAAAAATACTGATTTTAATTTCAGGTCTCTATCACTTGTGGTTTTACCATTATGAGATGTTGCTTATAAGCAACATTAACTATTGGTAGTACATTTAAAAACAAAAACAAATATTTTTTTCATGTTAATTCTATTGATAGGAAACAAGACTATTTTTTGTTGGTTACAATTAAAATTTAACTTTTTTGGTCATAGTTTAGAATACACAAAAAAAGTTGTGTCCGTCAAAGATAATGTTAAAACAATTCTATTTTTTTTATTTTTTTGACACTCCTACGAACACCGTCCTTTTAGTATTTTTTGCCACTCTAATCGAATCTAGTAAGAATCGAGTTTTAAACAAGTAAGAAAGGCTATAGTCGGTCAAGCCCTTCACTACTAAGGTCAAATATGGACCAACAATTAAACAAGTTTTCCTTAAGTCTTAGAGACATACATACATATACTATGTGCTATTTTTTCAAAATTTCGAGATTTATATAATTTCCGGCTAAGGGCCTAATATGGGAGCTAGGGTCAATTGTGGACCGATTGTTACCAAATTTTCTTTATTGGTTTATATTTATAAAATATTTATCTGTGCAAAGTTTAAGTAATCAAATACATTTATCTTTGGAGTTATTAACGTTTTTGTGCTTTAATGTGTATATAAACGTCTTTTGAGAATGTGTCTTATATGGGAGGTATGGTCAAATTTGGCCGATTTCTACAAAATTAGGAACACTGATTAAAGTTATGATAAGCAATTTGTGCTAAATATTATTAAAATACAACTAAATTTGTGGCTGTAAAAGACCAAAAACTCTATTCCGGGAAGGCATCCCTATGGGAGGTAAATAGTAATCCGATTTCGCCCAAAAAGTACAGGGATTGTCCATGGACTAAAATATGAATCTGTGCCAAATTTTATCAAATTATCTTTAAAGTTACGACCTGTAGAGTGATAAAAAGCTTTCATGGATAAACGGCCAGCCAGCCAGTCGGACGGACATCGTTAAAACAACTCAGGGAGTAATTCTAAGTCGATTGGTATACTAAAAGGTAGGTCTCAGACCAATATTTCTATGCGTTACAAACATCAGCACAAACCCAATATACCCTTTCCACCTATGGTGGTGAAGGGTATAAAAAGTTATGACTAGAAATTGACTTGGTAGTAAAAAGTCATTAAGGAGAGAAATGTAGCCCTTATAGAGCCGTAAACACCGATTTATAAAATATTATGATCGGACTAAAAATGACACGACACAGTGTACAAAAAACTTAAAGGGCTAAAGGTGGCTAAAAGAACTTTTGTTCGGTTTTTGTTTACATTATCTTTAAACTGAAGGGGTGACTGGCACACATTTTTTTGTATAGAAGGCGAGCCGCTCTAATATACACCATTCTTTTGCTCCCCATTCAACCGAATGATCAATTTGATCAAGACCCATGATCGTCTTATCTTAGATAAGATAAAAGGGAGGATTCCACAGAGTTATGGAAAGGGTTCACAAGACCATATTTGTGATCAAGAGTGATTCTTAGCGGTATGTGCCGAAAGCGTCCATTATTTTTTGGCTATACTTTTTTGCATTTACTTTCAGTGTTAGTCTTCAAGAGACATTATTTAACTTTTTCATAGGATCTAATCACATATTTTCTAAAGGAAATGAGAATCAAAATATTTTAATCAATAATGCGACAATGAAGCACATAGACAGGGAAGGTGAAAATTATCCTCCACTGTCTCGTTGCACGATCTGCAGATATCGTAATTACGTAGTCCTATTTTTCTAAAGGAAATATTTAAGATTACTATGCCCATATTTTTCCTATTTATATAGTTTTTTAGGTTGTATTACTTGGCTCCCACAAAGTTTTAGTTTGATCATGACCCATACCACAATGTATCTGAATCTGCGTTGAATTTTTGTCTTATATTGTAGAAAATAAAGTCAAGTCCAGGGTAAACACCTTCAGAAGTATTTCTTATATCCATGTGTGCACGGGCCAATTTGTCCGTAATTTCGTTATAATGTCACCCAGAACCTCGATCCCTTCAATATTTCGATTCATGGTCTCCCAATTTTCTCTGGGCGGTATTACTAAGGAAATCTCCAAAATCACATAGTCTGTTCTGGTATCTACAGAGGTATTTAGAAGAGAGTAATGCAATTATTTGTCTGCTTTTAAATGTTAAAAAATTCACTTGCGTTGAATATAGATTTATTTCGTTACAATTCCAGATTGTAAATTTATCATCGAAGAATATAGTGAAATATTTTACTGGAAATTTGACTTATCGACAATTTTTTTAAATCAGTTTCGCACAATCTTACTTGTTGTTCCTCCATTTCAAACTAACTTTTAGTGTAAAAAATATTGCTACTATGGACAAATGTTGGCTATAAGCAACATTGAGTTATTGAAATTCTTGGCATATTAAAAAGAACAATTTTTAAATTTTACCAATTTTATCTCTTTTTGCTGTAAATAACAGTATAGTAAAATTTTTTTAGCAAAAATTTAATTTTATTATAAAAACCGAAAAAATCTTAAACATTAATCGTTTTAGGAACATAACATGGTGTCACAAATGAGCAACTTTTGTAGAAACTTGGATTAGAGGCCTAGGTGAGGATATACAAAAATCATTTTCAAAGTTTCGAAACACGTGCAAAATTTTGAGATATTCGCGAAAAGCTGTTTTCCGGTAGGTCTTGGTACTTTAGTACCTCCAACACACACATCTGCAGAGCGATTTTAAAATTTTAAACAGTTTTGCAAAGTCAAGGGAACAAGCTTTTATAAGATGTATGCATAGGGAATATATTTTAAGAAATTAAGTAAGTTTTTATCAAAAAATTCGCTATATATTTTTTTCGTAATCTTTAAAATTCAAAAGCAATTTTGTTTTATACAGTCTTTTAAAGCTAGTTCTAAAACAAGTAAGAGTGGTATAATCGGCTTTGCCGAATTTTGGATACCCTTCACCAATGGTGTTCCAAACGTAAAGTACAAAATCGTAAGAATATATTAATAGTTATATAGTTTCTGATTACTGACTTAGTTGAGCCCCACACAAATGCTTGATATGTATATTAATTTTCTTTTGTTCATACTAAATGTAATTCCTAGCAATATTTACCTATGTCGGAAAACGAAAAGCTTTTCGGTGGCGTCATCATCTAGAATAGTTATTGACCCAAAAGTTAGGTTGGGCAGGTAGAGAATGCTTATTTAAGCCAGCCAGTAGCTTCGATATATGTGTCTATTTTACGAACACTTAATAAAAGATGCTTCAAAATGTAGATGACCTTAGATTTGCAAAAGCACATCGATTTGATGAAGATTAAGTATTTGGTATGCAACCCAAAAACGAAGTGCCCAGTGAGGGTTGTGTACTTTAATTCGTACGAATCATCCAACTAGTTCTTGATTAGTTATGTAAAACTTTGAAGTTAGCGGACTGATTTAGGTCAAAGCTCTAACAATGATTGTCAATGTAAACATGCCTTAGAATTATGGGGTATAAACTCTTAGTTTTAGATACATACGTGAAATATATAGCTTTTAAATAGAATTAAGATGAATACTTCATCAATAATAATGTATTGTTCTTTCGGTCTGTCCGATGGATGTGTGGAAAGTTTTGCTCTAGTTCTTTGTGCAATTATAATGTGATTTAATTTATCAGCATTAAAGTGATTCCCGGTCGGGGTTATATGGGAGATATAACTAAATGTGAACCGAGCTCGACCATTTTCAATACCGAACTTTTTAAAAGATCTAAAATACTTTTGTCAAATGTTGTTGTCTAGAAAGTATATTTTAGGCGCTATCGCCCTGAATAACGATATTGTACAATGTCTTTATACTAAATGTCATCATCGTATCTATTATAATTTGTCATTTATTAGCTACTAAGAGATTGCCTTAGTCGAAGTTATACGGGAGCAATTGTGAAACTTGAACGGAATTCTCCCAATTGCAATTAAAAAATTTAAATTTTCGTTGATATGTGAGATACATACATACATAGGTTTAGAACGGATATCATGTACTCAGTTGCATTTTTGTACTTCCTAGGAGATTACCTATAATTTGATATATAATACATTCTCAAAAGTTATCATAATTTTCAAAAGTCAGACACAAAATTAAGATAACTGCAGTGTGTCTGTCTGCTAAAATCAGATTTGTGGAGCTCCTGGAAGGTATAAACATATGCATTTTGCACAAAATTTTATGATATCGTCTCACCCTAAATTTCATCATTGTCGATCAAAACACCTGATATATCGCTTAAACACTAAATTATATTTACCACAAATTGCCGAATGCATCAGAGTTTAGGTAATCCCCTGCGAAGTACGCTATTAAATTTCATCAAAATAAACATCTGAGATATCGACAAAACAGGAGCTCCAAAAACTTGACTACAACAGAAAAAAGGACAGACAGGTAGACGGACGGACAGACAGATAGACGGAGGGGCGGACGGACAGACAAACAGACAGACGGACTGACGTCGCGAAATCGATTCTCCTGCCGATTCTGAGTGGATCGGTAGAATTTGAATGGTATTCATAATCAGATTTGTAGAGTTTATACATCAGATTTTAGGAAATCTTCCCACAAAGAACGCTGTTAAATTTCATCACAATCGGTCCATAAACACCTGAGATATCGCTGAAGCAATACTTACAAAATGTCAACAAAATTTCTTAGACACGTACTTTGGGGAATTTGCTGCACATCACAAGTAGTGTTTTGGCGATATCTCAGTTATTTATGGACCGCTTTTGATAAAATTTAATAACGTGCTTGGTGGGAGAATTTCTTAAAATCTGATATAAAATTATGTATGTTATGTATGTCCGCGCAAAAGGAGGATGGTTTTTCCTATTTCTGCATTTCATTTTTTCAACAAACATTCTCTAATGCGTACTTTGGGCAATTTGCAATACATCAAATTTAGTGTTTTGGCGATATCTCAGTGGTTTATGGACTGATTTTGATAAAATTTTACAGAGTGCTTTGGGGAATCATTTCCTACACTTTGATATATAATATATTATCACATGTACACCAGGAGTATCTCTTTTCTCTTGTTATTTAAAAATGTGTTTCAATCAAAAATTTTAAAATTTTCATATAATTTTTGGTATTTTTTCGATATTTTCGGTGTTTATAAACCGATTTTAATGAAATTTAATAGCGTTCATTGCGGGAGAATTTCCTAAAATCTGATATATAATTTATGTAGGTCCATCCTCCAGGGGCTTCAGAAACTTGATTTCAACAGACAGACAGACGGACAATCGATTCTCCTCCAGATTCTGAGTCGATCGGTATAATTTTTATGGGGTCTACGATCACTAATAAAAAAATTACAAACGGAATCACAAACTTATAATACCCTTTCACCTATTGGTGAAGGGTATAAAAAAACAATAAATTACTTATAAATATCGGTTTACAATTATTTCCAAAGTTATTCAACTTTTTTAAAAGTTAAATTTTTTTGATTACAAACAAAATACTTTTTTTGTAATGAATTTCTGATTAAAATGTTTACATGCGTAGTATCAATATTTAGTACATGGCCTAGTCGGTTTATGAAAAGCTTGATAATAACTTCGATTTTTCATCTAATTTAAAAACTTTAAGCCACGTTTTATTAGAAAAAAAATTGTCTTGTTATATTAATATAAACTTTTATGAGCTTTCATATAAGAATAAGCCAGATTTTTAATCTATTTAGTAGAAAAAAGTGGACAAATTTGGATTTTTTTAGATATTCTTTATACAAAAAATACTTTGGATTTTGACAAATGTATCAAAAATGATATTCAATTCTAGAACGCAATCTGTTTTATTTTTATTGCTGTTAAAAAAATAAATTCGGAGCTGGCCGAGTTACTAGTCGATAAATTGACGAACCCTGTTAAAATCGGTTTTTGCGAATAAGTGCTAAACTTGGACTTATTTCTGAAATTTGTTTGCACGATTTGTCATGTACTTAGTAAGGCCTACAACTCACGCTTATTCGTTTCCCAAGTTTTTTTTAGTGTTTTAGAGTGTAATTCTGTAAATAAACTTTGCAATCTTTTTGCTCGGAATTTAACCTATTTTTTTTATCAAAAACTTCGCCTTCTTTTATTTAAGTACTTCTCAAAATTTTCTAAAATGAAACTCACTAAAAGGCTCAGAAAATTGCGCACTCTTCTATTAAATATCGTTTTGGGATATCAAAATTTAAAGTCCTATATTTTTGAACCGCCGTGGTGTAGCAGGTTAGTTATCCGCCTAGCATACCAAAGGTCCCAAGTTCGATCCCCGGCCCAGACCCACTTGAAAAAAGTAAATTTTCAAAAAGCGGCGGTTCACTTCATAACTGAGCTAGCCACCGGTTATTGAGTTTTAGGCTATGTAAAACATCTCCAACTAATGCATTTGCCGTTCGGAGCCGGCGTTAAAACGTAGGTCCCTTTCATTGTCTGAAAGAAGTACCCCTTGTTCAAATTGGAATGTTGTCGGGGAATTATAAATATATATATATTTTTGAAATTTGAGATAAATCTTTTTCGTAAATTCCACAAAGGAAATGTAAGTAGACGCAAAATTTAAAATAGAGTAGTGGAGTAGTGTTTATGGATATTTGATTTGAACTTCCCGATATCGCAACTGTCATTGAAGTCTTCTGCTAGGAGCGAATTCCACATATCAACTGTATGGCTAAAGAGCGAATTTTATCTGTAGTGTGTTGTTTTGTCTACTGGCCAATTGACTACAAAGGGATGAGCTTGGAATAATTCTTATTCTAAGTTATCTATAGACACAGTCTATTGTTACACATTTTACTTATCAATTCCTTATCAAAAATGTATGATTAAATTCAAAAATAGTGTTTTCAATAAAAAGTTTATATGAAACTGTTTCACGCCCTACACAACGATCTTATTGCAGTGTAAGGTACTACAAACAAAAAAAGTTACGCCGGAACAGCGACGTCTAATCAATACTTCTTTATAGAAATAATTGCTTACTTCCAAAACGTAAGATAACATTTTTGATTTTCTTACAAATACATCTGTCGGTATAATACCCATTTCCACTTTTGTAGGATATGGACGGATTATAAACAAATAAATTCGTTTTCTTTTAATACCTAAAATCATATACATAAATATTTTGTCATAATATATACAAAGATAATATGTTTGTTCCCGTACTCTAACGAAACTACCCAAACTTACTCAAACTTGTTCCCGTACAAAATTTTCAATACAAATTGTTGTTTTTTGAGTAATTTCTGACAACTTCGGACTGCTTTGGGTTGTTTCGTTATAGTACGGGAACAAACATAATATATGTAAATTATGACTAAATTATATTTTACGAATAATATCAATGACCCTACAATAAAACAAATGTTTGTTAAAAATGTAATCTTAGTTTTAAAAGTAGCGCTGTATTGTAATAACTTTACACTCAGGAAATTATTACAGTAACTGATTGTATGTTGTTTAGGAAATTTTCGGTTATGTTGTTTTCAAATGAATATTCATTTAAATTTATATGAAAATTGATTTTTAACATATTTATACATTTGTTTAAAAAACTACCTACAAAAAAATACTGAATATCCGTAACATTTGAAAATATCAGTTGTTTAGTTTTTATAAATTTTTTCAATTATTGTATCAAATATAATTCGTATTTGCTTAATTATTGTTTCTCCTTAAGTATCTTAGGTTTGCTTATTGAAGAAACTTTTTATAATACTGGCCGCCTATCACGGAATATGGCCTAAGCAAACAACAAACTTTGTTTTGTCTGTTTGGTTTTTTTATGCCTTAAAGGATATAACCTTTTTATGGTTTCGTCTTTTATGTTAAGTTATTCACGAAACAAATGAAAATTGTCCGTTTTACGGAAATTTTACGTAGTTTTTTACCATTCAATTTTTTAAAAATAAATGAAAATTTCCGTTTTTTATACTAAAAATGTAGTTTAAATTTTTGTCAGTAATTTTTTTGAAAACAACTGAATATTCCGTTTTTAAAACTGAAAATGTAGTTTAAATATTTGCCAGTTAAATTTAAATGAAATATTTATTGAATTTGAATGAAAAATCAGTTGACCGGTTTTTAAATGAATATTCATTCATTTCAAATTACATTTTTAGTTAATTTTAATTACAAATTATTCTGAGTGTACTAATACTTTAATAATATATAGACAGTCAGACAAACGAGCCGAAATCTTAAAATAGGCTCATCCACTAAAAGGTGGATGTAAAGTTAATATTTCTATGTCTATGGTGGTGCAGCTTTTAAAATTATACAGATTGATTACAATTCATCAGCAACCATGTTATTTGAATTATCAAATTAACAGAAATATCTATATAATATAGGTTTTGTTTTAAAAAGTAGTCGTATTTCCTAACCACAATCAATAGAAATATATAAAGTTCGTTTCCTAAGTCTTTTGTTTTTAAAGCAGATGAGATGATTGTATGCTGGTAATCGATGTTAAATAACAAAATTTTATTCGACGAAGATGATTGTAATAAACTTGGATTATACATGGATTAACAGTGTCAATATTTTAGTTGTCATTTAAATTTGGTTTTATACAAATCATAAGAGATAAGTAAGAAGAGTTTAATTACTATTGTTAACTATTTTGGCAAAAAAAAATTGCTAATAAATTTATTTCTATAAAATTTTCCACATTTGTATTCATTGCATTATTTTGTAAGGGTTCCAGCATACAAATAACTTCATTATGAATATTTTAACAAGTTTATGAGAAATATCTGTTTTTAAATTAGCTCGGCCATTTGTCTATTCAAGTGTGGGTTACAAAAGTCAATGAAATAGTACAAAATTACATAATAACTCAAAACAGAAACCACAAACAAAAACAAATGATGAGCTAAAAAGACTATGAAAAAAATACTCTCACTTAAATTCGTTGAAATTGTTACTCGCGTTGTGTAAAGAAAGTAAAAACAAAACAAACTTGAAATAAAAGCTTTTACTTTCAAACAAAACTACTCATCTTAAAATGGTTACAATTTTGCTTTGATGATAAAATTGAGTGATAAGTCGATACGTAGATTTGAAAACAATGAAACGTTAAGCGGTAGTGAAAAAGAGAAGAGAGAGAGGAGAGGCTAAAATCAAGAGTATGCACTTGAACTTGTTTGATTACAATAATTGCAAGTATTTATTATGTGACTGTAGTTGTGGTAAATATTTATGCTTTTTCTTGGGTTTTTTTTTTGAGATTTTCACTTAAACAAATAAAACGATCACTTTATTTCTGTGAGTGTAGTTTTGAATAAGAAAATAACAAAATTGTGTGTGATATTTTATTTAATTTGTTGGTCATTGTCACTTTGAATAACAAATATCGCTGTTAAAATTTACAAAATGTAGTTGGTAAATTTGCTTTTTTTTTATTTATTTATCGCATTATTTTTTGTTTAATAAATTTTTTTTTCTTTGAAAACAGACTTTCACTTAATTTTTAGCATCCAAAATTTTATTTAAAATTGTGGTTGATTATATGCTTTAGTTTTAGTCAGTAATTTCTTTTGAATTTTTTAAAGCACTTCCTTTTGTTTTGAATTTTAATTTTTTTATAATATTTTAAAAATTTTCAAGATTTTTAAAAATTTATTTTAAATTATAATTTTCTTTTTATTTGTTTACTTTAACTCACCTTCATTTTATATTTGTTTTAATTTAAATTTATTAAAATATATTTATTTGTAAATATTTTAATAAAACCAAATTTTGGTTTTAATTTTATTTGTTTGTTAAAAAAAAATATTTCTTTAATGCGTTTGTAAAACACGTCCGCTGCGTTTGGTATCGTTTTGACTTTTACTGTCTCAGACCGGCATTGATTGTGGCTGAAGACTTTTTTTTAAATTTTTCTTTCTTATATCTTTCTTTGAGCTTTTTTTCTTTTGTATAGATTTAAGGTTTGAGTTATTTTTTGAGTTACTTTTAAGCACTTTCTTTTTTTTAAATTTTTAATATCACAAGCCACAACTTAATGGTAACACTAATTCAATTTTTAGTTTTTTTTAAATTAAAGCTTTTTTCCAAAACAAAATTTTCAAATTTAATATTTCCAAAAAATATTCATTTAAAGATAGAAAATCGTTAGCGCTGTTACTCGTTTAAAGTCTTCAAAACATTTGTTAGTTTTTCCGCTTTGCCAGCGTCTTTTAAAGAAAACTCAATTCAAATGCTTCTTATTTTGTTGCTGGATTTTTTTAAATCAAATAAATTTTGGTTTTTCAATACCACTACACATGAAAATCAAATTTTGTTAGATTTTTACAAGTGTGTGTGTGTGTATATGTGTGTTTTTCTATCTCATTTGATATGTAATTTTAAGTTTAAATGCAAAATTTTTAGTAACACGAGTTTTCTTATTGTGGCCACCTAACAATTAATTTGTGCTCTTTTGACTTGATTATTTTTTTTTACTTCATCATCATCATCATTTAACAACAAATTCATTGTCTGATTTTTGTTGTTGTTGGTGGTTTATTGCTCTTAATATAACAATTTGTTATTTTGTGTCTAACAAAGTCATACATAATTTTTGTACTCACTTCTCTGACAGTTTCCTTGAATGCATTTTGTTTGTTTTTTCTTCTTCTTCTAATGAAAACGCGTAAATTTTGGCTGTTTTTTTTTTCAATAAATGTTTACAGTGGGACTTAAAGAACTTTATTAATTTGGAATTCTTAAAAAAGTACGTAAAAAGAATTGATGTAAATTTTTGAGTTTAAAGTAAAACTATTATCTTACATAAAGTTCGTTTCTTAAGTCTTTTGTTGTTACTTGAACTATTCGAAGGAAATAATATGAAATTGATGTGTATGAAAGATTGTGTATACAAATAGGATTTTTTCAATAAAATATTCTTTGTATAAAATAAGCTTTTCATTCAAAAATTTAAAAAAAAAGAAATTTTAACCTTTTTCTATGACAAAATTTAAAAAAAAAATTGGTTGTCCCCTCCTTTTTTATATTTTATGAATAATTTGTCTTTTGAATTAATAAATAAATGTACTAGACTGAGATTAAGTGCAAATAATTTTGTTTTTGAATAAATATTTTCCCAATAATTTTGTATATTTTTTGAAAAGTCAAAAAGTTTTCTTTGAACATATTTTTTAACAAAAAGTTTTAGTACAACAAATTTTTTTATAAAAATTTTAGTACAAACAATTTTTATATAAATATTTTTGAATCAAAAAATTTGAACATATTAAAGTTTCTTTGAAAAATTTCCTATAAAAATAAGAAATTTTTCAAAAATTTCCTATAACTAAAAAAAAAAGAAATTTTTAAAAAATTTTCTATGAAAATAAGAAATATTTCTTATAAAAATAAGAAATTTTTTTTTAATTTTTTTTATATTTTTCATAATTTTTCATAAATTAAAAATTATAAAAAATAAGAAATTTTTTAAAAATTAAAAAATATGAAATTTTTTGAAAAATTTCCTATAAAAATGAGAATTTTTTTTTAAAATTTTCTATAAAACTAAAAAATTTTTGGAAAATTTTCTTAAAAATTTCCCTTAAAAATAAAAAAAAATTTGAAATAAGCCTATAAAAATAAGAAATTTTTGAAAAATTCCCCATAAAAATACAAAATTTAAAAAAAAATATCGATAACAATAAGAACATTTTGAAAACTTTCCTATAAGAATATTCTTGAAAAATTTTTCATAAATTAAAAATTATAAAAAATAAGAAATTTTTTAAAAATTAAAAAATATGAAATTTTTGGAAAAATTTCCTATAAAAATAAGAAATTTTTTTAAAAATTTTCTATAAAATTAAAAAATTTTTGGAAAATTTTCTTAAAAATTTCCCTTAAAAATAAAATTTGAAATAAGCCTATAAAAATAAGAAGTTTTTGAAAAATTCCCCATAAAAATACAAAATTTAAAAAAAAATGTCTATAACAATAAGAACATTTTGAAAACTTTCCTATAAAAATAAGAAATTTTTGAAAAATTTCCTATAAAAATAAGAAATTTTTGAAAAATTTCCTAAAAAAATAAGAAATTTTTGAAAAATTTCCTAAAAAAAATAAGAAATTTTTGAAAAATTTCCTAAAAAATAAGAAATTTTTGAAAAATTTCCTAAAAAAATAATAAATTTTTGAAAAATTTCCTAAAAAAATAAGAAATTTTTGAAAAATTTCCTATAAAAATAAGAAATTTTTGAAAAATTTCCTAAAAAAATAAGAAATTTTTGAAAAATTTCCTATAAAAATAAGAAATTTTTGAAAAATTTCCTTTTAAAATAAGAAATTTTTGAAAAATTTCCTATCAAAATAAGAAATTTTTGAAAAATTTCCTATCAAAATACGAAATTTTTGAAAAATTTCCTATCAAAATAAGAAATTTTTGAAAAATTTCCTATAAAAATAGGAAATTTTTGAAAAATTTCCTATAGAAATAAGGAACTTTTGAAAAATTTCCTATAAAGATAAGAAATTTTTGAAAAATTTCCTATAAAAATAAGAAATTTTTGAAAAATTTCCTATACAAATAAGAAATTTTTGAAAAATTTCCTATAAAAATAAGAAATTTTTGAAAAATTTCCTGTAAAAATAAGAAACTTTTGAAAAATTTCCTATAAAAATAAGAAATTTTTGAAAAATCTCCTATAAAAATAAGAAATTTTTGAAAAATTTCCTATAAAAATAAGAATTTTTTGAAAATTCTTCTATAAAAAAAATTTTTAAAAAATTTCCTTTAAAAAATAAGATTTTTTTTGAAAAATTTCCTGTAAAATGAGGAAATTTTTAAAAATTTCTTATTTTTTGAAAGTTTTTTTTTTATCAAAACTGAAAATTTTTTAACAAATTTTTATAAAAAATTTTTGAAAAGTTTCTTAAAAAAAAAAAATTGAAAAATTTCCTAAAAAAATAAGAAATTTTTGAAAATTAAATTAAATTAAACATTTTTATATCGGGTGTTTTTTATTGAGGTATAGAACTTTAAGTTGGCATCACTTTTTTAACTGGCGGCCATTTTGTCAGCTGTCAAGTGATTAATATTTAGTTTGGTTTGCCATTTCATCATGAACAGGTTGACAAAAGAACAACGCTTGCAAATCGTGCAAATTTATTTCGAAAATAATGGTTCAGTTCGCGAAGTTTACCGCAAGCTCCGTCCATTTTATGGTCGACATAATCGTCCATCAGAGCAATTAATTCGGTTAACCATGGATCGTTTTCGCACTACGTTTACTCTATGTGATAATACGCATCCACAGCGACGTCGAACAGTGCGCGCCGAAGAAACAATTGCCGCTGTAGAGCAAAGTGTTGAAGAGGACCCGAATGAATCGATTCGCCACCGTGCACAGCAATTGGAGCTTTGTTCATCAAGAAGATTTTGCGCAAAGATCTTGGCTTGCGACCTTACAAGATCCAGCTTGTGCAAGAATTAAAGCCGCGAGACCATGCAATGCGTCGTGATTTTGGTGTATGGGCCGAAAATGAGATTGATCTCGATGCTGATTTTCATCGCAAAATTTTGTTCAGTGATGAGGCTCATTTTTGGTTGAATGGCTACGTCAACAAGCAAAATTGCCGCATTTGGAGTGAAGAGAATCCACATGAGACCCTTGAGACGCCATTACATCCACAAAAACTGACTGTTTGGTGTGCTCTATGGGCTGGTGGAGTCATTGGGCCATACTTCTTCCGAAATAATGCTGGAGAGTCAGTTACCATAAATGGAGACTGGTATAGAGCCATGATAACCGACTATTTTGTTCCCCAATTGGATGGCATGAATGTGGATGAGTTGTGGTTCCAACAAGATGGCGCTACATGCCACACAGCGCACACAGCGCATTGAAGGAAACATTCGATGAGCGCATAATTTCGCGGAATGGACCTGTCAATTGGCCACCAAGATCGTGCGATTTGACACCACTGGATTATTTTCTTTGGGGATATGTGAAGTCGCTCGTCTACGCCAACAAAGCAGAAACGTTAGGGGACTTGGAAGCCAACATTCGTGGCGTTATTGCCAACATACGGCCCCATATGCTCGAAAAAGTAGTTGAAAATTGGACCTGTAGAATTGGCTTTATTCGAGCCAGCCGCGACGGCCACATGCCCGAAATCATATTTAAACATTAATGGCATAAAATTATCCTTCCAATAAAGCCAAATTAATAGACATTAAAACGATTTTCTTGTGTTTTATTTCAATTCGAAGTTCTATACCTCTAAAAAAAACACCCATTACTAATAATTATATTTAGAAACATTTTTTTAGGGAAAATTTCTTTAACAAAAATGTTCTATTTAAAAATTTGAGTTTTGTTTAATTTTTATATAAAACAAGTAAAAAGTGCTTTAGTCATTCAAGACCGACTATTAGGAAAAGTTGGCCAAATATTTACCAACTTATCACAGCATTAATATATCTTATATATTTAGGTATTTCCGTGAACAGGTCTAATAGGGGAGCAAGGGTGAAATGTGGAGCGATTAACACGAAGTTTTGCTTATCGATTTATATTTACATTATATTTACAAAAACAAAACTCAATTATCATCAGATTCGTAAGCGTTTTTGTAAATATAGGGGCATTAAAGAAAATTTTTGGTCTTATATGGGACGTACCCTTGAGGCCCTATGCTCCACTGGGAGTAAAGGATGACAGAAGAATGCAAAAAAATGCACCTTCCTACAACGGTTGAAAATCTTTTTGCTTATAATTTACTTATACATTTTATATTTTTTGATCCGAAATCATATGTTAACAATATTTGTCTGGACGTCTGGCTAGCTGGATCCAAAGTACATCAAAGTACAGATCGCACTAATGATATTTTGATAATTTGATGATATTTGGCACAGATAATTTGTTTGATAGTCCATGGCTATTTAAATTCGTCTAAATCGTTCCGTTATTTATGGTACCTCCCATAGGTCCCACTTCCTGGAATTGATATATTGGCCATAATATTTTTTCATGAAATTTAAACAAATGCTGCTTATGTAAACCAAAATTACTGTACCAAATTTCGTTGAAATCGGTCCACATTTGAATATAGCGCTATACAAACTTTTCTATCAAAACGCATTAAATGAGAATAATATCCCTAAAGCGCTTGTAAATGTGAAGATAATAACAATCTTAAGTTTATTTTTTGCATACATAATTTTTGTAAAAACTGTTATCAATTTGCTAAATTTCAAGATAATTGGTCCGCTTTTGACCCTAACCCTCATATGAGTCCATCTTAAATATATACAAAATTTAGCAAATATTTGTCTTTATACACGAAAAAGAACACCTTTGACCTTAGTGGTGAATGGTATCGTATAGTCGGGCTTGACCGACTAATTTCGATTTATATAGAATATCATAATTTGGCTCATGATTTTCAATTGTCACTTTAAAATCAATAAAAATTCCAAAGCACTTCCTTATATCCTTTTATAACACCCACTGTTCCCCTAAATAAAATGTTAAGAGCTCTCTACAAATGTTGTAACATCATCCATTCAAATAAATAAAAACAAATTTAATATAATGCAGCAGTTTTTCTTTTTTTTCTATTTTATGTGCAAAATTTGTCTAACACATAAATACCACACATCAAATTAAACAACAAAAAAAAAAAAAAAAATTCACAAAAATTGTTAAAAGACCAAAACGAAAGACTTAAGACACATGCGCTTGCCTTATTTGAAATTGAATTGAAACCGCAGAAAGTCATTTTTTTTCTTTTCTTCTGTTAAATTTTTGGTATTAAAGATGCAATTTATCATTTTTGAAATTGTTTACTATTTCACTATTTCGAAACCACTACAAAATTTTGGATTTCATAGTTAAAAGATTTTATTTTTTATCTCCAAAGGATAGTAAACGAAAAATAAGATATGACGATTATTCAGGTTAAACCAGGTATTACGTATTAAATGAATTTTACTATATCTTTTTGAAGGAATTTAGATGGGTGAAGAGAGATTTGGGTTGGAAATTTTATGAAAACATAAAACTGGATTTATTAAAATTAAATGGATTAAATAGTGAATATAAAGTGAAGGAATTTTATGTAATTAAAGCAAATATTAAAAGTATGACGTAGTCAAGGAGTATTTGTTAAAATGTAAAAGGTGAAGTAGAGCAATATTTTCAAAGAGAAAAATATTTCCTTATATTAAGAGTTTAGAGTACCTTTTGTTTAGGCTTCAATACAATTTTACAAAAACCTAAAGACTTTATTTGATTTTATAATAAAGTTTTTTTTTTTTAACATTATTAATTTACATGACAAAAAAATATTGCAAAAGCAACCAAAGGCTGCCAATGCATTTTATTTGAGTTTTTGAAAAGAAATTGCATTTTAACCATTTTTGAAAGGTACTTAATGTTTTAAAACACCCGCCATAAAAAAACTAATAAATTGGTATTAGGGGAGCATTAAACAGCAATTTCCATAGATTGTATTCATATGATTTAACAAATTTTTATATTTGTATACATACATACATATATGAGTCTTTAATTGTTGTAAATTTGACATAAAATATTTAATTACTTTTGTCATTTGTTGTATAATAAACATTGAAAATTTTGTTATTTTGTAATCATTAATTAGGTGGCCTTATTTTACTATAACATACTTAAGTGAACTTTAGAAATAGTGATACTTTATATTAAGTTATTACAAAATATTTTCATAATAAGTAAATAACAAAAAATTTATGAATAAATCTTCATTCTTAACATTTGACCTAAGCATTTTGTTGATAATGAACTTTCTATGAAAAAGTTCAAGTGTTTAAAACTATGAAATACATATATTTAATTAAGTGTATCTATATACATGTTTTATATATGGAAGAGTAAACCTACTGATAATATATTCATATGGAAGTTTAAAAAAATGTTAGATCTTCTTAACCAATAAATAATACAAATTAAGCCTTAACCTTAATTTTTCCCGAATGTCTATATTTTTTACATTTAAAATTTTTTTCATTTTGAACTTTTTAATAGGCAGAAATATTTCTAGGATTTTTATAGTAATACAATTAATTTGTAGTAGAAATAAAATTTTTGGACATATTTTAATAAAAAAAAATAACAATAATAAATAAATAGTAAATAATTAAAAAAAAGTTAAGTGAATGGTAAAAGTAACAATTTAATTTAGGTTAAATTTAGCAATTTAAAATTAGTTAAAATTTCAATTTTTTTTAAATTAATTTTAATAATAACCAGTTATAGAGAACATTGAAATTTTTGATGAAATTTTAAATGTAAATTAAATTTAATTGAACATTTCGATTTTGTTAATGTAGCAAAATTCGTTATTCAAAGTCAAAACTTTTGGTAATAATTGAATTTTAAAGTAGAATACTTACCAAACAAATGGTGCAAGCTTTTCACAGAAGGTCGATAAGATGTGAATGATGACCCGGGATGGTACACATAAAATCCGATGAAAAGTGAAAAAAAATTTTATGGTGAAAAATAAGAGCAGCTGCTGATGATATCAGCAATTTTTTCGGAAAAATTTTTTTTTATCAAAAAATTTTCTATAGAATAATTTTTTTTATCAAAAATTTTTCTAAAGAAAATTTTTTTATCTAAAATGTTTCTATAGAAAATTTTTCTATACAAAATTTTTTTTATCAAAAATTTTTCTATAGAAAATTTTTTTATCAAAAATTTTTCTATAAAAAGTTTTTTTATCAAAAATTTTTCTATAGAAAGTTTTTTTGCTAAAAATTTTTCTATAGAAAATTTTGATATCAAAATTTTTTTTATCAAAAGTTTTTCTATAGAAAATTTTTTCAAAAAGAAGAGTATTTGCATATGATCCCAAACCTGTCACATTTATTTATTAATGTAACAGATCAATTTATTGATAAAAAGCCAAAAAATGTTTGCGGAGAAACCAAATTCCTCGACTCGTTTCGATGGTTGGTTAAGCCATCTCTTCAGGAGGATTATCCGAAATTTAGACAGATCGAAAACCTCGCATTATTACTGTATTTACAAACACAACTTTTCAGAATTATGTTCATAAACCATAAATTTTTTTATTAAAAATTTTTCTATAGAAAATTTTTTTATCAAAAATTTTTCTATAGAAAATTTTTTTATCAAAAATTTTTCGATAGAAAATTTTTTTAATCAAAAATTTTTCTATGGAAAATTTTTTTATCAAAAATTTTTTTATAAAAAATTTTTTATCAAAAATTTTTCTATGGAAAATTTTTTTTATCAAAAATTTTTCTATAGAAAATTTTTTTATCAAAAATTTTTCTATAGAAAATTTTTTTATCAAAAATTTTTCTATAGAAAATTTTTTTTATCAAAAATTTTTCTATAAAAAATTTTTTTATCAAAAATTTTTCTATAGAAAATTTTTTTATCAAAAATTTTTCTATAGAAAATTTTTTTTATCAAAAATTTTTCTATAGAAAATTTTTTTAACAAAATTTTTCTATAAAAAAATTTTTATCAAAAATTTTTTTATAATCAAAAATTTTTTTTTAATCAAAAATTTTTCTATAAAAAGTTTTTTTATCAAAAAATTTTCTATAGATAACTTTCTTATCAAAAATTTTTCTATAGAAAATTTTTTTATCAAAAATTTTTCTATAGAAAATTTTTTCATCAGTTTTCTATACAAATTTTTTTTACCAAAAATTTTTCTGTAGAAAATTTATTTATCAAAAACTTTTCTATTCAAAAATAAAGAGTATTAGCATTTTCTATACAAAATTTTTTCATCAAAAAGTTTTCTTTAAAAAAATTTTTTATCGAAAATTTTTATATAAAAAATTTTTTTTATCAAAAGTTTTTCTATAGAACATTTTTTTTTATCAATATTTTTTCTATACAAAAATTTTTTCATCTAAAATTTTGCTATAGAAAATTTTTTTATGAAAAATTTTTCTATAGAAAATTTTTTTATCAAACATTTTTTATCAAAAATTTTTCTATACAAAATCTTTTTTGTCAAAATTTTTTCTATAGAAAATTTTTTTATCAAAAGTTTTTCTATAGAACATTTTTTTATCAATATTTTTTCTATACAAAAATTTTTTCATCTAAAATTTTGCTATAGAAAATTTTTTTATGAAAAATTTTTCTATAGAAAATTTTTTGATCAAAAATTTTTTATGAAAAGTTTTTCTATAGAAAATTTTTTAATGAAAAATTTTTTCTATATAAAAACAAATATTGATAAAAGCCAAAAAATGTTTGTGGGGATAACCAATTTCCCGACATGCTTCGATGGTTGGTATGTATACTCCTCCAAAAGAGATGGCCTAACCAACCATCGAAACGCGTCAAGGAATTAGTTATCCCCACAAACACAAATTGTCTGTTACATAAACAAATAAATATAACAGATGGAATCAAATGTAAATAGTTTTTCGTTTTGAAAAATGTTTTTATAAAAAATTTGTATATAAAAAATGTTTGTATCCAAAATATCTAAAAAAGTATTTTTATCTAAAAATCAAAAATTGTTTAATATTAGAATTTGCTGATATACAAATTCCAACTGAATATGTTTAATACTTATTTTCACGAGTTTAATTAATGATCGTGACATTTTAGAAAAACGAAAAAGTCTTCGGCTTCTGGTGGTATGGGCTACCTTCTTTTGATCATAACAGGTGACGAATCATAAGTAAGTAGTTATAACTTTAAAATCAAATTCCAATCGTCTAAAAAAGCACACCAGGTTAGATCAAATGTAAAGGTTTTGCTGTTTTTTTTTTCGATTACCGTGTTGAAGTGCTTCAGGAGTAGTTACCGCATGATCGTACTCTCAATATGGATTATCTTGAAGTTATGCGATGTTTGCGAGAAGCAGGCTAAGAAAACGTCCGGAATTTTGTTAAAACAAGTCATGGCTTTTGCATTACTGTGACAGGTGCGTCACAGTAATGCAAAAGCCATGACTTGTTTTAAATTTTTTAGTAAAAATTTTAATTTAAGTAAATTTTTACTTTTTTATTAAAAACCTGTTTAATAAAACTGAAAGAGAGGAATTAATTGGAAACATGTCTCTACGGATAAAAAAAACATTTTAATTTGTAATAGTCCACAATCGACATTTGACTTTAGAAGTTTAGGGTATCATATGGTCGGCCTAGATCAACTTTTTTAGATGTGTAGTGGTTAATGCTCATCAAAATAATTTCTAGTGTCAATCGGTTCAAAACTTAGTACACGTGGTGTAGTAGTACTCGGTTGGCATTTCATAACTTGACCACTTTAAGGTATAAGTTTTTTGTAACTTTTTGTATACAAAAGATTTTGTTTGGCTATAACAAAACTATTTAAGAGTTCAGACATAATAAAGTTGTTTTACTTAGTCAACGACCTTCACACTGAGATAATTCTAAAAGCATTTAAGATATTTTAGTCTAAATACATAATTTTAACAATTTAATTTTATTTGACATGTTTTTTAGTATGTCCCGCTTAAATTTTTAATGAATTTGTATTTTGTAGAGTTTTTAGAATTCAGGAAGTTTAATTTTTATCATAAAATTTAAAGGCCTAAGGTAGTTTTATTTTATATTTTTAGACTTTTTATAACATTTTAAACATGAACAAAAATTAACTAAAATTTCGTGGAAATTAAAATTTTGTCAGATTTTTTTTTACTTTTATTTGTTTCAAACTAAAGCACATGACTGAGTTTATATCAATCTCATAATTTGTTAGATTTATAAAACATTTCATTCATTTACTTCATTCAAAGAAATCATTTAAGTAAAAATTATAACGACATAATTAAATAAATGGAGTGTGACTCTGTTGAAAGGCAATAGTTTAAAAAAAGTATTTAAATTCAAAGAAAATTCATTTAAAACAATGACATAATATTATAAAAATATCGAAATTTTTTTACAAGATTTTTTACATTAAAAAATGTTAATATAAGTACAGACTTGGATAAAACTTAACTTAAAATAATTGTTTTTTGGTAGCAAATAAAGGTGTGTTTTATTTCAAAAATTTATTTTTTCTTGATAAATTAAATAACAAAACCTAACAATATCTATCTAACTTCCTTGTAGATTTTCCAAAAATAAAATTAAAATATGCTTAAATATTTTATTTTTTTGCCTCTTTGTGTTAAAGACCCGTAACAATCAATGGAAAATATTGTATTTTATTTTTCTTTAAGAGCAAATCTGGTTTATTATGCAACATTTACACACTATTATTTTTTTTTTATTATTATTTATCTTTTAGTTGCAACACTTGAACTTAAACTTCACTAGTCTTTCGAATAGACCAAAATGTTTAGCTCTTGTAAAATTTGTCAGTTTTGCCTTCGTTGCTGAGTGCAAGTTTCTGGCAGTTGCTGCACTTTTTTCAAAAGCAAACAAAAAATGCACTTTCAACTGAAACTTAACATGAAAATAAAAAAAATTCAACTTTTTGAAAGTTTTATATAAATGAAAAAAATACAAATTTTCATTGCCTGGAACTTAAAGACGATAAAATGTATTTCATTTTACTCATGTTCAACGGATATGAACTTTTGTGGTGTTGGTAAGGAGAGTGGGTCTAAAAAAGTACTAACAGAAACTTTTTCAGAGTAAAGGACTACATTATGAATATGAAACAATCTTCTGAGTATCGGATTATAGTATATTGAGTATAAGACTGTTGTCGCAGTATGATACTTTATGTAGTCTAAATCAACGTTGGCCAAATAAAGAGCCTTTTTAAATAAGAGTAAATTTGCAAGAGAGAGAGAGTAGATAAAGAGAAAATGTTACTCTACTCTTGCAGCACAA
This sequence comes from Stomorhina lunata, assembly GCA_933228675.1. NCBI lineage: Eukaryota > Metazoa > Arthropoda > Insecta > Diptera > Rhiniidae > Stomorhina > Stomorhina lunata. Next base: position 152,106,451 of record OW121740.1, read on the forward strand.
CATTAAGAGAAACATGTTGTTCTGCTTATAGACGCAAATAGAACAACAACTACACAAACAGATACATTTTAGAAAACTGCTTGGTGCTAAAAGGTCCAATGTCAGATCCCGGATGTTTTTAGTTCAATGTTGGGCAAAGTCTCTCTGATTTTTAATTTTGCTAACCCTAGGGGTTAGCAAAATGCCCAACATTGTTTTAGTTACTCATTGCACCCAATCTTTAGCTCATCCTAGAACAACTTCATAAGAAATTTTAGGGCAAATGTCACTCTAAACCATTGTTGGGCAAAGTCTCTCTGATTCTGTCTTATTTTGTATTTTGCTAAATCAGAGAGACTTTGCCCAACATTGCTCTAAACTCATCTAGAACTGTTAGTGTTAAGAGGGCCAATGTCGACATTGGCCCTTTTATCACTAACATTTTTGTTTTATTTTAAATAAAATAAAAATGCTAAAAGGGCTAATGTCAGGAATTTATTTTACATTTTTTTTTATCAATTTTATACCATATCTTATTAGATATACATGTTATAAGTTATTAGATATATACATATATATCCTCTAAATTCAATAATATTTGTAGTAATATAACAAACAGTTGCCAAATAATATTGTTTTTTTTTTGTCAATATTTTCTTGTAAAAGGGCCAATGTCACAGAAAAAAATATAAAACGTAAAAATTAGTTAGTGCTAAAAGGGCTAATGTCATATTTTTTCTTAATTTGGATCTTTTTCAAAGGATTGATGTTACCATGTCCTCTATAGGATCATAATACATGTCTAACCCATAATTTTATGAGCGAAACTTGGAAATTTGCTGAGCTGTAAGCAAAACAAAATCTTATAAAAATTTCATTTCTAATTTTCTCAAAACTAGTCTTTTTCGACATTGTCCCTTTTAGCACCAAGCCACAGAGTTATAAGTAGTGAACTTTGCATAATGGGGCGGATAACTTAAAAATTCGTGACGATATTCAAAACTTAGGACTTTATTTTGAGTATAAGACTTGTATTTGATTATAGTCTGAGTATAAGACTATGTTCTAATATTAAAACTAGATCCTGAGTATAACAATATAGTCTAGGATCAAATTGCAGAATTCGATAACGATCGAAATGTAAGATATTAACATTTGTATAGCATACTTTTAGGATGATCTAAATAATTTATAACATAAAAGGTTCACTACAATATAACTTATTTGTCAAAAGTTCCCTGATAGTAATATAATTTAATTTAAAGTTAATGTTTTAACAAATAAACAAGCATATTTAGATATCAAATTTTATTAAACTGTTTGCAAAATAAATTAATTTGAAAATCCTTAAGGTATATCCTATATTCTTAAACGAGCAATAATTGTATGTATTTATATATATATATTTATATATATATATATAGAATGACTATCTCGAAAACGGCTCTAACGATTTTGATAAAATTTGGACATTGGGTATCTTTTTTGATGTATAGGTCGAAGAAGAAGGGACTTTTGGAACCTTTGCCTCTAAGAGGGTAAAAACGGGTAAAAAGGGGAAAAAATCGAAAACACTATATCTCCTTAAGTAATAGGTATAGAAACAAAATTTAAATTACGTTTTAAACAGCTATGAAAATAAACGGACAGGTGTTTGGTACTTTTTTGAAACTATGTCCGATAAGGGGTAAAAAATGGTGAAAATAGTTTTTTTGGTACCTTTTTAACCCACTCTTATATTTTAAACTAAGGAATATAGAAAGAAACTTTGTACTGCAATCAATAGATGTGAAAGAAATATTGAATACGTATTTGGTACTTTTTTGATTTTGTGGCCAAAATGTGTAAAAAAGGGATAAACTGATAACTTAACATCTACAAAAGTAATATGAATAGGAAAATTATGTTAACTGCTTTCTAATAAAATGTACCGAATTCAATTGGTACCAAAGAAGTACCAATTATGCATATGGAACTTTTTGAAATTAGGGGATAAAAAGGGGAAAAAATTAGTTATAACTTTAAAACAAATTAATGTTTGTCTGTATGTATGTTCTTTATAGAATAGTAAACTGTGAATTTGATCATGTTATGCTCTTTAGCAAAGATGTTGCGGATAAGCCGGCGGAGGTTTTTAAGTTCCGACAGGTGGCGCCACTGAAAATTACTAAAAATTAATTAAATCGTAAACTGTACATTTTATCATACTATGATCTTTTGCAAAGTTGTAGCGCATGAGCCGGCGAATGCTTTTTCATTGATGTGAATAATTTCCGACAGGTGGCGCTACTGAAAATTACTTAAAGTCAATTTAATCGTAAGCTGCACATATAATCATGCTATAATCTTTAGCAATGTTGTTGCACATGAGCCGACGAAGGTTTCTTAGTTGGTATGAAGAAATTTCGACAGGTGGCGCCACTGAAATTTACTTAAAGTCAATTTAATCGTAAACTGTACATTTAATCATGCTATAATTTTTAGCAAAGTTATTGCGGATAACTCGACGAAGGTTTGTTAATTGGAATGACCAAAGACCGACAGGTGGCGCCACTGAAAATTACTCAAAATGAATTAAATCGCAAACTGTGCATTCGATCAGACTATAATCTTTTGCAAAGTTGTTGCGCATGAGTCGACGGAGGTTTCTGTTGGTATGACCAATTTTCAAAATTATTTAAAATGAGTTAAACTGTAACTGTATAAAAAAAATATATAAAAACTTTAAAATTTGCCTCAAAATGCTTATCATAAAGCCCCGAGCAAGGCTCGGTCAACCAGGTACTTACACAATATCAGCTATAAAGTCTGAGTTTTCTATAGGTTTCGAATGCGACGATTTAGCCCCTGAGTTTGGAACTATTGTTTGGGTATAATTTAATTAGCTGTAAGCGATTTGAGAGTTAGGTGTGAAAAAGGTCGATCTTTGACAACGAAAATGGGACTACAGTATTTTTAATATATCGTCGGCTTAATACGTAAATCTGCTAACTAACTTTTTATATTTTTCATATTTCAAAAACAAAAATATTGTACGTTAAGCAGTATTTCTAGCTAACATTCTGTATTTGTGGATTTAGCAGTTTTTCTTTTCGAGCCTTTTCACACACTTCAAGGCGTAAATTAAACAAAAATTTACATGCTGGTCGACGGGCCGTATCTTTTTCTACCATATGGCATCAAAATCTGATTTTACTTAAAAAGTCGATTATATATTATTCGTGTTTTGTACATTTTTCCCCTTAATACCATCACTAATATTCACATGTTGCCTGGTTCCCCAAAAACCATTCATTTAACAAGTTAGTAAATAAGTTTTTACATCTGTAGATAGTTAAATGTAGTCATAGCACAGTGCCTCTAATTAAAATACTAGTACGAATTCGAATAAATGCATTTGAAAATTTAACAGGTTTATCATAGCCTCTAATCATTAAAAGAAAAACATTGTTGTAATCGAAGGAAAGCTCCTTTGGAAAAATGTGATGATGTTGTACCAAATTTTGCTGTAACGGAAACCTCTTGACTTGCTTGTTAGATGGTTTGACTAGTTACCGCTCTGCATGGCTCCGACAAAAAAAAAAAGATATAGACCAAAATCGGAAGCAACATATAAATAAAATTTGACGGAAGTATTTTCCTCTTTAAACTTTTCAGTTTTTTTTGTCTTTCACAAAATTTTGTAAATTAAACAAGTTATTTATTTATATGTTAAATTTGTATTTTTTTAACAAACAATTTATTTGAAATCAAACACTTTAGCGAGTTTTACATTGTGTGTGTGTGTGCGTGTGTTTGGTAATTTTCGAGAGTTTTCATCAATGTGCCATGAGTCCATGAGTTTAAAGTGTAAGTGGAAAAGTAAGTTTGTGAATTTTTCTTGTAATTGCTGAAAATCAAAGAGTGTGTAAGTGTGTCTTGGACATTCGCTTTTGGTTTTCCGTTTAATCTTAAGGATTTATATTGAATTTCAACTTATTATGTCACAATTGCTAGTATTTTTAATAAATTTTATATGATTTCAGTTTTGTATCATTTAATGCCTTGACATTTCCGCTTTGACAGTTTTAAATAGTTAAATGTCAGTTTTTTTTCATCACCTGGGTAGTATTTCATTTAATGGACAATTTTTAAAAGATCAATTTGAAAATAACTAAAAACAGGTTACTTTTTAAATTAGGGAGTATTTCAAATAACATATTTATATACCATTTGAGATAAAACGTATCCATACCGCAAAAAATAGAATGATAAAATGTACGTATTGGTAGACTTTCTACCTATGAATCAAGCATTTGTCACATCACGCACAACAAGTGCCTAGAAAAAACAGCTTTTACCGTATCATGACTCAATGAAAAAATACATTTTTGTACTACTAGAGACAAATCCATCCATCTCACCAGGAGCCGAATCGCCGCATTCGTTTTCGAGAGAAATGTAAGGTATTTCAGCAACATTTGTGTGGCATACTTTTGGGATTATCTAAATTTGATTTTAAGTTATTATTTTTCATATAAATTCATACTAACATCCCCCAGAAAGTCCCTTATAAATCTATTCTGTGTTTAGTTAGAGATTTACTGTTCGAGCCAAATAAAAGAGTGTAAAGAAGATGATCTAATGCAACGACTAACTCAAAACAGCCGAAAATTTACAGTGGCCCTTTTAGCACCAAGCCACAGATATAAAGTTCACTGCTTTCTAACTTATATGTCAAAAGTTCCCTGATAGGGAAAGAATTTCATTTAAACTAAATGTTTTGAAAAGCAAACGAATATATTTAGATATCAACTTTAATTAAACTTTTTGCAAAATAAATTATTTTGAAAATCCCTAAGGTATGCTACACAATATATGCTTAAAAGTCTGAGCTTTTGATCGATATCAAATGCGGCGTTTTGATATTAAGTTCTCGAAAAAACGGAAATTTCATTCTTTTAAAATTAAAGAAACACAAAACTACAGGATGTTACCTTTAATATGATCCTAGATTCATTGAAGACATAAAATGGGTATGTTTCGAAAAAAATCTTTAAAAAAAACAAACTCACAAAAAACGTTTCTATATCTAAAAATAATGAACATTTTATGATTATTTGTGGCATAAATCTGCATTAAATGTAACCAAATTTTTAAATTTCGACAAAATTGGTCCATATTTGACCCTAGATTTCATATAAGACGAAAATGGAATTAATACAAAATTTTGTTAATCAAACATTTTTAAGAAAATTAAAATAATGACAATTTTTGCTATAGAAAAATTTCTCAATGCGATTTTTTCTAGAAAAAATTTTCTCAATAACAATTTTTTCTACAGAAAAATTTCTCAATGACAACTTTTTTACAACGATAATTCATCAATGACAATTTTTTCTATAGAAAAATATTACGATAAGAATTTTTTGTATAGACAAATTTCTCAATAACAATTTTTCTGTAAAAAAATTTCTCATAACAATTTTTTTATAGAATAATTTTTCAATACCAATTTTTTCTAAAAAAAACTTTATCTGCTGTAAAATTTTCTCAACTTTTCTATAGAAAAATTTATCAAAGACAATTGTTTTTAAGAAAATTTATCAATGCAATATATTTTTCCATAAAAATTTCTCGATGACATTTTTTTTTATAGAAAATGTCTCAATGCCAATTTTTTGTATAAAAAAAATTTCTTAATTACAATTTTTTTCGATAGAAAAATGACTATAAAAATTTTTCTTAACAAAAATTTCCCAATAACAATTTTATACATATATATATATATATTTTTTTTATAGAATCAAAAAATTCTCAATGAGAATTTAAGAAAAATTTCTCAATGACAATCTTTTTTATAGAAACATTTCTCAATGCGATTTTTTCTATAAAAAAATTCTCAATGCAATTTTTTCTATAAAAAATGTCTCAATTAGAATTTTTTCTATGGACAAATTTCTCAATGATAATTTTTCTGTAGAAAAATTACTCAATAACAATTTTTTATAGAAAAATTTTTCAATGACAATTTTTTCTAAAAACAACTTTATTTTCTTTAGAAAAATTTCTCAGTGACAATTTCTTCTGTAGAAAAATTTATCAAAGACAATTTTTTTAAGAAGATTTATCAATGACAATATATTTTTACAGAAAAATTTCTCAATGACAATTTTTTTTATAGAAAAATTTCTTAATTTTAATTTTTTCTATAGAAAAATGTCTATGAAAATTTTTCTTTAGAAATATTTCCAAATAACAATTTTTTCTATAGAAAAGTTTCTCAAAGACAATTTTTTTTGTATAGGAAAATTGTTCAATGACAATTTTTTCTATAGAAAAATGACTATAAATGACTATAGAAAAATTTCCCAATAGCAATTTTTTCTATAGAAAAATTTCTCAATGTCAATTTTTTTATAGAAACATTTTTGAATGACAATTTTTTCTATAGAAAAATTTCCAAATAACAATTTTTTCATTCAAAAAATTTCTCGATGACAATTATTTCTATAGAAAATGTCTCAATGACATTTTTTAGCAGAGAAAAATTTCTTAATTACAATTTTTTCTATAAAAAAATTTGTCTAGAAAATTTTTCTATAAAAATTTTGTCTCGAAAATTTTTCTAACAAAATTTTGTCTTAAAAATTTTTCTATAAAAATTTTGTCTCGAACATTTTTCTTTATGAATTTTGTCTTGAAAGTTTTTCTATAAAAATTTTTGAAGGAAAAAGTTTCTATAAAAAAAAATCTCAATAACAATTTTTTTAAAGAAAAATTTTTCAATGACATTTTTTTCTAAAAAAAAACTTAATATTCTAATGGAAAATTTCTCAATGACAATTTTTTTTATAGAAAAAATTTATCAAAGACAATTTTAAAAAAAAAAAATTATCAATGACAATATTTCCTTATAGAAAAATTACTCGATGAAAATTTTTTCTATAGAAAATGTTTCAATGACATTTTTTCTATAGAAAAATTTCTTAATTATAATAATTTCTATAGAAAAATGTCTCTATGAAAATGTTTCTTAAAAAAATTTTCCAATTGAAATTTTTTCTATGGAAAAATTTTCCAATTGAAATTTTTTCTATGGAAAAATTTTTCAATAACAATTTTTTTTTATAGAAAATTTTTTCAATGACATTGTTTTCTATAGAAAACTTTTCCAATAACAATTTTTTCTATAGAAAAATTTATTTAAAAGTTTTACTTTAGTTTGTTTCACCGAAAAAAATAGATCAATCAATTAAAATTTTTTCTATAGAAAAAATTCTCACAGACGATTTTTTCTGTAGAAAAATTATTCAATAAAATTTTTTTCTTTAGAAAAATTTCTTAATCAAAATTTTTACAATAGAAAAATTTCTTTATGATAACATTTCTCTAAAATATTTTCTCAAAATTTTTTCTCTAGAAAAAGTTTTCAATGACAATTTTTCTCTACAGAAAAAGAGGAGCTACACTTCTTGTTTATTTTTAGAACAGTAAAGGTACGAAATCGGTTATAATTAAGACATATTATTTAAGATCTTTGTTCTGCAGATATTGAATGATAGTAATTAATAATTTTAATATAAATAAATACAGAAATTGACGTGACTAGGGCTCGAACCATGGCAAAATTTTAACTAAAATCATTACACACCTTACGATAATTCCCACATAAATAAATCTAAACTATTTTTAAAACTAAAAACAGGAATAAAAAAATATAGTGGTGATAAGGTGTTGTGCTAAAAGTTGAATTTTGTAAGCCAGTGTAATTAACAATAAACTTAAATTTATTTTTTCCTTGATATTTAGTCAATTTTGACACATTTACACAATTTATACAAAAATAATAAATATTCCTCATTACTAATTAAAGTATTATAATTAAATCTTCCAAAAATATCGGATTACATTAAATTAATTACAAAATAAGTTAACACAGCCTATCAAACTAAATGATTCAATGAAGCAAATAAAAAACTTTTAAATTTAAATTAAAAGTAAAAAATGAATAAAATATTTAATAAAGTAAAAAAAACAAAAAAACCTCAATGGTCATTAGCCATGACAGCAGCAACAGTAGCAATGAATAAATGTTGAACTTATTTCAACAATTTTTTTCCAGCAACAAAAATGTTAATAATTGTTTTACAAAAAATACACCCAACCACATTAAATTTGTCTGTCCGTCCGGTCGGTCGGTCGGTCATCCATTTATTCGTCTGTCTCTCCCCTACCACATTCATACATATTTTATTTAAATATTTGTAATGTTTTAATTTAACTAAATAGGCATGATGAAAAATTTATGAGTTACAAAAAAAGTACAAACCAAAAAGCATTTGTACCTTTAGATGGAAATCCAAAAAAAAAGGGTTTAAAACGTCAAGGGTCAAACTAATTTTAAATTTATGTTCTTATTAAAATTTTGTTTTTTTTGTAAACACACGTTTTTACAAGTGAATTATTTCGGGCCAATGTTAGAAATAAATCGCAGAAAAATAAGCGACAGGAAATTCTTGTACATGTCTATTTTTTTTTTTTCTATTAAGATGTTTTTGTCTCTAAAATTTTGCTATAAAAATTTTTTCTCGAATTTTTTTTTTTAAATTTTGTCTCAAAAATCTTTCCATAAAAATTTTACCTCGAAAGTTTTTCTATATAAAAATATTGTCTCGAAAATTTTTCTATATAAAAATTTTGTCTCGAAAATTTTTCTATATAAAAATTTTGTCTCGAAAATTTTTCTATATAAAAATTTTGTCTCGAAAATTTTTCTATATAAAAATTTTGTCTCGAAAATTTTTCTATATAAAAATTTTGTCTCGAAAATTTTTCTATATAAAAATTTTGTCTCGAAAATTTTTCTATATAAAAATTTTGTCTCGAAAATTTTTCTATATAAAAATTTTGTCTCGAAAATTTTTCTATATAAAAATTTTGTCTCGAAAATTTTTCTATATAAAAATTTTGTCTCGAAAATTTTTCTATATAAAAATTTTGTCTCGAAAATTTTTCTATATAAAAATTTTGCCTCGAAAATTTTTCTATATAAAAATTTTGTCTCGAAAATTTTTCTATATAAAAATTTTGTCTCGAAAATTTTTCTATATACAAATTTTATCTCGAAAATTTTTCTATGTAAAAATTTTGTATCGAAAATTTTTCTATATAAAAATTTTGTCTCGAAAATTTTTCTATATAAAAATTTTATCTCGAAAATTTTTCTATATAAAAATTTTGTCTCTAAAATTTTTCCATATAAAAATTTTGTCTCTAAAATTTTTCTATATAAAAATTTTGTCTCGAAAATTTTTCTATATAAAAATTTTGCCTCGAAAATTTTTCCATAAAGATTTTGTCTCGAAAATTTTTCTATAAAAATTTTATCTCGAAAATTTTTCTATAAAAATTTTGTCTCGAAAATTTTTCTATAAAAATTTTGTCTCGAAAATTTTTCTATATAAAAATTTTGTCTCGAAAATTTTTCTATATAAAAATTTTGTCTCGAAAATTTTTCTATATAAAAATTTTGTCTCCAAAATTCTTTTATATAAAAATTTTGTCTCGAAAATGTTTCTACATAAAAATATTGTCTCAAAAATCTTTCCACAAAAAATTTTGTCTCGAAAATTTTTCTATATAAAAATTTTTGTCTCATAAGTTTTTCTATACAAATTTTGTCTCAAAAATTTTTTTATATAAAAATTTTGTCTCGAAAATTTTTCTATATAAAAATTTTGTCTCCAAAATTTTTCTATATAAAAATTTTGTCTCCAAAATTCTTTTATATAAAAATTTTGTCTCGAAAATGTTTCTACATAAAAATATTGTCTCAAAAATCTTTCCACAAAAAATTTTGTCTCGAAAATTTTTCTATATAAAAATTTTGTCTCGAAAATTTTTCTATATAAAAATTTTGTCTCGAAAATTTTTCTACATAAAAATTTTGTCTCATAAGTTTTTCTATACAAATTTTGTCTCAAAAATTTTTCTATATAAAAATTTTGTCTCTAAAATTTTTCTACATAAAAATTATGTCTCGAAAATTTTTCTATATAAAAATTTTGTCTCGAAAATTTTTCTATAAAATTTTTGTCTCGAAAATTTTTCTATAAAAATTTTGTCTCGAAAATTTTTCTATAAAAATTTTGTCTCGAAAATTTTTCTATAAAAATTTTGTCTTGAAAATTTTTCTATAAAAATTTTGTCTTGAAAATTTTTCTATAAAAATTTTGTCTCGAAAATTTTTCTATAAAAATTTTGTCTCGACAATTTTTCTATAAAAATTTTGTCTCGAAAATTTTTCTATAAAAATCTTGTCTCGAAAATTTTCTATAAAAATTTTGCCTGGAATTTTTTTTTTTAATTTTGACTCAAAAATTTGTTAACAAAAATTTTGTCTCAAAAATTTTTCTACAAAAATTTTGTTTCGAAAATTTTTCTGTAAAAATTTTGTCTCGAAAATTTTTCTATAAAAATTTTGTCTCGAAAATTTTTCTATCAAAATATTGTCTTGAAAATTTTTCTATAAAAATTTTGTTTCGAAAATTTTTCTATAAAAATTTTGTCTCAAAAATTTTTCTGTATAAAAATTTTGTCTCGAAAATTTTTCTTTATAAAAATTTTGTCTCGAAAATTTTTCTTTATAAAAATTTTGTCTCGAAAATTTTTCTATATAAAAATTTTGTCTCGAAAATTTTTCTATATAAAAATTTTGTCTCGAAAAGTTTTCTATATAAAAATTTTGTCTCAAAAATTTTTTATATAAAAATATTGTCTCGAAAATTTTTCTATAAAATTTTTGTCTCGAAAATTTTTCTATAAAAATTTTGTCTCGAAAATTTTTCTATAAAAATTTTGTCTCGAAAATTTTTCTATAAAAATTTTGTCTCGAAAATTTTTCTATAAAAATTTTGTCTCGAAAATTTTTCTATAAAAATTTTGTCTTGAAAATTTTTCTATAAAAATTTTGTCTCGAAAATTTTTCTATAAAAATTTTGTCTCGAAAATTTTTCTATAAAAATTTTGTCTCGAAAATTTTTCTATAAAAATTTTGTCTCGAAAATTTTCTATAAAAATTTTGTCTGGAAAATTTTTTTTTTTAATTTTGACTCAAAAATTTGTTAACAAAAATTTTGTCTCAAAAATTTTGTTTCGAAAATTTTTCTGTAAAAATTTTGTCTCTAAAATTTTTCTATAAAAATTTTGTCTCAAAATTTTTTTATAAAAATTGTGTCTCGAAAATTTTGTCTCGAAAATTTTTCTATAAAATTTTGTCTCGAAAATTTTTCTATAAAAATTTTGTCTCGAAAATTTTTCTATAAAAATTTTGTCGCGACGCATTTCGATTGTTGGTTAGGCCATCTCTTCGAGAGGAGTATCCCTACTTTTAGACAGATCGAAAACCTCTCATTATTACTTATTTTACAAACACAATCTTTACGAATTATGTTTATAAACCATAAGTAAATGCTCAGATTATCGACTAGACTTAAAACTAAAGCAATAGCAAGAGCTAAAAATGAAGCTGTGACTAGATATGGCTAAATCTATGATTAGATTTATATTTTATTGACTAGAGCTAAGACTAAAGCTATGATTACAGCTATGGCCATCTTGTATTTAATTTACAATACCATTTTATTACAGATTTCCTCAAAATTTCAGCTGTTTTATAGGAATTGCATAATTAAATTGGCGTTTAAACCACTTTCATGCTTTTCTTACAGACAATAATCTACAATTAAAGAAAAATAATTACATATTAATTTCTTACTTAACAGATTCCAAGCTACAATGTATTAACTCTCAACGATCCGTTTGCAGATATTTGTAGCACTTAATGAAATTTTGCAAATTTTATAATTTCCTCAAATCATATGCAATGTTACGAGTAAGTTGATACTGTGCCACCACTAAAATTCAAAATTTCAATTTCCCCTCTAAAATGAAGTTAATCATTGTCAATGCCATTAACAGCAATAATTTTCAATTTTTTTTATAAACAAATTTATGATAATAATTTAAATTTATAACTAAGTTTATACAAAATTTAAAAATTGAAATAAAAAAGATACAACAAGTTTTAAACGCGTATTTTAAACGGAAGTTTAACAAACTAATAAAATAAGTTTATCAGTTGAAACTGAAAAATATCTGACAGGATATTATTAAATTCATATGTATACAAAAATATACAAACATACGTATATTTGTGTGTAGGTATGGATGTATTTATGTATGTGTAGAAAACTATGTGTGAGTAAATTATAATTTATCTGATTATTTGAAATTTCCTGATAACTTTAACAATTTAACATACTTTTTTTTAAAGTAATTAATATAAATAAATGTCCATTTAATGGAATTATTTAAATTGAAAATAAAGCTGCATTATTTTATCAGAATTTTGAATTAATTAACTAAAATACTGACCTAAAGAAAACTTTGAATATTACGTTAAGTATAAGTTTTTGATACATTTGAAATATGAATATGTCTTACTATGAATTAAATAAAAAAAAAAAAAGAAAATATTTCCTTATCTAGACCAAAAGCTATATTGAGTAATAATAAGGTAAGGAATCAACATGATTTTATTTAAATCCCATTCCGATTTGTTTTATGATCCATTAAGCAAAATTTTAAGATCAGTTCTAAGGAGCTATTTTTCTTCATACTATTTTTTTGTTAAATCTATTTTTGATCGATTATATTTATTTTTGCCTTCTGTACTTAAAATTTTCCAACTAAGCCTTAAAGTATACTTTAGATTAACTGAAAATATATTAAGTTGAAGAAGTCTACAAATTAACAGTGGGACAACTAAAGGCTTACAACTTTATAAATTCAAATAAATGCCATATATTATATCTTTGTTTTAGGCTACTTCTTTACATCATTACACAAGCAGAGCCCGGAATATTTATTTTGACGTGCCAAAACTTTTGCGATTTTTATTATAGTTTATATATCCAAATTAAAAACAAAAATTCGAAATAGTTTTAAATTATAATATTAAATGAGAACAAAAATGTTATAACTGAATAATGGATTGTATGGATGGAAAATGGTTTCCCTGATTTTGTACCAAAAATAAAAGTAAAATGTAGTTTTCAGACTAATAAGCTACTAATTTTAAGATTTATATTTTTATTATTACTGTTTATGTTTATTGAAACTTAAAAAAAATAGGCTGTCGTGGGCCCATTTCTTTAGCAAGAACCGAATAATAAATAGTAAATGCATTAGTTAGAGAAGTTTTACATAGCCTAATACTCAATAACCAGTGGCTAGCTGAGTTATGAGGTTAACTGCCTCTTTTTTGAACATTTATTTTTTCAAGTGAGTCTGGCCAGGGATCGAACTTGGGCCTCTGGTATGCTAGACGGATGACTAACCTGCTATACCACGGCGGTTCTCAAAAACTCAATACATTACAAAAAATCAAATTTTAGATTGAATTATACGTAGAAATATTAAATCCTAAACCGACAGTGTGAATTGTAGTACCACGGTACAAGTGTATCATCTTTGCCATCCCTGATTGTTATTGGATAAAATAGGTATGGAAATGTTATATACCAAATGCCTTAAAGTATGTAATACTTTAAATAATTAGTCGTTTTTTTAAGATAGCATTTATTTATATTTACATAAATTTACATAAATTTTGTCTTGAAAATTTTTATATAAAAGTTTTGTCTCGAAAATTTTTCTAAAAAATTTTGTCTCGAAAATTTTTCTAAAAAATTTTGTCTCGAAAATTTTGTCTCGAAAATTTTTCTATAAAAATTTTGTCTCGAAAATTTTTCTATAAAAATTTTGTCTCGAAAATTTTTCTATAAAAATTTTGTCTCGAAAATTTTTCTATAAAAATTTTGTCTCGAAAATTTTTCTATAAAAATTTTGTCTCGAAAATTTTTCTATAAAAATTTTGTCTCGAAAATTTTTCTATAAAAATTTTGTCTCGAAAATTTTTCTATAAAAATTTTGTCTCGAAAATTTTTCTATAAAAATTTTGTCTCGAAAATTTGTCTATAAAAATTTTGTCTCCAAAATTTTTCTATAAAAATTTATTTTTACAAAATTTTTCAATAAAAATTTTGTCTCGAAAATTTTTCTATAAAAATTTTGTCTCGAAAATTTGTCTATAAAAATTTTGTCTCCAAAATTTTTCTATAAAAATTTATTTTTACAAAATTTTTCAATAAAAATTTTGTCTCGAAAATTTTTCTATAAAAATTTTGTCTCGAAAATTCGTCTATAAAAATTTTGTCTCGAAAATTCGTCTATAAAAATGTTGTCTCCAAAATTTTTCTTTAAAAATTTTGTCTTGAAAATTTTCTATCATTTAGTTTTTAATCAAGTTAAAACCGATTTAAAAGTTGCATTTCTTTTGTAACTCAGCGTATTCTTATGCCAAAAAACTACTTTTTTTAAACAAAAAACACATTTAGTTTTTATTTATGTGACACTAAGAAATGAAATAAAAATTTTGGCGCGAAAATTTTTCTATAAAAATTTTGGCTCGAAAATTTTTCTATAAAAATTTTGTCTCGAAAATTTTTCTATAAAAATTTTGGCTCGAAAATTTTTCGATAAAAATTTTGTCTCGAAAATTTTTCTATAAAAATTTTGTCTCGAAAATTTTTCTATAAAAATTTTGTCTCGAAAATTTTTCTATAAAAATATTGTCTCGAAAATTTTTGTATAAAAATTTTGTCTCGAAAATTTTTCCATAAAAATATTGTGTCGAAAATTTTTCTATAAAAATTTTGTCTCGGAAATTTTTCTATAAAAATTTTGTCTCGAAAATTTTTCTATAAAAATTTTGTCTCGAAAATTTTTCTATTAAAATTTTGTCTCGAAAATTTTTCTATAAAAATTTTGTCTCGAAAATTTTTCTACAAAAATTTTGTCTCGAAAATTGGTCTATAAAAATTTTGTCTCGAAAATTCGTCTATAAAAATTTTGTCTCCAAAATTTTTCTTTAAAAATTTTGTCTTGAAAATTTTCTATCATTTAGTTTTTAATCAAGTTAAAACCGATTTAAAAGTTACATTTCTTTTGTAACCCAGTGTATTCTTAAGCCAAAAAACTACTTTTTTTTAAACAAAAAACACATTTTAGTTTTTATTTATGTGACACTAAGAAATGAGATGTATAGAAACAAAAAACTTAATAAGAAACTTATAAAGAGCACGAAGAAGTGATTAACTGCGAAAAAAAGAGTAAACAAAAAAAAAAAGCTCGACTAAGTAAAGCTTATAAAGAAAATACTTACATACTAAATATTATTAAAGTTGACATTTAAACAATAATGAGTTTGAGAAAGAGTAAAATAAAAAAAAATATCAAAATGAGAGATCGCAAATAAACCAACGGAATTAAGTAGTTGAATTTAACAAAGTTGCCAGATGGATAGAAAATATTGAGCTTTTTGCAGACTTCAAAATTTTTGATATAAAAGATTGAGGTTTTGATTAGATTTGATTTGTTTAACAGGAATATTTAATAAATTAAAGGTATTTAAAAAATTTTTAATAATAATAACAAAAGTAAAGAAATGCTATAAAAGATTGAGCTTTTGATTAGATTTGATTTGTTTTAACAGGAATCTTTAATAAATTAATATAATTTAATAACAAAAGTATAGAAATGCTATAGTCGGCCAAGACTAACTATTTCAAACCCTTCACAGCTAATGTCAAATATGGACCAACAACTTTATAAGTTTTCTTAATTTTTAGAGATATTCTTTTTTTTTAATTTTGATACATATTTAATTATATTTATGTCATTTTCAGTATCAACCTATAGCGATCGAGGTTGAAAGTGATAAATTCTATAATTTTGTTTGTTTACCTAAAGATAACTTTTTTTTATTACTATATCGTCCACTGCAAAATGAATTGAATTATTGACAACTATTAGGTGTTCAACTTTGCCTCCGTCTTTTTCCGAAATTCGAGGCTTTATAAGGTTAAACATTTATGATTCATATCATTGTCCATCGTTGTCCACTACTTTCTCCCATCTTTCGGGTAGCGTTCCTAACCCGCATTGAAAAAACTATCATTGAACACTTAATGATTCAATTATTTACTTCTTCATTACACCGGAATTGATAGTCCGAAGGGGAAAAGTTTGGAGAATACGGCGGGTGGGGTAGGCCTTCAAATTTTTACACTTTAAAGTATGTCTTGACCACTTTCAAAACAAGGCATTGTCATGCTGTAAAATCACTTTAATATGTCTTTCATTGTATTGCGGCCGTTTGTTTTTCAATGCTCGTCTCAAACGCATTAATTGCTTTCGATAAGGATCGCCTGTGATTATTTCAGCCAGTTTAAAGAACTCAGTATGAGCTACGGCGAGCTGGTCCTATCAAATACAAAGAATGACCTTGGAACCTTGAATATTCGGTTTGGCAGTCGACTTGAAAGCATGACCAGGATATTTTCTACTCTTGAGATTATCGTAATAATTCCAATTTTCGTCGTCAGTCACAATGCGATACAGAAATCAGTCTTTGTCGTACAAGCAGCTGGTTTCAAGCAAATAAAATCAGTTCAGCATTACTTGGCATAAACACGCACGGTACCCCCCTTTCCTTGTTTGTGCATCATTCCCATGTCTTTTAGGCGTTTTTAAATGTTTTGTTTGTTTTTAAATGTTTTGTTGTCTTTCAGGCGTTTTTAAATGTTTCGTTGCGTTACCAAGGATGAAAAATGGCTTTCATAATTTTTTAATAAATATCAAAATAAAATGTACTTTTTAGATATTAAGGTACTATTTTTTAGTTTGAAAATAGAAGATTTGACGGGTATGAATTATTTTGGCAATCGAATCCTTTGTCAGAAGTCGATTACAATTAAAAAAAATTGGCAAACAATTAGACATTTTAAAATGAAGGTCTTGAATAAGAGATATGGACAAGAGTTCATAATCAACAAATTGTGATATAGTGGCTTTTTTATAATTATGGGCCTAAGGGGACTAAACTCTAATGCCACAGTGCCATCATTTTAGGAAATACCGATTTATGACAAAATCAAATTAGAAAGTGATGAAAAGTCCATCGAACTACCGCAAATTTATCTCTGACTCATTATTCTATGCTTTATAAACATGAGCACAATGGGTAGAAAATTATTTATGTTGGCGACTTATTATGGTTTTCGGAAAACTAAATAATTATAAAAAAAATTGATTTCAAAGTTGTTATGTGGATTATACGTGTAGAAGTTTGATATCCTAAACCGACACTATGAAAGTCTTAGAATTGCAAATTGTATTAAATTGGACCCGGTAGTACCACGGTACCAACAAGGGTTAAAATGTATTAAAAAAAAGTACAATTGTATCATCTTTGCCATCCCTGTGCGTCACTCTCAATAATCTTGCCAATTCTTCTTGCGTTTGATCAAGTAATGCCTCCAATTCAGCATCTTCGATACCCTTCTTTCTTCAAACGACGTTATTCGAAGTCAAAATCATCGTTTTTGAGGTGTTTTACAAATATTAACTGCCAAAGCTCAAAAGTTCCTATTCGATGACCCTTTATATGTAAAGCCATAGAAGAATATATAGAAGGTCGTCAGCTGATCCACTAAAATTTAGTATTCTACTAAATCACACGTACACGAAATAAAAGCTTTTTTAACAAACAGAAAAGCTTTTTGCACTCAAAATTTTGTTTGAATAATTCCGCGAAATTTTGAATGAAACGCACTGTTGTAAATTGCACACATAAAATGTTATTTTTTTTTTAATATTTTAACATTATTTTAATGTAGAAACACTTTTTATTTTTTACAAACTGAAAATTTTTTTATTTTGTTTTCTTTCGACATTCTATTTTTTGTTTTGCTTAATTTATATTGAGCAGGTAGGGCTGCAATTTTTGGTATTAAAAAAATGAATGAAATTTAAAATAAAAGATTGTTTATACATTTTAATTATCCTAAAATCAAGTAAAACTCATTCTATACCTTAAAAGATGAATTTCTTAAGAATATATCCTAAAATTACTGAAAAAATCTTGAAGAAAATTTGCGTCCCATCATATCATACTTTTTTGTGCAACTGTTTGTATTCATTAAGAAAAGTAAAAGCTCTTTTTAAGCTTACCGATACCGTACTTTTGACATGTCCCAAGTGTACTTTGACATTTCGTTGACTTTCTAGGTATTTATTTATTCTATGTGTAAAGCTTTGTAATTTTTAAATTTTGGAGATACCATATTTATTCTTTTTTTTTTAAATTCAAAATAATTCTCTCAGTCTGGCAACTTTGTTACTTACAGTAATTGTGAGAATCTTATAAATAAAATTAAGAGTGTAATGTTTTTTGATTATAGTCTGTGGGGTATTATTAAGCTTTTTTGCGCTAAACGGTCCAGTAATTGAACAACAACAGATTGTGGATGGATGGGTCAACAAAACAAAAAAAAATAAAATTTTTGTTATTTTCACATAATCAGTCAGTCACACTCAGGCGCTTGGTCCATGTTAAAAACGTAACGGAGATTGATTAAAAATCGTTTAAAATAAATAATAAAAATTTTTGAAAAATTAAATTTTTAGTAAATTCAAATAATAAAAAATTTTCAATAATTAAATTGTTATAAAAAAAAATTTTAAAAGCAAATTTTACTTTATTTTAGTAAAGCATCTCTAAAAGATTTTTAGTAACTATTTAATTAAATATTTTTGTTGTTTTTAATAATTTTTTGCCTTTTGGGAAATTACAAAAACGTCAGTGGAAACGTCAAATTGAAAAGCGGGTTTTTTTGTGAGTGTCATAAGAAAATATAAAATAAAAATTTAATTAAAAAAGTTTTAACAGCTGCTTAAGCAACAAAAGAAGTTTTTCTTGTGCCATTAAAATAGAAATTATTTATAATAAAAGAAAAAAATTCCGAATTATTTAAATAAATATACAGCAAGCAAACATTGCATTATTATAATAAAAAAAAATAGCTAAAGTATATAAAAAAAACACATTGTATAAATAATAAAATAATTATTGCAAATTTATTTAAAAAATTTAACAACAAAAGTCACAAAATCTAAACATTTACGACCAGTCTTCGTTTAAATGGCTGCTAAGTAGTTAGTCAGTCCCTCATTCACTCAATCGATCCGACCGTCTGTCACTAGTTCAAGTTGTTTTTGTCAACTGCTTAAGCTGCGATTAGCAAATCGTTTAATTTAGCACAAACCAGCCAACACATCTTAAACATTAGCCTTTAGCAGCAGCTGCTGACAAATATCACTCACGCAATAATTTTATAAAAATAAATTACCAGACAAGCGGCCGAAATAAGGAAAAACACCATTAAAGAGACAGACAGACAGACAGACAGACACCTCTGCCAAAATATCGGCCAGAGTTAGTTAAACAAAACAAGAAAATAAATAAACTACTAGTTATAAATTAAACAATTCCCTCGATTATAGCCAAAAACGAAAATAAGAAAATCTAACAATCAAGTCTCTTTATCATCAATTTTGGTCAGTTATTTGTCTCTACAAAGTGACCGCAACACCTGCTAAATTTTTTGTTCGATCTAAGTTTATCGATCAATTCTCAATACCCGAAAACTACATTTTGGAGATATGGCCCAGTTTTTAACACTTTTGCCAGTTCTTTTGCTCGTTGCTGCCTTTAATCCGGTAAGTTTTGAAAGTGATATTAACTACATTATGAAATTAATAATTTATAAACTAATGATAATAAATAACAGTGCATTTGTATTGTCTAATTAAAAAGATTTATTTTGTTTGGTCAATATTACACCATAAACCAATTATCACATTCTTCATAATTTAAGATGTTTATTTTTCAAGACCCTAAGTTATATATTTACTTTTTTTAAGCATCTATACATTAGGCCTGCTCTTCATTAGCACTCAACAACAAAACAAAATTTTTTGAAAGAACCTTTTTCTGAAATTCATTGCATTTTTATAACTAGAGAAAAATCCTGCTCTTTAGAATATTTGTATCAACATCACGAAATAAGCTTTAATATCGTTTTAACATTAAAACTCATTCTTATAAGATCCCGCATCAAGCTTTGTCGTTATTTTTTATACCCACCATCAAAAAGAATGGGGGGTATATTGAGATTGTCATTCCGTTTGTAATTTCCTTAATATTGGTTCAAAAATCAAAAACGATATATATTCTGAATCCTTATGAAATTCTAAGACGATTGAGCTATGTCCGTCTGTCTGTTGAAATCACGATAACGTCTAAACGAAAAGAGCTAGCTAACTGAAACTTAGCAAAAACATTCTTTATCTATGAGAAAATTTTGGTATTGAAATTGGGCAAAAACGATTAGCATTTGGCCATAGCTCCCGTATAACCTCGTCTAGGCTAATCGCTTATTTGCTAATAAATGACAAATTATGACAGTTATGATGACAAAATTTGGTATCTAGAAGTTTTAGATAAGCACTAGGCAGCATATAAAATTTCATCGAAATCGGTTCACATTTAGCCATAGCTCCCATACAAAAAACTTACAAAAACAGCCTATATTTCAACTAAAATACACTTAAATGCCAATAAATCTAAAAGTATAACAGTATAACAATATAACCACTAAATTTGGCACAAGAAAGTCTTATGCCAATGCCAGCCAGTGTGCAAAATTTTGTCACAATCGGTCACTATTTGACCTAGCTCCCATATAAAAAACTTACGAAAACACAAAAATTCAAAAAGAAAAGGGAATTTATGTCCGTCTGTCCGTCAGATAAAATCGTGATAGCTCCTTAACTACAAGAGCTAGTAAGACTAAATTAAGCACAAGGAAGTCTTATGTCAATGCCAGCCAGTGTGCAAAATTTCGTCACAAACCATTTGACCATAGCTCCCATATAAAAAACTTATGGAAACACAAAAATACATAAAGAAATGGTTGTTTATGTCCGTCTGTCCGTCAGATAAAAGCACGATAGCGCCTTAACGAAAAGAGCTAGAGGGACAAAATTTTACAAAAGTATTTTGGATATCTTGAAAAAGATGTGTGTTGAAAATGGACAAAATCGGTTCAAATTTAGTTAGAGCTCCCATATAACCCCGCCCCGGGAAACACATTAATGCTGATAAATTGAATACAATTGTAATAGCTATGACGATTAAATTTAAAATAGGGAAGTTTTATGCAATTTTTGATCAGTTTATCAAATTTTTTAGGAATCAGTCCATATTTGACTTTAGCTTTCATGTGAAAAACACTCACGGAAACCAAAAATTTTAGCAAAGGCCAGTTAAAAGCTATTAAATTAGAAACTATGATAGCTATGGTCACTATATAATAAGCTCTATATATATACCAGCCGGTGTGTAAAATTTTGTTATAATCGGTCAACATTTGGCTATAATTCTTATATATATAACATTCCCTTTTTATATCTAGAATCAAAAAGATTTGGAGATAGGCATCAATCAATGTTAATGAATGCATTAGGAACTCATAACGAAATATATGGACCTGTCGTATTACTATTAACGTGTTTAGCCTAACTACATATTAATCACAACGAAAAGTATTTAACAACTTATTAATGTAAAACTAAACCTGGTTATGAGACCGAATTTTGATCAAAGTAAATACTGGGGAAACCACTAAAATATTTTTGAATGTTGAACTATAAAGCTACGGAAACCTAATTTAGTCCAAAGGTTTTACCAACAATACCAAATAGCTTAGCGATTTTTCCAGTTTTGGTGCAGATTTTGAATTAGCTGCACCCTTGTAGATATATGAGATATGTTTCTAAATTTAACACAACTTGATGGTGGGTATATAAGATTCGGCACAGCCGAATATAACACTCTTACTTGTTTAGTCCTGCAGATTTTCAATCATTTCTGAATTTCTTTGACGTATACCAGAATTTAGCTATATGATATTAAAGTTTTTCGGAACTCCGAATTTGTAAAATAATAACTTTTCGAAAAAATCCTTCAATCAGAAATTCTTTAATAATCATATTCTTAAAGCAAAAGCTAATGGGCAATAGTTTTTCGGTAACGAATTTAGAAGCAAAAAACTTAAGTACTGGCAGACTTTTCACAACTACTGAGTCAAAAACTTTTACAAGAAATTTCTGGTACAATTTGCTTATGTAGCAAAAAACCAAGCATTTGTGGAATGGCACATTAAAACAGAAATTAATAAAACGGAGTGTACGAAATTGGTTTTTACCATCTGGAACAACATATTTCTGGGCCGATTGGCACGAAGCCACTCTGGAGAAATAAACCTTAAAGGATTTAAGCAATAATGTAATTTTTGTACCATGAGAGGCAAATCCATACAATTGTCCAGAACTTTGGCCTAAAAAAAGGTATCGCTATCTTGCAAAAAAATTGAGGAATGCTGAAATTATATGAAATAACTTATCCGATTAATATTAAAGCTACAAATCAGAAGAAGGGGTTTTGTCTTGTTACAGTTAAGTATTTAACTCTAAAATAAAATTTTAAGCTCCGGGCCATACATCAGAGTTAAATTTAATTTTAAGTCATATATAGGTTAATTAGATCTGAAGTAGGCCATATGAAATAAAGTAAAACCGAGCAATTTCCTACTTGTGTTGTGTCCAACTGTCATCACATACGGATGAAGTACTTCTTACATCATATTAAAAGGTCGATGAACTTAACTGCTTCTTTCCACACTTAAAAAATGTGGAATGGAAAACATCTCATAGTTACACAAACAACATTTTAAGTTATACGTTTAAGTGTTATCGCACGACATTTGCGATTTCTGGCAGTAAAATCAAACTTGTTCACACGAACCTATTCAGAAATTAAAATTAAGTTCGACCAGTGCTGCTTTCAGAAAAGTGGGAATTACACAGGTCAAGAAAATTTTGCGGCATGAGATTTGTATGAGCTTTAGTCTGCTAAATCCGAAAATGAAATTCATTTTTTATGTTGGCTCTAGTCTTCGAGATATGTATATATTTTTTTAGAAAAACAGTGTTAATCTTGAGCCGATAAAAAGTCTGCTAAATCCGAAAATGAAATTCGTTTTTTATGTTGGCTCTAGTTTTCGAGATATGTATATATTTTTTTAGAAAAACAGTGTTAATCTTGAGCCAACAAAAAGTCCAAAATTTGACAACAATCATATCTTTAAGTCGCTTTCACAGTTTTCGTTTTAGAGATATCATCAAATATACATCGAAATTTTTTTTTTCGTTTTTTAAAAAAGAAAATAAACTGTATCTTACTGAAATACATGAAGAACTTTTTATTTTATTAAAAATTTAGTATCAGTATGTCTATTAAAATTTATAACAAAAGCTACTACCGATAAAAAAATGTTTTATTTGTTTAATTTGTATTACTAATTAAAATAAAAAATATTCCATCCTTTCGTTACTTAATTTGCAAAAAAAAATCTATAGTTCTTGATCGATTATAACAAGGTAGGGTGCACCTTATTTTACGAAAGTGAGAAATTGAATAGTAACTTCCCCCAGAAATGTTCTATGTAACATAACATAAGACATAAGACATGATTTGCAATTCTGTGACCTGTAAGTAAGTACTAGATAGTCGAGTTTTCTAAAAAAATATAACCGAATTTACTTAGTTTTTTTTATATTAGAAAATTATAATTTTTTCTCAGGCCGGTTTCAAAAATCATCTTTTAATTTTTTGAAAATTTTGTTTAACAAATATAACAAGTAATAAATTTTGTTTCGGTATCATAAAACAAATAAATGGGAGAAAAAATTCCAAGAAGAATGAGGTCGATATCTTTAACCGTTTCGCCGTACCTGCGATTTTAAATAAAAGAATTTCGCGAAAATGAGAATTTTTTTGTAATAATTTAAGTATACAAGGCATTGTTTTTTTTTTATTATTAAATAATTGGATTCTAAGTAGTTAAAATTTGGGCAAAACCAAATATACTCGCATTTTTTCTTAAACGAAAAAGTTTAATACTTTGTGGGCGGATGCGGCACATGTTCCCCTTACGCAATTTTGAAAAAAAAAAAACAAGTAAGAGTGTTATATTCGGCTGTGCCGAATCTTATATACCCACCATCAAGTTGTGTTAAATTTAGAAACATATCTCATATATCTACAAGGGTGCAGCTAATTCAAAATCTGCACCAAAACTGGAAAAATCGCTAAGCTATTTGGTATTGTTGGTAAAACCTTTGGACTAAATTAGGTTTCCGTAGCTTTATAGTTCAACATTCAAAAATATTTTAGTGGTTTCCCCAGTATTTACTTTGATCAAAATTCGGTCTCATAACCAGGTTTAGTTTTACATTAATAAGTTGTTAAATACTTTTCGTTGTGATTAATATGTAGTTAGGCTAAACACGTTAATAGTAATACGACAGGTCCATATATTTCGTTATGAGTTCCTAATGCATTCATCATATATAAAGTCTGGGCTGAACATTGATTGATGCCTATATAATTTCATAGGTGCAATCTTAATATAATGAATGTACCTCCAAATCTGTTTGATTCTAGATATAAAAAGGGGATGTTATATATATAAGAATTATAGCCAAATGTTGACCGATTATAACAAAATTTTACACACTGGCTGGTATATATATAGAGCTTATTATATAGTGACCATAGCTATCATAGTTTCTAATTTAATAGCTTTTAACTGGCCTTTGCTAAAATTTTTGGTTTCCGTGAGTGTTTTTCACATGAAAGCTAAAGTCAAATATGGACTGATTCCTAAAAAATTTGATAAACTGATCAAAAATTGCATAAAACTTCCCTATTTTAAATTTAATCGTCATAGCTATTACAAATTATCAGCATTAATGTGTTTCCCGGGGCGGGGTTATATGGGAGCTCTAACTAAATTTGAACCGATTTTGTCCATTTTCAACACACATCTTTTTCAAGATATCCAAAATACTTTTGTAAAATTTTGTCCCTCTAGCTCTTTTCGTTAAGGCGCTATCG
Organism: Stomorhina lunata; assembly: GCA_933228675.1. Classification (NCBI taxonomy): domain Eukaryota; kingdom Metazoa; phylum Arthropoda; class Insecta; order Diptera; family Rhiniidae; genus Stomorhina; species Stomorhina lunata. The sequence continues at coordinate 152,131,397 of OW121740.1, forward strand.
TGCTTTTATCTGACGGACAGACGGACATAGACAACCTTTTCTTTATGTATTTTTGTGTTTCCATAAGTTTTTTATATGGGAGCTATGGTCAAATGGTGACCGATTGTGACGAAATTTTGCACACTGGCTGGCATTGATATAAGACTTTCTTGTGCCAAATTTAGTGGTTATATCTGTTATATTTTTAGATTTATTGGCATTTAAGTGTATTTTGGGTGAAATTTAGCCTGTTTTCGTAAGTTTTTTGTATGGGAGCTATGGCTAAATGTGAACCGATTTCGATGAAATTTTATATGCTGCCTAGTGCTTATCTAAAACTTCTAGGTACCAAATTTTGTCATCATAACTGTCATAATTTGTCATTTATTAGCAAATAAGCGATTAGCCTAGACGAGGTTATACGGGAGCTATGGCCAAATGCTAACCGATTTTGCCCAATTTCAACACCAAAATTTTCTCATAGATAAAGAATGTTTTTGCTAAGTTTCAGTTAGCTAGCTCTTTTCGTTTAGACGTTATCGTGATTTCAACAGACAGACAGACGGACAGACAGACGGACATAGCTCAATCGTCTTAGAATTTCATAAGGATTCAGAATATATATCGTTTTTGATTTTTGAACCAATATTAAGGAAATTACAAACGGAATGACAATCTCAATATACCCCCCATTCTTTTTGATGGTGTGTATAAAAATTACATAGGATGTTTTTATGAACATATCCATCTATACATTAATAGTTAAAGAATGGAATGTTTGTTGTCATTTATATGTTTAGTTTTACAGTTTTATTAACCGTGCAAAACCACTTTTCAATAAAAACAAGTAAGCAAAGCTATAGTCGGTCAATACCCTTCACTACTAAGTTCAAATGTGAACCAACAATTAAACAAGTTTTCCTTAAGTTCGAGATTTATATCATTTTCGGCTAAGGGCCCTATATGGGAGCTAGGGTCAATTGTGGACCGATTGTTACCAAATTTTGGTTATTGGTTTATATTTACAAAATATTTATTTTAAGTAATAAAATGCATTTATCTTTAGAGTTATTAACGTTTTTGTGCTTTTATGTGTTTATAAACGTCTTTTGAGAATGGGTCTTGTATGGGAGGTATGGTCAAATATGGGCCGATTTCTACAAAATTAGGAACACGGATTAAGGTTATGATAACCAATATTTGTGATGAATATTATTAAAATATAACTAAATTTGTGGCTGTAAAGAAACAAAAACTCTTTTAGGGGAAGGCATCCCTATCAAAAAGTATAGGTATTGCCCTTGGACCAAAATATGAGACTGTGCGAAATTTCATAAAATTATCTTTAAAGTTACGACCTGCTTACATGGATAACCGGCCAGCCAGCCGGACGGACATCGTTAAAACATCTCTGGGAGTAGAGATGGGTTTAGACCTGGGTATTTACCCAACGCTGGGTATTTACCAATTTATACCCATTTTCATACCCGGGTATTTATCTAATTTCGGGTAAATACTCATTTCAATAACAAACACTATTTGTTACGTTGAGTTATACAAATGTGAATATTTTCGAATTTATTTTAAACATAAAAACAACCCAGCAAAACTTTGGTAATGGCAAGTACTCAGATAACTGGTTACCTTATAATGACTACAACATACCCTCCGAATAAATAATAAGTTATTGCAGAAGTACTTATTTGTAATTAGATTATGTAAGGGATGTTGGATACCAAACACGATTCAAATTGGTCTTAACTTGGTAAGCCCAACTTATCTGGGTCATCCTTCATCTCAACTGTGGACACATACCTCCTCGTGGTATCACCCGGGGAGCTAGTTTAACACCCATTAATATAGTGAGCTAACATGTACCGAGAGTTGTCCCATAAGATCGATAAAAATGGGTTAGGATTAACCCTCTCTTGAAAAAAAAAATGCTATGAAGAGGATAAAATTAGAATTAGAATGTCCCACCACATAATGTTAGAGAAGGATGTCCGAAACTTCGATAGAAAGACCAAGTAGAGGAACATTTTTCACAGCTTGGCCAATAAAATTGGAGAATATTCGCACAAGATCGAAATCCATGGAATTCTAAAATATGCTCGGACTTTGACCTTAACAGGTTGTAACTATAGGCCATTTAAGTAAGTAAGTATCAATCTTATGTTTTAAAATAATTGAAAAAAAACTTCTTTATTGTTTATTAAATGAATTAAACATTTACAAAAAATCTTATAAAAATATTTTTCCAAAAATTACAACAAAGCAAAAAATGCAGGGAAAAACAAAGTTATTGTCACATGATTTTGGATCTAAAAATAAAAATTGTTTATATTAATTATAAGCTGCTAAGTTTTCAACATATGAAGTAGCTCAGTGGAAGCCACTGCCTTGCAGTCGGAGGGTTCTGGGTTCGAGCCCCCATGGGGTCGTAAAAAAAAAAAGAATTTTGTACTTCGTTTCAAAATATATTTTTTTAAATACAACAACAATAAAGTTTTTGTTGTTGTTTTCCAATTGCTTACCCAAGTCATTACTTTTCAGCAATTGGTAAGTACTTGCCTCCAATGACATCCCCATGTTAATGTTATGACTTAAACAGCGAATGAGTAAGTAGTTCGTGTTCAATAGTTTAGCTGTTTAACTCATTACTTGGTAACGAAAAGTTTTGCTGGGAATGTCACAGGCGCTAAACAAAAATGTAATGTCAGATTTTGTCAATTACATGGCCAGAAATGATTTCTAGTTAAATTTCTCCAGTAACTTGATGGAAAGGAATTTGTGGAAGAACGCAATTAAGCTGTTCGAATTTTACAGCTTATATCGTGCAACTGGAACTAGCTTTTTAAAATAGTTTACCACCTTCAGCAGAAAGCACGCGCTCCATTCAATTTTAAAATGAAGGTACTCAAAACGATATATCTTCAACTTTATTAGGAATCACGCACTCTATTCGATGAGTTTTATTTATTTATTTATTTTTATTTTAATTTATACCCACATTTTGGGTAAATACCCAGGTGTTTGAGTAAATATCTGGGTAATTTACAATTTGGGTATTTACCCCTGTCCCATTACTATCTGGGAGTCATTCTAAGTCGATTGGTATACTAAAAGGTGGATCTCAGACCAATATTTCCACCTATTGTGGTGAAGGGTATAAAAATTATATTTTGAAACTAAAGCCAACGAAACAAAACTAAAATAATTTTCGGACTCAGCAGACAAAATTTATCTAAGAATTATCCCAAAAGTTCGTGACATAGCAAAATACTAAATTTTTATATAGCTGTGTTATTTTTGGAAAAAATTAAGACAAGTGGTTAGTCTTCAAAAGATTAGGTATTTATAAGCAAATCAGTATCTGGATTTTTCTGAGGCCCTATGCTCCACTTTAAGTCAAGTATAACAGAATCTGGAGCCAAATCTCCGCATTCGATATCGATCGAAAGCTCAGACTTTAAAGCAAATATTGCAATATATCTTAGGGATTTTTAAAGTAATTTATTTTGCAAACAGTTAAATAAAATCTGTTCGTCAAAACATTAAAATTAAATAAAGTTATTTTATTATCAGAAAACTTTTAAAAAATAAATTACAACGTAGTAAACCTTGTACTTTATGTATCCTAAAAGTATGATACACAAATGTTTCTCAAATATCTTACATTTCGATCGATATCGAATGTGGTTGGATTTTTTAAATATAATAACGTCAGATTATAAGTGCTTTATCTCTGGATCTGACTTTCATATTAGAATATTAGATAGTGTTATAAAAACTTGATTCAAAAACATGTCTGATAATATGTGTTATTTGCTTTTTTTGACTCATTTGTGTTTATCCAAATGAATTTTAGGTCTATAGTTTTAAAAACAAATATAACATAATTCAAAATTTACAAATTTGCATTCAAAATATTTTAAACATTTATTTTAATTTAGCTCTTCGTTATATTTATGGACACGAATATTATTCAGTGTGAATTATTATTTTTACAATAAATCATATACTAATTTTTTGAATATTGAAAAATAAAATATACTTATTTGTATTCATTTTGTTTAAATAAATGTTTAACCTTGTTTCCTGTCACCTATTCTTCATTACTTCAGACCAAATTAATTCAGTTTAAAATGTAATTTATTCACTCAGCCTATAATATAAATTAGTTCATTCATTTTAGAAATACTACAATATTTCAAAAATACCAGCTGTATTTATGTGAACATAACTTTGAAGTAAATATTTATGTGTAAATTAAAGTAAACATATGTAAAAAATATTCATTTTCAATTTCATCTATTATTTTTTCCCTGTGTATTTAAAATCGCATATAAAATCAAACACTTTTTGTTATGAATGAAAGACCTGATATGCTAATTAAGCTACGATTGCCCATGTAAAGGTGTTGAATCTATGACACATTACTTACATTAATTTTGTCTGTTATATATTTTGTTTTTGCATTTTAATCGTTTTGGCAGTCAAAATTTGAAATGGTTTAATTTGGTTTTTGTCGGAGACAATATTTTATTGCTAAATAATGTGAGAGAATTTGTGTGAAAATGCGTGGTATGTGATGAAAGTTTTGGCAGTGACTGGAAATTAATCACTAGATTCTTTTTTCAGAAAATATGTCTCTTAAAGGCATTGTGTTTTAGTTATATAGATCATATTTCACATGTCCTTTTTATACCCTTCACCAATAGGTGAAAGGGTATTATAAGTTTGTGATTCCGTTTGTAATTTTTTTATTAGTGATCGTAGACCCCATAAAAATTATACCGATCGACTCAGAATCGGGAGGAGAATCGATTAAGCGATGTCCGTCTGTCTGTCTGTCTGTCCGTCTGTCTGTCTGTTGAAATCAAGTTTCTGAAGCCCCTGGAGGATGGACTTACATAAATTATATATTTTAGGAAATTCTCCCGCAATGAACGCTATTAAATTTCATTAAAATCGGTTTATAAACACCGAAAATATCGAAAAAATACCAAAAATTAGACGAAAATTTGAAAATTTTTGATTGAAACACACTTTTAAATAACAAGAGAAAAAAGATACTCCTGGTGTACATGTGATAATATGTTATATATCAGATTGTAGGAAATATTTTCCCAAAGCACTCTGTAAAATTTTATCAAAATCGGTCCATAAACAACTGAGATATCGCCAAAACACTGAATTTGATGTATCGCAAATTGCCCAAAGTACACATTAGAGAATGTTTGTTGAAAAAATTAAATGCAGAAATAGGAAAAACTATCCTCCTTTAGTACGGACCTACATAAATTTTATATCAGATTTTAGGAAATTCCCCCACCAAGCACGTTATTAAATTTTATCAAAAGCGGTCTATAAACAATTGAGATATCGCCATAACACTACATTTGATGTACAGCAAATTGCCCAAAGTACGTGTCTAAGAAATTTTGTTTATATTTTGTAAGTATTGTTTCAGCGATATCTCAGGTGTTTATGGACCGATTGTGATGAAATTTGACATCGTTCTTTATGGGAGGATTTTCTAAAATCTGATATATATACTCCACAAATCTGATTATGAATACCATTCAAACTGTACCGATCAACTCAGAATCGGCACAAGAATCGATTTCGCGACCTCCGTCCGTCTGTCCGTCCGTCTGTTTGTTTGCCCGTCCGTCCGTCTGTTTGTTTATCCGTCCGTCTACATGTCCGTCCGTCTACCTGTCTGTCCTTTTTTCTGTTGTAGTCAAGTTTTTGGCGCTCCTGTTTTGTCGATATCTCAGATGTTTATTTTGATGAAGTTTAATAGCGTCCTTCGCAGGGGATTACCTAAATCCTGATGCATTCTGTAATTTGTGGTAGATATAATTTAGCGTTTAAGCGATGGTGTTTTGATCGACAATGTTGAAATTCAAGGTGGGACAATTCAGGAGCTCCACAAATCTGGTTTTAGCAGACAGACACACTGCATTTATCTTAATTTTGTATCTGACTTTTGAACATTATGATAACATTTAAGAATGTATTATATATCAAATTATAGGTAATCTTCCTAGGAAGTACAAAAATGCAGCTAATTACATGATATCCGTTCAAAACCTACATATGTATGTAAGTATCTCACATATCAACAAAAATTTAAATTTTTTAATTGCAATTGGGAGAAATCCGTTCACGTTTGACAATTGATCCCGTATAACGTCGCCTAAGGCAATCTCTTAGTAGCTAATAAATGACAAATTATAATAGATACGATGATGAGATTTAGTAAAAAGACGTTGTACAATATTGATATTCAGGACAATAGCGCCTAAAATAAACTTTCTAGAGGGACAACATTTGACAAAAGTATTTCTGATCTCTTGAAAAGTTCGGTATTGAAAATGGTCGAGCTTGGTTCACATTTAGTGAAATCTCCCATATAAACCCGACCGGGAATCGATTTAATGCTGATAAATTAAATCACATTAAAATTGCACAAAGAACTAGAGCAAAACTTTCCAAACATCCATCGGACAGATCGAAAGAACTATACATCCCAAATATTATTGATGAAGTGTTCATTTCAATTAATTAACTAACTTCAAATTAATAAGTAAACTTTTCCGACAAAGCTGATAACCATCCATTCAAAAGCTCTATATTTCACGTATGTATCTAAAACTAAGAGTGTATACCCTATAATTTTAAGGCTTGTATACATTGACAATCATTGTTAAAGCTTTGACCTAAATCAGTCCGCTAACTTCAAAGTTTTACATAACTAATCAAGAACTTTTACTAGTTGGATAATTCGTACGAATTAAAGTGCACAACCCTCACTGGGCACAGCGTTTTTGGGTTGCATGTCAGAATACTTAAACTTTATCAAATCGATGTGCTATTGCAAATCTAAGGGCATCTACATTTTGAAGCATCTTTTCTGTATGGTTTATCTGGTCTATCGAACTTTATTAAATGTTCGTAAAATATGTGTCTATTTTATTTCGAAGCTACTGGCTGGCTTAAATATGCATTCTCTACTTGTAGTCTAGTAATCATTATCTTTCACAAAGGGACCACTTTAGAACCCAAGTGAAGCTTCCCTACCTGCCCACCCTAACCTTTGGGTGCATAACTATTCTAGATGATGACGCCACCGAAAAGGTTTTCGTTTTCCGACTCTTAATTTTAAAGACTCTTTGCATATAATACTAGTATAACCAAATATTGCTACGAATTACATTAAGTACTTTTGGAACACCATTGGTGAAGGGTATCCAAGATTCGGCAAAGCCGAATATACCACTCTTACTTGTTTAAAATTAAAAATTTAGTTTTAAACTCTCATGTGCTTAAATTGACAAAAATGTATCCAAATTGACAACGAAAAATTGTCATAAGAAATTTTACTATAAATCGATATCAAATAATTTTTTGTATTAAGGTTTGGTAATAATTGCATAAGTGTATTAATTTTAATTAAATCGATTTAAAAATTGACACTATATGTAGTCAAATTAATCATATTTGGTGTAAAACTTTTTTTTTATTTAGGACCAGCGCTCAGGAGATGACCCCTACTTATGCCATGCATTGTGTTGGAACTAGGAACATAGATTGTGGGAAGGAGAAAAGAGGGAGTAGTGTTTGTGGACGTTAGATTTGAATTTTCCTATATTGAAACTTCTGCGGGAAGTGAGTTCCACATACGTACTGTACGGCTAAATAACGAATTTTCTCTATAGTGTGTTGTTCGGTCCACTGGACAATCAACCAAAAATGCATGTGATCTAACGGATTGGCGTGTGCTGCGTAAGAATCTTCGGGTTTCGGGAACGAGGTCCCTGATATCGTTAGATCACATTCCAAAGTAGTACCGATATAACAGTGTTATACAACCCACATTGCGGAGGTGCTCCAGTGAATCAATAGAGTTGGATACCCTACTGTCACCGATAAGCACTTTCGCCCTCCCCTGTACGCGGTCGAGAAGCTTCAAAATAAACTTTGAAGCACAGGCCCATACATGAGAGTTGTATTCCATGTTTGATCGGATATAGGTGGTGTAAATTTTGAGGAGATCAGTTGGAGTCAAGTATCTCTTACACCGTTTTAGAAAACCTAGGCATTTGAATGCTTCTTTCGACTTTAGTCCAACGGACATCACATTGAATTCTCATGCCCAGAACATCAAGAGCATCTGATTCCTGAATATTTACACCATCCATAGATACAGATGAAGTAACATGATCTGCCGTGCGTTTATGCGTAAGCATACAACACCGGGACTTGCGTGCATTAAAGTCGACTCTATTTATACGTCCCCATTTGGAAACGGTTTCGAGATCGCGATTTAATGATTCAATCATGTTTTGTCTCATAGCCACAATTTGCGGAAGATCCGGTCTATGATTAAATGAATACGAATGGCAAATATTACTATCATCTGCAAAGGAATAGATAGGATTGGAAGTTTGATATAGAAGGTAGTTAATGAATATAAGCAAAAGAGTAGGAGAAAGAACAGAGCCTTGCGGTACCCCTGAATTAATCTTGAACTCGTTTGATGTGTCCCCATCTACAACAAATCCTTTAGTGCGATCCCTGAGAAAGCTCGATATAAATCGAGAGAAGTTATTACCGACACCAAAAGCAACAAGTTTTGATAAAAGTGCACCATGTCACACTCTATCGAACGCCTTGGAAATATCTAGAGCCACAACTTTACCTTCGCCAAAATGGTGAATGGAACGGCACCATTTTTCTGATAGGAATGCTAGTAAGTCCCCCGTAGAGCGCCTCCTACGAAAACCATACTGGCGGTCGCTTTGTAAGTTGTAAGACTCTAAATATTTAACCAAATGGTAATTTATCATACTCTTCATTACTTTGGAAAGTGGTGAACAAATCGCTAATGGTCGGTAATTTTCTGGGTTGTTAGCCTCACCCTTTTTAGGGATTGGCGTTACATTAGCAACCTTCCAACACATAGAATTCACCGGCATGGTATAAGGTGCTGAAGAGGTTTGCTAATGGACTAGCTAGTGTCGAAGATCACTGCTTCATGACCAGCGCTGGAATACCATCCGGCCCTGAAGACTTGTTTATGTTGAGATTCGATAAAATGGATACGATACTTACCTTATACTGATTATTTAGACAGTTCGACAGTTCTGGAATTTTTAGCTTAAATTTTTGAGATACAAAGGCGTCAATATTCCTTAGGTTTCAAAAATTAAAATTATTTTGAAATAATCTTCGTTTATAAAAATCTTCTGATAACATTTGAACCAACCAATTCATTACAATTAAATTAACGACTTGTTTCTTGAGTTTTTTTTGACTTATCTTGCATTGAAATTTTTCTAAAGAAATTGTTGTTGTTTTTTTTTTAATATGTATGTGTATTTACATTTAATAATTATTTATTTATTTATTTACATTTTTAAATAAGATTTACAAAACTTATTTTACACTGTTGAGTTTACAAACATATTACAAAATATTCAAATCATTGCAAGCACAGTGGGATAATTTCTCATAAAAAGCAGTTTTGTAAGAAAAGTTTGGAAATATTCCTCAATTCAAAATATTTTTTTCATAAAAGATTTATCGATATAAAATAAAAAAATAAAATTTATTTTTTTTTTAATTGTATTTTCTTAAGACAAACATCCCAACCAAAGAACATTTAAAGTCGACTTTAAACCGAAAAAGTCGACTTTATTTTAAAAATCGTACTATAAAACAAATTTTAAATTCAATTTCAAAACTTCATTTTAATACTAAAATAAGCTTTTTTTCTTTTGAATATTTTTCAATTTGTGCTCCTTTGGAAGAAAATGTTAAGTCGAAATTGGAAATTTTTCACAATATTCAGTCATTTGATACATTTTTAAGTAAATTTCATTAAATGGAATTGTGATCATATAACAATTGTTGTTCTTTATTATTATTGCACAAAAATTCGAATTTATTTAAAAGAAAGAAAGAAAGTTTTGAAGAACTTTTTTATAATATGATTAAAAATTGTTCAAATGATAATTATCATTTGAACAATTTTTAATCATATTATAAAAAAATTCTTCAAAACTTTCTTAATATTTTGTTTTTGGAATTTTTTGAAATTTTATTTTATTATTTCTGTTTATTGAAGAAAGCTTTTGTAATATTTGAATGTATTTGTTGAAACATATTTTTAAAGTCTTATTTTAAAAATTTATTATGGTACAAAAAAATCAAAAAGTCGACTTTACATAATATTCGACTCTAAAATTTGTTCTGTGGTTAGGCTGAAAGTTTTCTATAAAAATGTATTTGAAATTCATTTTTTTAATTTTCATTTCAAATTTTTGTTTTTTCAATAAAAATTTTATGAAATTATTTCGATACCAAAATTTTCTTTTCCAAGAAATAACATAATTGTTGGGGTGTAAATATTATTAAAAAAGAAATTTTATTTGCATCTGCTGCATTTAGTTATTAATGTTATAGACAATTGTGTAACCTCGAAAACCTCGCATCATTGCCTATGTTACAAACACAATCATTACGAATTATGTTTGTAAGTCATAGATAAAAGCTCAGATTATCGACTGAACAAAACACAGACATTTTTCGGTTTTCATCTTTCTTCACTTCCCACATTTTTGCTGCGGGGTGAAGAGGAAGTAAGATGCTTAAAATAAACAGAAGTTTATTAAAAAAAAGTTTTATCAAAAAATGACCAAATTGTAGGGATGTAAATAGTACTTTTGAAGTTAAACAAAGTTTGACTAAAGTTATAGTTGAATGATAGAGCGACTTGAACCAATTTCAGTTCCTATCAGTACAAACCATATAAAGTGTATGCTCTTATCGATTTTCCTGCTAACGAAAAGCAATTAAAAAGTTTTGTGGAAAAAATATATCAGATTTATTGTGACATAATTTACACTATTGTTTTAAATATTTTATTAAACCAGTAATTAAAAGTTTTCACAATGATTAAAGTAATATTTTATTATTTATTAATTACATTTTCTTAATAGTAACAATTATTTAAAGTTGTGAGGTTTTCTAGTATTTATTTTATATAATGCTTTGATTATAAGACGCAATTTTTCTTCCACAGGACTGATTTTTCAGATCTAAGTTTCATTTTACTGTATTTAAATTAAATTAATCACAAATATTGCTTATGACAGACGAATTCATGGTACCAAATTTTGTTGTCATTACAACATAGTACCTGGTAGACCGAGCCTTGCTCGGAGCTTTATGATAAGCATTTTGAGGAAAATTTTAAAGTTTTTATATATTTTATATTATAAAGTGCTAAAATAAATTTAGAGGAAAGACATTGTAGAAATATTCAGTTAATTTTGAATTATTTGATTTATTTTGTCCGACCAACACATGGTTTGCATAGTTTACAGTTTAACTCATTTTGAATAATTTTGGAAATTATTCATATCAACAGAAACCTCTGTCGACTCATGCGCAACAACTTGGCTAAAGATTATAGTCTGATCAAATGCACAGTTTACGATTTAATTCATTTTGAGTAGTTTTCTGTGGCGCCACCTGTCGGACTTTGCTTATTCCAATTCATAAACCTTCTTCGGCTTATCCGTAACAACTTTGCTGAAGATTATAGCATGATTAAATGTACAGCATACGATTAAATTGACTTTGAGTAAATTTCAGTAGCGCCACCTGTCGAAATTTCTTCATACCAACTAAGAAACCTTCGTCGGCTCATGTGCAACAACTTTGCTAAAGATTGTAGCATGATTAAATGTACAGATTACGATTAAATTGACTTTGAGTAAGTTTCTGTAGCGCCACCTGTCGGAAATTATTCATTATTAATTATTGCTAAAGATCATAGCATGATCAAATGTACAGTTTACGATTTAATTAATTTTTAGTAATTTTCAGTGGCGCCATCTGTCGGAAATTAGTCTTATCAACTTTAAAACGGCTTATCCGCAACATCTTCGCTAAAGAGCATAACACAATCAAATTCACAGTTTACTATTCTATAAAGAACATACATACAGACAAACATTCATTTGTTTAAAATAATACTAATTTTTCCCCCTTTTTATTCCCTAATTTCTAAAAGTTCCATATGTATATTTGGTACTTTTTTGGTGCCAATTGAATTCGGTACATTTTTTTAAAACGCATTTAACATAATGTATAATGTTCCTATTCATATTACTTTGGAGATGTTAAGTTATCATTTTATCCCTTTTTTACCCATTTTGGCTCCAAAATCAAAAAAGTACCAAATACGTGTTTCATGTTTTTTTTACATCTATTGATTGCAGTACCAAGTTTCTTTCTATATTCTTTAGTTTAAAATATAAGAGTGGGTTAAAAAGGTGCCAAAAAAATTCTTTTCACCCTTTTTTACCCCCTATCGGACATAGTTTCAAAAAAGTACCAAACACCTGTCCGCTTATTTTCAAAGATGTTTAAAACGTAATTTTAATTTTGTTTCTATACCTATTACTTTAGGAGACATAGCGTTTTCGATTTTTTCCCCTTTTTACCCGTTTTTACCCTCTTAGAGGTAAAAGTTCCAAAAGTCCCTTCTTCTTCGACCTATACATCAAAAAAGATACCCACTGTCCAAATTTTATCAAAATCGTTAGAGCCGTTTTCGAGATAGCCATTCTATATATATATATATATATATATATATATATATATATATATATATATATATATATATATATATATATATATATATATATATATATATATATATATATATATATACAATTATTGCTCGTTTAAGAATATAAGATTTGACCATACCTTTTATACAAAACCACTGTGGGAAAATTATTAAATGTTCATAAATCTCGTAAAAACTTTTGCATGACATCAAATTTTAAAACAGAAAATTCATGTCAAATGCTCTACATTTTACCAACTGGCAAAGATAATAAAAGCACATACATCTTAAGAAAGTAATAGGGTTGCATTTTATGTTTGGGCAATATCAATGATGCCAAATGACCTTTCAGTATCCAAAAAGTTTTGAAATACATGACAGATGACGAATCATGGATCAACACACATGTAGTAGTCGAATAAACAAAACTTATCTCGAAAGAAATGGAACACACTTTTTAGTAACACTGAACCTGCCTTAATTTATGGACCGCAGAACGGGTAATTCTGAAGGTTAATTATTTTTTACTTCCCAGATGTCTTCGAAGAAATTCGAAAAACCAGTCCCTAAAGTCGAATTATTCCACAAAACAGCAATGAGATCTCAAATATTTTGTTGTCTGAGACTTATTATGCATTAAAAACCTGAAGGTTAATTATTTTTTACTTCCCAGATGTCTTCGAAGAAATTCAAAAAACCAGTCCCTAAAGTCGAATTATTCCACAAAACAGCAATGAGATCTCAAATATTTTGTTGTCTGAGACTTATTATGCATTAAAAACCTCGCGTTAATCAGCCTTATTACGGTTGTCGAATATACGACTTCGACTACGACAGTTAGTACTAGATTAATGAAAGCATCAACACAATTTCATTTATCTAGTACTAACTGTCGTAGCCGAAGTCGTATATTCGACAACCGTAATAAGGCTGAATGAGTCATTCGCCGTATAGTCCATAATTGACCATAGCTCTAATATATAAATATAAATCGATATAAATCGTCATGCAAAATTTGCACTAGCTCCAATTTCCAGAAATGACATAACTAACATATCTGTGGCAAAATGGAAGAGTAGCTTAAGTTGAAAATTTAAGTTTTGAGATATCATAAATTTTGTATATTTTTTCTTCTGCTTATTTAGTACGAATAATTTATGAATTAATATATTGGTAACATCCCAGCAAAACTTTGGTAATGGCAAGTACTCTGATAACTGGTTACCTTGTAACGACTACAACATACCATCCGAATAAATAATAAGTTATTACAGAAGTACTTATTTGTAAATAAGATGGCAATTTTAACTGAATGGCCCCGGTTCAAATCCCACCAAGGGCAACAATTTTTTTTAGTTTTTTTTTTTTTTATTAAAAGAGTCTTTTTAAATGATTTTTGAATTTTAAGAACTTAAATATTATCTTCTGTAAAAAAAATTTGTAAAACTAACTCACGTTAATGAAAAAATACCATCATGAGTCAATTTTGATTATGTAGGGGATGTTGAATACCAAACACGATTCTAATTGGTCTTAACTTGGTAAGCCCAACTTATCTGGGTCATCCTTCATCTCAACTGTGGACACACACATCCTCATGGTATCACCCGGGGAGCTAGTTTAACACCCATTAACATTGTGAGTTAACATGTTCCGAGAGTTGTCTCTTGAAAAAAAATACAATGAAGAGGATAAAATTAGAATTGAAATGTCCCACTACCTAATATTAAAGGAGTATGTCCGAAACTTCGATAGAAAGACCAAGTAGAGGAACATTTTTCAAAGCTTGGCCTATAAAATTGGAGAATATTCGCACAAGATCGAAATCCATGGAATTCTAAAACATGCTCGGACTTTGACCTTAACAGGTTGTAACATTTAAGTAAGTAAGAGTCAATCTTATGTAAAAACTTATACAAAAAAGAAGATTTAAATTGTTTAAGTTTTAAAATAATTTTAAAAAAGTTTTAAAATAATTACAAAAAATCGTATAAAAATATTTTTCCAAAAATTACAACAAAGCAATAAAAGCAATGAAAAACAAAGTTATTTTCACATGATTTTGAATCTAAAAATAAAAATTGTTTATATTAATTATAAGCTGCTAAGTTTTCAACATATGAAGTAGCTCAGAGGAAGAGTCTCTGCCTAGCAGTCGGAGGGTCTGGGTTCGAGCCCCCATGGGATCATAAAAAAAATTTTGTATTTCGTTTAAAAATATATGTTTTTAATAAAACAACAACAAAAAAGTTGTTGCTGTTGTTGTTGTTGCTTTCAAATTGCTTACCCAAGTCATTACTTTTCTGCAATTGGTAAGTACTTGCCTCCAATGACATCCCCATGTTAATGTAATGACTTAAACACCGAATGAGTAAGAAGTTCGTGTTCAATAGTTTAACTGTTTAACTCATTATTTGGTAATGAAAAGTTTTACTGGGATGTTTATTAGAAGAGAAGAATGAATATTTAAAAAATATATATTGTTAAATTCGAAAGATTTTACATTTTTCTACTGACGCGCTTTTTCGAAACTCAAATTTGTGTTGAACTGGAGCTTTTTTTTTATTTGTTGTTAAAAAAATAAAATCGGATGCAACCTGGCTAAGCTATAGATCAATAAACTGACGAACCTAGTTAAAATCGGGTTTTTGCGTATAACTCCTAAACGTATATCTGAATTTTGCAAGATTTGTCAGGCCTACAACCCAAGCTAAGACATTTCCCGAGTTTTTTTAAGTGTTACAGAATTTAATCCAAACAAACCTGAAACTATGTGTCTGGAATGTCGAAGTTGCATTGTCTAAAAATCTAAAGAAATCGGGGACAAATTTTAGGAAATATAAAAATAAAAAGAATTTTATTTTATAAAAATGTGCAAGGTATCATGTGGGCATAAAAAAATTGAATGCTTTCTTACTAGTTTAAATTTAATTTCCTTCTCATACATATTAATAATAATCCTTATAAAAACTCTTATTTATTATTTTTTTCGCAATTTTTTTTATTAAAAACTTTACAGGTTCTTGCATTTCAATTTAAATCCATTATTATTTTAACGGTTTCAAATGAAGTACAAATTCTAGGAAATCTGCATAAAAGTCTGAAAATATTTATTTCATTGAAATTATAATAAAAGCAAAACATGTTTAACCACAATTTATCTGTAATTAAAAAATAAAAATCATTCAGTCGGTAAATATAACATGAATATTGATTTTTATTTGTAAAAAAAATTAACCATGATTTTTCAAAAATACTTAATAAAAAAGTAAATGAAGTTATTTGTAAAAAAAATACTTGTTCAGGAATTAAAATCAAAAATTTATATTTAATGCAGGAAAATGCAAAAAATTAATGAACTTCTCGATAAACATGTAATGCAATCTCACCCTTTGGGTATTATTTATACTTTCATATACGATTACGAAATTTTGAAATCACGTGCAACCGATCAACTATAAATTTTAAACTTAACTGCGATGTAATACAGGTTTTAGTTATAAAAGTGGTTCCCAAACATTGATAAGGGATTCAAAACTTGATAAATATAAACTTTTAGTAATGTCGATTTCTTTTTTTTTTTTTTTGGAAACATCAGTGTTTTAGGAAAGGGGTGTATTGATGGCCATTCTTTTTTTAGAAGTTCTTTAAAATATCTATTATTGTCTTTTTATTCAAAGAATTTCTCTTTGAATATTTGTGGTTTTTATTTTAAATATTTTTTTTTTTATATAAATTAAACTATTTATTTTAATTATTAACATGATTCACTTCAAACAATTCAATTAGTATTATATTAATTGCTTTTGAACAAATTTTCCCACATTTAAATCTAAAATGATAAAAAAAACTTTTTTTTAGTTCACATGTAATTTATAGACATGCAAAATACTGGAGACTGAGGTGAGATTTTTTTTTTATCAGTTATCGTTTGATAACGCCACTTATTTCACTTATTTATATATATACATATTTAGAAAATACGTTGACAGATTGATAAACATTTGGAAAATTTAAGATCCGTGTTTTAATGTTTTAAGAAGTTTTATTGTTTGTTTTAATTACGTGAAAATGTTTTTAAAATTTGAATTCCAACGACACATTTTTCTGAAAAATTCTTTACTACAAAGACCTTCCGTAACTAAAATTTTGAAAATCTATACACTATTATAAATCCTTTTTTTTGGCATACTTAATATATTTGTACCCTTCACCACCATAGGTTGAAAGGGTATAATGGATTTGTACTTTTGTTGGTAACGCATAGAAATATTGGCCTGAGACCCAACTTTTAGTATACCGTTCGACTCAGAATCACTTCCTATGTTGATCCATATAAGCTTGTTATCAATTTCAAATATAATTTAATGAAATTTTTCACAGAATCATATTTTGGCCCAGGGATCTTCCCTATACTTTTTGACCAAAATCGGATTATTATTTCAGGTACCTACAATAGGGATGCCTTGGCCCTTTACAGCCACAAATTTAAATGTATTTTAACAATATTCAGCGCAAATATTGCTTATGGTAACCGAAATCAGTGTACCTAATTTTGTAGGAATCGGTCCATATTTGACTATACCTTCCATATAAGACACATTCTCAAAAGTCTTGTAAATACCCAGAAAAGCACAAAAACGCTTATAAATCTAAAATTAATTGAATTTTATTACTAAAACTTTGCACAGAAAAATATTTCCTAAACATAACAAGTCTTGGAGACCTACTCATATGTGATATTATACCCTTCACCACCATAGGTGGAAAGGGTATTATAATTTTGTGCTGATATATGTAACGCATAGAAATATTTGTCTTAGACCCACCTTTTAGTATACCAATAGGCTTAGAATCACTTTCTGAGTCGATTTAGCGATATCCGTCCGTCTGGCTGGCTGGACCCCCATGTAAACCTTGTAATCAAACTGCAGGTCGCAATTCTAAATATAATTTGATTGAAATTTTTTTGATAATGGGACCATGGCTATTGAAATTGGTCAAAATCGGTACATTATTTATGGTACCTCCCATAGGTCCCACTTCCCGGAATTGACATATTGGCCACAAATACCAATATTTTTTCATTTTAAAACAAATACTGCTTATGTAAACTAAAATCACTGTACCAAATTTCGTTGAAATCGGTCCACATTTGACCATAGCTCCCATACAAACTCTTCTTCAAAAACGCACTAAATGAGACAAAAAATCACTAAAACGCTCGTAAATCTAAAGATAATGAAAATTTTGAGTTTAGTTTTTGCATACACAATTTTTGTAACAACTGTAATCAATTTGCCAAATTTCGAGATAATCGGTCCACATTTGACCCAAGCTCATGTATAGGTTAAATATATAAGTTCTGAGAAAATGTTTGTATGATGGCAAAATTTAGCAAATATTTGTCTTTATACAGGAAAAATAACACCTTTGACCTTAGTGGTGAAGGGTATCATATGGTCGGGCTTGACCGACTATAGCGCTTTCTTACTTGTTTTTATTTTATTTGCTGTTAAAATAAATAAAATCGGATACAAACTGGCTGAGCTATGGGTCGATAAGTAGACGAACCACGTTAAAATCGGTTTTTTGCTAATAACTCCTAATCTTAGACATATTTCTGAATAAGGTCTACAACTCACGCTAGGTCGTTTCTCGAGTGTTTTTTAGCGTATCAGAGTTTAATTATTAGGAATACTGCCCCTAAATATTTTAATTATTTTATTTGATTTTATTTTATTTTAATTCTGCCTATTGACGAAGCCATCAAGATGGACATGGGCCTCGTCACTGGAGATGATTTTATGCAAAAAGGTCATTGAAAATTTCATTAAAAGATTGCGCGTGTGCCTGAAAAGCCCCGGCGGCCATCTGCCCGATATCTTATTCCATACATAACCTCATTCTGTCTACTTTACGACATAATAAAGTTTCACGATTAAAAAATTGCGTTCTAGTTGGGACACCCTAAACATTAAACTTAAAATTTGTTGTGAAAAACTAACCCCCTAATTCATAAACCAACTATTATGTTTTCAAAGCGTTATTGTAGGAATTTTGTATGAAACATTTGAATTATAAGTACGTCATAGTCTTATTTTTCAATTATGAATTTGGGGGTAAGAATCGAGAAAAAGTTTTCTAAAGCGTCCGATAACAGAAGAATGAAAACTGAGTCTGGCCATGGACTCAGCGATTTTTTTAGTTCGAAACTTCGAAGAAGAGATATACATGTAAACAGCAAAATCTTCTTAGAACCAATCCAAAAATTCTGGCTGCATAGAAAGTCTCTGTAATGGGCAAGAAATATTTTTGAATAATACCTCTAAAGTAACCAATTAATGCTTTCGATCGCTTGTTAATTCACGGGCATCTGAAATATATGCTTTGTAGGCACACATATCGAAATGCAAGAATCATACATTGAAAATTGGTTCGTACTTATCTTATTTATTGATCGTCATAAAATATATTTTGAAGACATTTACTTAAAACTCGAAACAAAATAGGAATTTTTAAAAACATGAACATTTTAAAATACGCATTTCAACCATATTAATCCTTATTTGTGAGGATAACGTATCATATTCTGCCTGGGTTCGAGCCCCAGTCAGGGAAACATAAATTTCTGTAATTATTCATTTTTACTAAAATTATGAATTACCGCATCATTCTTCATCGGCTGCAAGCATTACAGAAATAACACGTCGTCAATGCAAATCAAATAAGATTGACTATAGAACAAAAAGCTTAAATAATATGTCTAAATAGCACCAATTGGTGCAAATTCATTGTTCTAGAACAATCTTTCAACCCTTTTCTATCCCATTTTCAAAAAGTTAACCTAATTCGTATAAACACTACTATATACATAAAAAAGGAAATAGATTGATTTAGGTGTCATCTATCATCTTCAAGTTGTGTTAAATTTAGAAACATATCTCATATATCTACAAGGGTGCAGCTAATTCAAATCTGGACCAAAACTGAAAAAATCGCTAAGCTAATTGGTATTGTTGGTAAAACCTTTGGACTAAATTCGGTTGCCGTTCCTAATGCATTCATCATATATAAAGTCTGGGCTGAACATTGATTGATGCCTATCTTATTTCATAGGTGCAATCTTAATACAATGAATGTACGTCCAAATCTTTTTGATTCTAAATATAAAAAGGGGATGTTATATATATAAGAATTATAGCCAAATGTTGACCGACTGTAACAAAATTTTACACACTGGCTGGTATATATATAGAGCTTATTCTGGCCATAGCTATCATAGTTTCTAATTTAATAGCTTTTAACTGGCCTTTGCTAAAATTTTTTGTTTCCGTGAGTGTTTTTTATATGAAAGCTAAAGTCAAATATGGACTAATTCCTATAAAATTTGATAAACTGATCAAAAATTGCATAAAACTTCCCTATTTTAAATTTAATCGTCATAGCTATTACAATTGTATTCAATTTATCAGCGTTAATGTGTTTCCCGGGGCAGGGTTATATGGGAGCTCTAACTAAATTTGAACCGATTTTGTCCATTTTAAACACACATCTTTTTAAATATATCCAAAATACTTTTGTAAAATTTTGTCCCTATAGTTTTTTTCGTTAAGGCGCTATCGTGCTTTAATCTGACGGACAAACGGACATAAACAACCTTTTCTTTTTGAATTTTTGTGTTTTCGTAAGTTTTTATATGGAAGCTAGGTCAAATAGTGACCGATTGCAAAAAAATTTTGCACACTGGCTGGCATTAATATAAGACTTTCTTGTGCCAAATTTAGTGGTTATATCTGTTATACTTTTAGATTTATTGGCATTTAAGTGTATTTTAGTTGAAAATTAGGCTGTTTTTGTAAGTTTTTTGTATGGGAGCTATGGCTAAATGTGAACCGATTTTGATGAAATTTTATACGCTGCCTAGGGCTAATGTAAAACTTTTATATACCAATTTTTATCATAGCTGCTATAATTTGTCATTTATTAACAAAAAAGCGATTAGCCTAGACGAGGTTATACGGGAGCTATGGTCAAATGTAAACCGATTTTGCCCAATTTCAATACCAAAATTTTCTCAAAGATGAAGAATATTTTTACTAAGTTTCGTTTAGGCATTATCATGATTTCAACAGACAGCCAGCCAGACAGACGGACATCGCTCAAAAATTAGAATTTCATAAGGAATTTTGAGTCAATATTAAGGAAATTACAAACGGAATTACAATCTCAATATACCCCCCATTCTTTTTGATGGTGGGTATAAAAATTGATATATTTTTTGCAAATAAACTTTAAGAACATCTGAGGTAATAAGTATTTAATTGTTTAAATTATTTACATATATATATTGTTAATAAATTTAAAAATAGACAACAAATAGTGAATAATAGAAATCTATGTTAGTTGTCACGTTATTTGTTATTAAAGCATGCATCAAACTTTTAAATAATTGCACAATGGGTTAATTTTACAAAATATTGTTTAAAAATGCTTAAAAATTTAAATTGTATATATTTTTTAATTTAATCAAACCAATTAATTGGGTAAATGTGTTCTATATGTAAATCCGGACTTTCCAAAAATGTAGTTTTATTTTTGGGGGGGTTCCCTACAATCCCAAAAAATACCTTTAATGAAATCAGAAATATTCTTATTGTGGGAGTATATAGCGAAAAGCTTAATTAAAATACAAGTAAAGTACAATTATAGTTTTTTAATTCATAAAGATAATGGGATTTTTCTAAATATTTCATAATCTAATCGAAGCCAAACAAGATTTTATAAAGAATTCTGAATTAAAAAAGGTGGAGTTAAAACCTGCGCCTTCAACAATTAAGACGAAATATAAATTCACACCAGAAATTAGATTTAAGTCATTACATTAAAGACTTAGTTAAATGCATATGAGAACTTAAATATTGCAATTAATAAAATTAACTGAAATAAAAAGTTGTTGTAACTCAAAAGGGGATTTTTTCTCGGTTGTAATTTCAAGTTAAATCAATTTTATAAGAAAAATATTTACATATTTAAATTAAAATATCATCTCAGTAGATTTTGCATTTTTCGTCAAAATTAACATATACTACCCCTATCGTTGGGTATCTTTAAATGTTTACTTTAAGTTAAGTAAAGTTTGAAATGTATTTAAACGTGATTTTTCAAAAAATGTTAAGTGATGAGGGCTTTAAAATACAAATAAATAAGAATTTTTTACTTTTAGTTTGAATATTTGTTGATTTTATTAAAAATATTTTTTTTTGTATTTTTTATGTTCACGAGTATCAATTTGTATGAAAATAATTCGTGCTTTCCTGCTTTTATTTTGGCCATTAATGAACGCAAATTGAATGCAAAATTAACCACAAAATTTTGTATATTAAATTTTAATTGGGTATGTACCCTACGGAAAGGAATTTTGAATTAAAATGGAAATATGTAGTTTGTGAAAGAAATTTTTTTTTTCAATTCTTTAAAAATTTTCTATAAAAATAAAAATTTTTTGAAAAATTTTCTATAAAAAAAAAATTTTTTTTTAAATTTTCTTTTGAAAATTTTCCTATAAAAATAAGAAATTTTTTAAAAATTTCCTATTAAAATAAGAAAGTTTTGAAATTTTTTTTTATAAAAGTAAGAAGCTTTTGAAAAATTTCCTTTAAAAATAAGAAATTTTTGAAAAATTTCCTATAAAATAAGAAATTTTTTAAAAATTTCCTTTAAAAATAAGAAATTTTTGAAAAATTTTCCTTTAAAAATAAGAAATCTTTGAAAAATTTCCTTTAGAAATAAAAAATTTTTTAAAAAAATAAGAAATTTTTTAAAAATTTCCTATAAAAATAAGAAATTTTTGAAAAATTTCCTATAAAAATAAGAAATTTTTGAAAAATTTCTGATAAAAATAAGAAATTTTTGAAAAATTTCCTACAAAAATAAGAAATTTTTGAAAAATTTCCAATGAAAATAGAAAATTTTTCAAAAATTTCCTATAAAAATAGAAAATTTTTCAAAAGAAATTTTTGAAAAATTTTCTTTTAAAAATAAGAAATTTTTGAAAAATTTCCTTTAAAAATTAAATTTCCTATAAAAATAAGAAATTTTTGAAAAATTTCCTATAAAAATAAGAAATTTTTGAAAAATTTCCTATAAAAATATGAAATTTTTGAAAAATTTCCTATAAAAATATGAAATTTTCGAAAAATTTCTTATAAAAATAAGAAATTTTTGAAAAATTTCCTTTAAAAATAAGAAATTTTTGAAAAATTTCCTATAAAAATCGGACATTTATGAAAAATTTCCTATAAAAATCGGAAATTTTTGAAAAATTTCCTATAAAAATCGGAAATTTTTGAAAAATTTCCTATAAAAATAGAAAAATTTTCTATAAAAATAGAAAATTTTTCATAAATTTCCTATAAAAATAGAAAATTTTTCAAAAATTTCCTACAAAAATATAAAAAATTTCCTATAAAAATATAAAATGTTTCAAAAATTTCCTATAAAAATAGAAAATTTTTCAAAAATTTCTTATAAAAATAGAAAATTTTTAATAAATTTCCTATAAAAATAGAAGATCTTTCAAAAATTTCCTATAAAATAGAAAAAAATTTCCTATAAAAATATAAAAATTTTCAAAAATTTCCTATAAAAATAGAAGATCTTTCAAAAATTTCCTATGAAAATAGAAAATTTTTTTACAAAAATAGAAAATTTTTCAAAATTTTTTTACAATAATAGAAATTTTTTCAAACATTTTTTCAAAAATAGAAAATTTTTTAAAAATTTCCTACAAAAATAGAAAATTTTTCAAAAAATTCCTATCAAAATGGAATTTTTTTTGAAAATTTTCTATAAAAATGGAAAATTTTTTTAAATTTTTTTATAAAAATAAAAAGTTTTTCAATTTCAATTTTCTATAAAAATACTAAATTTTTTAAAAATTTCCTATAAAAATAGAAAAATTTTCAAAAATTTCTTATAAAAATAGAACAAATTTTCTATTTTTAAAGGAAATTTTTGACAATATAAAATTTTTCTATAAAAATTGAAAATTTTTCAAAAATTCTAAAATATAAAAATAATAGAAAATATTTCTAAAATTTCCTATTTTTATTATTTTATTTTTAAACATTTTCTTTTTGGTATAAAATTTTTCAAAATTATTTTTAAAGGAACGTTTTCAAAAATTTTTTATTTTTATATGAAATATTTTAAAAATTTCTTATTATTATACGAAATTTTTTCAAAAATTTTCTTTTTGTATAGGAAATTTTTCAAAAATTTCTTATTTTAATAGGAAATTTTTCAAAAATTTCTTATTTTAATAGGAAATTTTTCAAAAATTTTTTATTTTAATATGAAATTTTTCAAAAATTTCTTATTTTAATAGGAAAATTTTTATAATTTTCTTATTTTATTAGGAAATTTTTCAAAATTTTCTTATTTTAATAGGAAATTTTTCAAAAATTTCTTATTTTAATAGGAAATTTTTCAAAAATTTCTTATTTGAATAGGAAATTTTTTAAAAAATTTCTTATTTTAATAGGAAATTTTTCAAAAATTTCTTATTTTAATAGGAAATTTTTCAAAAATTTCTTATTTTAATAGGAAATTTTTCAAAAATTTCTTATTTTAATAGGAAATTTTTCAAAAATTTCTTATTTTAATAGGAAATTTTTCAAAAATTTCTTATTTTAATAGGAAATTTTTCAAAAATTTCTTATTTTAATAGGAAATTTTTCAAAAATTTCTTATTTTAAAAGGAAATTTTTCAAAAATTTCTTATTTTAATAGGAATTTTTTCAAAAATTTCTTATTTTAATATTTCCTTTTTATAGAAAATTTTTACATAAAAAAAAAATCTATAGGACATTTAAAAAAAAAATACCTCTTATTTGCAAAGTAGGGTATTCATTTTTTTATATTTAACTCTTTAATAGTTTTTACTTAAAAGTCTTGTTTTTATGCATTAAATTACAGATTTTGTGGTTTTCATACACATTTTGATTTATTTTATTTAATTTATTTTATAATTTATTGTTAGTTGTTTTTGTTACTTAAAGAGTTCAAAATTCGCCGGCAAAATTAGTCATAAGTCATGGTAGTTTAATATTTTTGCGGCTTTAGAAATACACAAAATACACTCCGATTAATAGTGAAATGAATTATAGGTTTTTGTCACTAGTAAAAATAAATACTAACCCATCAAGGTATCACTTAGACACTTTTGTGAATATGTGATATTTGTCTGTTTTATATATTACAAAGAGTGCATAAAGTGGACAAATATATATATATATATGTATTTTTTGTTATCTTCTATAGCTTTTTAATTACTTTTTCTCAAATTAAGACTTTATTTATTTCAAATTATTGAAAAATTTAACGTTTTCTTTATTTTGTACCAAGAGTATTACACCGAATTCCCATTATATTACAATTTATTTTTATAGAAATAAGGCATGAGGCATTCATTATTTATTGCTTTTTATGCATGAAACACATAGACAACAGCAGGCTACTGGCTACAATCTGTCAAAATTAGAATACATGCATACAAATAAAAATAAATTTTTTGGAGTCGACACAGCTACACGACTACCGACCACCGTTGTAGCTGTAGCCAAAATTAAACTATTTTCTATTTTTGTTGGCGACAATAATAGATTTAGTGCTGTCAACACCATATTATATTGAAATAAATGAGCGATGGGGAGAATTTATGTAAACAATTTACGTACTTATCAAATATTTATATATTTAATGTATATAATAATATCTAATAAAATATTATGTAAAAATTTATATTTATATATCTCTAACTCAATATAAGTAAAATTTTAAAAAGTTATTTTTCAAACTGTCTAACTCACGCGCTACGTGTTACGTAGTTCATGTTATATAAAAGCCCAGTATGTCCTTTATAAAATTCATTATATAAAAGAGCATACTTATATCTATATTGTTTAAAGATATGCGAATTTTTATAAAAAAAGTCGGTTGCAGAAATAAGTTTATAGTATATTATAGCTCTTAATCCATTATAAAGAATACTATATATAAAATATATAAGAATATAAAAGATATTTTCAGTAGCTTTTGTTTGATACCAAAAAAGTTAATACCGGATATAAACTTCTAAAGTTATACCGTATTATACTTGAAATTTAAAAAGCGCATAGCTCTTAAATTATAAGAGATCACACCAAAATCTTTCTATATATTTTTTTTTTGATGTAGACATACTATCGGTACAGGAAAACAGTTGATTTCGGAGATTAATAAATAAAATGAATTTATGTCGTTTTTATCAAAATCGAAATTGTTATTTTGTCCATCTTATAAACGCGATATTGGCAACACTCATAAACAGATGTTACGAAATGTAGCTGCCGTCCCCAAAATAATGAATGCGAGGCGACGATTGCAGCCAACGACTTTTGTAGTCGGTGTTCGTGTAGCCTGCTGTTGTCTATGTGTTTAACCCTTAAGCGAACACCAGGGCCTGGCCAGGCATTTTTGAAGATTTTTATAGTTTTTACTCAGATATCTTAGGCGGAGCGCCATAGCCTTTTATGAGTTCCTCAATGAAGTTGTTTTGTACAAAAAAATTTAAAAAAACCTACAACTTTTTACCTATGGGCGTGGTAATTACTCTCCAAAAATGTTTGTTCATGTTTGTAACACCAGGGCCCAGCCAGGCCCTATACTAATATATAGAGAATGCAGCATATAAAATCAAAATGTTACTGATTTATCAAACGAAAATGATAAGGAGAAACAGCAGATTTGGAATCCAATGACAGTGGAAGAGCTGGATGGTTTCAAAGGTACATAAATTCGCTGCGGGCAACCCACAACAACACCCATGCTATCTCGGAGCTATGGAACTGAAATCGACAATCGCATTCCACAGCAAACATCCGAAACGTGAATTATTATCAAGTAAATTCGAATTCTATCTAATCATTGTCAAAAGTTCACAAAAAGCTTGAAAAATAAACCCTTAAACAAAACGAACAAATAAACATTGGCACTTTTTTACAATATGATTTACGTAATGGCAAAGCTTCTTATATAATCAGCCTTATTACGGTTGTCGAATAAACTACTGCGACTACGACAGTTAGTACTAGATTAAAGAAAACAACACAATTTTAATGATCTAGTACCAACTGTCGTAGTCAAAATTACAGATTCGACAACCGTAAAAAGGCTGAATATATGATAAAAGTATGAAAACTGCAAAAAAAAGTTACGGCAAATTTTGTTAGTAGATTGGGACTAGAAGCTTTTCGAAATCCATTTAGGCAAAGCAAATTGAAGGAAATTAATTAGAATATATAATAGTTTTTAGTTTTTATAGGAACTTAAACTCATTTTGAGGCAAGAAATCGGTCCTGTGGTCTTACAAAACAAATCCAAGTATGCTATTTGTAAGGACAAATATAATGTAAAACGCAACACAAGATTCTATTGAAAATTTTCTAAAAATCCTATTAAATCCATACAAAATATAAGAAGTCCCAGCTAGGCCCTGGGCTTCGCTTATGTAGATACGTTTTGGTGTTCGCTTAAGGGTTAATGCATTAATTACAACTTCTGGATTTTTTTGTATTTATTTTGAGCCTATGACCATTCTAGAGTTAATATTAATAAAAGTCTGGAATACTCTTTAATAATTAGATCTTATGTGTAAAAGCAAAAAAGAATTATCAAACTAAAATTAAATTATGCATGTGATTATTTGTTTTAAATAAAGCAAATAATACATACGAGTATATTTTTGTTTCACAAATTTCGGCGCGTGTACACGTTTTGATAAGTGTTTTTTTGTTTGAAAAAATTTCGGAGTAAAATTTTATACTCATTCCAATTATCATACGTGGATTAATCAAATTTATGTAGGGTTTATATAACTCAAGCGCCTGACGATTGAGTTATATAAACCCCACATTAAAAACAAAAATTCGGTTAAATGTTTTATGATTAAAATAATTTTTTTGTGAAATTTTTTAAATTTCGATAGATATCGAATGTGGCGATTTAGCCCCTTAAAAAAGTAAAATGCGACCCACCCTAATGTATATAATAAAAATGTAATACTACTATAATTTACAGTTGTCAAACAATTGACAACACAAAACAAACTTTTCCTTTAACAAGAGACTTCAACAAAAGTAGGTCACTTATGGCAGGCAGCAGGATTGAAGCAAAAAGCTTTTAAACCACTTTAGACACCTACTTTTTACTAAAGTAGCACTATAACCTTTAAATTAATATTAAATTTAGGTATGTAGTCGTACATGCTTTAATTTATAACAATAAAAATTCCGAATTGTAGTCTCTTCTGCATTTTAAACCAGAAAAATATTTAAAAAAAAAATT
Source organism: Stomorhina lunata (assembly GCA_933228675.1). Lineage (NCBI taxonomy): Eukaryota > Metazoa > Arthropoda > Insecta > Diptera > Rhiniidae > Stomorhina > Stomorhina lunata. The sequence continues at coordinate 152,159,415 of OW121740.1, forward strand.
TATAAAAAAACTAGTTTTCTTTTAAGAAATGTCCGTCCATGCATGTCTGCCTGGTTTTTGATAATAATTATTTATTTAACGTTTTAATTTTTTAAATATTTATATATTGTATTTTCAAATTCATGTGACCGCTTCTCCCTATTTTGTTAATATTCAGTTTTAATTGTTTTTTAATTTAATAAAACAACATGTTTTTGCACAAATAATATATTAAAGAAACAAAACACATTTTTTTTTAAATAAAGCAAAAACATCTGTCCAAATTTTCGTCATTAAATTTTTTATTATATTTATTTAGCATCTGCTACTAAATATTTAAATGAGAATGAAATTTTAGAACAAAAACAGAAAATAAGTCTAAATTCCAGAAAAGACAGACTGCATCAATGTTTGACATTTAAATGAAAATAAAAAAGTTTTATTTAAATCTTAAAGGTGAATCGAGCTACTAATTTGTGATAATTACTTACATATACAAGACTTGGTTATATTTCTTTTATTAGTTATTATAATATTTCAGTGTAATTATATATAACATTTCGTTTGAAATTACGATTAACAAAGATCACCACGAGATTGTTAATATGAATCAGGACAGAATAATTTAAATTTATCTCAAGCCATAGATTGAACTAGGTCTTCTAGACAGTGTTACCATTATAGTGAACTTGGGCTGATGTTAACTTCAACTGCAGGAACTGATCGACATAGAAATATTTATATACCTATTCTATTTAAGAATCTAAGACCATATCCATCATTCCTTCGTCCACGTAGAGACTTAGATCATATGCTCGTAGTAATATAAAAGATCTGAGTCATGGGGAATCAAATCTATGACCACTACACAAGCCATCTAGTTTATTATACACTAAATATTATACTATACTCATTTATCTGAAAACCACCTAAATTTCTTTTCGAAATTTATAAATTACAATAATTGTTACCATCAAAGATTTATATCGAAACATTTAAGTTTCAAAAAAGTTTTATTTTATTGAAGTATTTTATGAACTAATGTTTAAGTTAAAGCTCTTACATCGAATTATATCCAAAGTTTTCTGGAACAAATGTAATTAAAAATTTTCTATAAAAAATTTTAATAACTAACATTTTTACAAAGAAATTTGGAATGAAAATTTTGTATAAAAAAGTTTGTAAAAAAAATTTTTTATAAAAAATTTTACATAAAAATTTTTATATCGAAAATTTTTTATAAAAATTTTTATATCGAAAATTTTTTATAAAAATTTTTATATCGAAAATTTTTTATAAAAATTTTTATATCAAAAATTTTCTTAAAAATTTCTCAAATTTCAAATTTTCTATTAAAATTTTTATAGAAAATTTTCGGTCTAATAAGTTTTATATAAAATTTTTTATAAAAAAATTTTATATCCAAAATTTTTAATAAAAATTTTTATAAAAAATTTTATATCCAAAATTTTCAATAAAAATTTTTATATCCAAAATTTTTCTATAAAAATTGTTATATCAAAAATTTTGTATAAAAACTTTTAATCTAAAATTTTCTATAAAAATTTGTATATCGAAAATTTTCTATAAAAATTTTATATCAAAAATTTTCTAATAAAAATTTTCTATATACAATTTTATATTAATAATTTTTTATAAAAAATTTTATATCAAAAATTTTCTATTAAACATTTTCTATTAAAAATCTTCTGTGAAAAATTTAGTATCAAAAATTTTCTATAAAAAATTTAATGTCAAACATTTTCTATAAAAAATTTTAAATAAAAATTTTCTGCAACAATTTTTATATTAAAAATTTTCGATGTAAAATTTTCTACAAAAAATTTTTTTATGTAAAATTTTCTACAAAAAATTTTTTGATCAAAAATTTTCAATAAAAATTTTTATATCCAAAATTTTTCTATAAAAATTGTTATATCAAAAATTTTGTATAAAAATTTTTAATCTAAAATTTTCTATAAAAATTTTTAATCTAAAATTTTCTATAAAAATTTTTAATTTAAAATTTTCTATAAAAATTTTTAATTTAAAATTTTCTATAAAAATTTTTAATTTAAAATTTTCTATAAAAATTTTTAATCTAAAATTTTCTATAAAAATTTTTAATCTTAAATTTTTTATAAAAATTTTTAATCTAAAATTTTCTATAAAAATTTTTAATCTAAAATTTTCTATAAAAATTTTTAATCTAAAATTTTCTATAAAAATTTTTAATCTAAAATTTTCTATAAAAATTTGTATATTGAAAATTTTCTATAAAAATTTTCTAACAAAAATTTTCTATAAAAAATTTTATATTAGTAATTTTTTATAAAAAATTTTATATCAAAAATTTTCTATTAAATATTTTCTATTAAAAATCTTCTGTGAAAAATTTAATATCAAAAATTTTCTATAAAAAATTTAATATCAAACATTTTCTATAAAATATTTCAAATAAAAATTTTCTATAACAATTTTTATTTTAAAAATTTTCGATGTAAAATTTTCTACAAAAAATTTTTTTATCAAAAATTTTCTATAAAAAATTTGATATCAAAACATTTCTATATAAAATTTTATATCAAAATAAAAATTGTTATATCAAAAATTTTGTATAAAAATTTTTAATCTAAAATTTTCTATAAAAATTTGTATATCGAAAATTTTCTATAAAAATTTTATATTAACAATTTTCTATAAAAAAATTTATCTTAATAATTTTTTATGAAAAATTTTATATCAAAAATTAAACATTTTTCTATTAAACATTTTGTATTAAAAATCATCTATCAAAAATTTTCTATAAAAAATGTAATATCAAAAATTTTCTATAAAAAATTTCAAATAAAAATTTTTCAATTTCAAATAAAAATTTTTTATAAGAATTTTTATATTACAAATTTTCGATGCATAATTTTCTATAAAAAATTTTCTACAAAAACTTTTTTATCAAAAATTTTCTATAAAAAATGTTATATCAAAAATTTTTTTAAAAAAATTTTATATCAAATATATTCTTAAATATTTTAAATCGAAAATTTTTTATAAAAAATTTTCAATTAAAAATTTTCTATTAAAAATTTTATTTTAAAAATTTTCTTCAAAAAATTTTATATCAAAAATTTTCTGTAAAAAAATTGTCTATAAAAATTGTATATCAAAAATTGTATATCAAAAATTTTCTATAAAAACTATTGTATCAAAAATTTTTTACAGCAAATTTTGTATCAAAAATTTTAAAAATTATAAAAAATTGTATATTTTATATAAAAATTTTATATCGAAAATTTAATAACACAAATTTTTTATAAAACATTTTATAACAAATTTCATATCAAAATTTTTCGATGTAAAATTTTCGATAAAAAATTTTCTATTAAAAATTGTCTATAAAAATTTTCATATCGAAAATTTTCTATAAAAATTTTTGTATCCAAAATTTTTGTATCGAAAATTTGTTATAAGAATTTTCTTTAAAAAATTTTATATCAAAAAAATTTTATAAAAAATTGTATATCACAAACTTTCTATAAAAATTTTAAATTAAAAATTTTCTATAAAAAATTTTATATCAAGAATTTTTTATAAAAAATGTCTATAACAAATTTTTACTTGAAAAATTTCTATAAAAAATTGTTTATTAAAAATTGTCTTTAAAAAATTTTATAGATAAAATATATATCAAAATATTCTATAAAAAGTTTCATATCAAAAATTTCCTATATAAAGTTTTCTTTTAAAATTTTCTATAAAAAGTTTTATATCAAAAATTTCATATCAAAAATTTTATATCATAAATTTTTTATAAAAAAATGTATATCAAAAATTTTTATTTGAAAAATTTGTATAAAAATATTTTATACTAAACAAATTTCACATCAAAAATTTTCGATGTAAAATTTTCGATAAAAAATTTTCTATTAAAAATTTTCTATAAAAATTTTCATATCGAAAATTTTCTATAAAAATTTTTGTATCCAAAATTTTCTATAAAAATTTTTGTATCCAAAATTTTTGTATTGAAAATTTACTATACAAATTTTCTATAAAAAATTTTATACGAGTATCACAAATTTTCTATAAAAAATTTTATATCAAAAATTTTTTATAAAAAATTGTATATCACAAATTTTTTATAAAAAATTGTATATCACAAATTTTTTATAAAAATTTTAAATTAAAAATTTTCTATAAAAAATTGTATATCAAGAATTTTTTATAAAAAATTTTGTTTAAAAAATGTCTATAAAAAATTTTTATTTGAAAAGAAAAACATAAAAATTTTCTATAAAAAATTTTATAGAAAATTTCCATAAAAAATTTAATATCGAAAATTTTCTTTAAAAAAATTTGATATCTAAAGTTTTCTATAAATATTTACATACAAATTTTTTTATAAAAAATTTTCTATGGAAAATTTTCTTAAAAAAATATTTATGATATAAATTCTTAAAAAAATTTATTTCAAAAATTTTCTATAAAAATTTTGTATCAAAAATTTTTTACACAAATCTTATACCAATAACTGACTACAAAAATTGTATATCAAAAATTTTCTATAGAAATTTTATATCAAAAGTTTTCTGCGAAAAATTTTATCTCACAGATTATAAATCAAAATTTTTCTATAAAAGTTCTTGTATGAAAAATTTTCTATAGGAATTTTTATATAAAAATATTTCTATAAGGAATATTAAATCAAAATTTTTTTATAAAAAATTTTGTATGAAAAATTTTCCTTAAAAAATTTATATCAAAAATTTTCTATAAAAAATTTTTTATCAGAAATTTTCTATAAAAAATATTATATTAAAAATTTTCTCAAAAAAAAGGTATATCAAAATCTTTCTATCAAAAATTGTATATCAAAAATTTTCTATAAAAATTTTATATCAAAAATTTTTACGAAAATGTTTATACTAAAAATTTTCAGTAAATTAATTAAAAAAATTAAAAAAATTTTGTATGAGAAATTTTCCATAAAAAAATTTATATAAAAAATTTTCTATAAAAAATTTGATATCAAAAATTTTCTAAAAAAGGTATATCAAAATCTTTCTATAAAAAATTGTATATCAAAAATTTTCTATAAAAATTTTATATCAAAAATTTGAATGAAAATGTTTATACTTTCTGTAAAATAATTTTAAATTGAAAATTTTATAAAAAAAATTATATCGAAAATATAAAAAAAAATTACAATAAAACTTTTATATCGAAATATATACAAAGAAGTACAGAACTTAATAAATTTTTTCTTGACCCATTTACATTTATTTTAGATAGTTTGTCCCAGTAGTCAAATATATAGCGATAGACGCGATCGATCTCCCTACATAGGGTCCGGCGAAAATAATCCACAATATTTGGATGATTCAGTTGGGCCCCTGGGGAGTCGATTAAGAAAACCACCTCCTCACAAGGAGCATAATGGCAACTATCGTAATCATGAAACATCAGCATCTCATCCGCATAATCCACCCAACAGCAATGAACAGGGTACCACAGATTCGATAGTGGATAAGAATATACGCAGTGTATTTTCAACAAATTTTGGTCCCGGTTTATATTTATTTAAAGTAAGTTGCTTTCTCAAATAACCCACTAAATCTAAGCTTTCTTAAGGTATTTTAAATAGAACAAAAAATATTTCATTTTTATAGAATACTGGCCCATATGTTAACCAACCACATTTTAATTCATATACTGACCAAATGGTTGGCGATCAACCAGATCCATATCCTATTTCTTCTTCAACCTCTTCATCCTCATCATCTAGTAGCGATAAGGAATTCTTTAAAGTTCAAAGAAGTCCAAATGGAAAATTGAGTCTTGTCTATAATGAAGATTATGTACCCAAGGGGGAGGTCGATGCATCGAATACAAAAAATGAAAGCGACGAAGGGATTAATGATAATAGTCGGGGCGGTAGTGGGTGTAAGTATTGTAATCATTTTGAATTGAAATGTAAATTTCTTTTTGGTGAATTAAAAAAACAAAATTATTAACAAAAAGGTATAAATTACAGCAGCGAATAATGAAAGTTTCGAAAATAGATTTCAAACTCATTTTCCCGGTGGACTTCCTTTGACGACAGTAAGTTTTTATTTTTGCTTATAAGTATTTGTATGATAATTTTTAACGTTTTTACTAAAATATGGACATTTTTATGAGCATTTTTTATAATTTTTTTTAAATTTGTTAATTTTTTTAAGGATAAGATTGAGACCTCAAATGTGGATCATAATCGTAGCAAGGATAGTGGTAAGTTGTGTAAAAAATATAGAGGCTAGTTCCCAATAACTGTTAGCCTAAAACGCATACATATGTATGTGTTTGTATCTGTGGCAATAAATTGTAATGGCTTAAATTGACATAAGTGGTTTTTCATTTTATTACATATTCTTTTTCTCCAGATTAAGAATATCACTCAGTATAAAATGTCATAAATAATGAATCTATAAGCATTTATATTTTTAGTTTTTAATATAGAACCCTTATATTTGTTAGACAAAACACTTAATATCTCAAAACACGAAACTTTGACTTAAGCCATTATTATTTATTGCCACAAATATATAATTCGATAGTAGTCAGAGACTAATTTTATAAATATCTTTATTTTTTCCTTCTCAAATCCGTTTTAGCCATTTACTTCCCCACCGAAGAACCCGAAAGAAATGAAATGAGCTACACAGTCGATAAAAACGACTGCGTTGAGAAGGAGGGTGCAGCAAATGGTAAACCATTCTGCACAAATCTACGCAATTATCCCGAAAAATCCCGTCTAGAACAGATAATTAAACAAAGATTTTCGAACTTTGAATCATTTTTCGGTGAAGATTTAGTGTTGCCACAAAATATAAGCCAACGTATGAATAATGAGCCACACGAAGAGTTTTTATGTAAAAGTCGTACCCGCGTGATATATCCCCAAGCGGGTCTTAATAAGGACTATAACTGGCTGATTATAGTGAATATACCGAACTATAAACAGGGTATACGCATAGAGGAGTGCATGTAAGTTTGTAAATTGATAAAGAGAATTTCAGACAATATTTCCCTGTTTTCTGATTCCAGCAATGAAGGTTCCCCTTGCGGCGAGAGCAATGGTTTAAGCCTACCTAATCATTATACGGCTACTTGCAAGCAAAGCTATATCTATCGTTCTTTGGTGGCTTATACAAATGATACGGTGATAAAGGATCAATTTAAGATGCCATCCTGCTGTAAATGTGTTTTAAGAACGGGTTGAGTTTTATTTTTGGTGGCCCCTAAATGGGTCCTTAGCACTCAGGCATTAGAAAAATCGTAATGTTTTCTTTATAATTCAAACTCAAAATGTGATTTAAGGTGAGTATTTATTAAAATATTCAAGTATTCTATATTGACACTGGTCCACAGCCAAATTAACAGTTATTAAGTATAACTATTTATATATACCCCTCACAATTCAAAAAATCGTTTAAGGGCGCCTTTAATTACATTTTTATAAAAATTAACCCTTGCATAGCCTTGTGCTAAGCATGGGAACTATTTAGAGCTTAGGGTACGCAAAGGTTAATTAAAAAAAAATGCATTTAAAGGCGCATTTGAAAGATTTTTTGAAGTTCCTGGACTTTTTTGAAAAAAATTAATGTTTTCCGATTTCAACAAAAATTCTAATATATATTTCTACCCATTGAAGCAATAATAATTTCAGTTCTTTTTATAAAAAATGCTAATATAGAAAAATTCACCTGTTTTTTTTTATCATTTTGGTGAAAAATTAGGTTTTTGTCGAAGTTATTTGATTTTAAGTCGGTCTAATTTTTTCTTTGTGATAATCTACGGTAATTTTCTATAAATTATTTTTTATCAAAAATTTTCTATAAAAAATTTGATATCAAAAATTTTTTATCAAAAATTTTTAATAAAAATTTTACATCAAAAATTTTCTATTAAGAATTTTCTATAAAAAATTTCGTATTAGTAATTTTTTATAAAAAACTTTTACATCGAAAATTTGCTATAAAAATTTTAAATGTCGAAAATTGTCTATAAAAATTTTTATATAAAAACTCTCTATAAACATTCAAACAAATACAAATTTTATATCTCTACAAATTTTTATATCGCAAATTTTCTTTAAAAGTTTTATACCAAAATTTTTTTATAAAAATTTGTATACCAAAAATTTTCTATAAAAAAATTGTATTTTTCTATAAAAATTTTATATCAAAAATTTTCTATAAAAAATTTTATACCAAACATTTTCTATAAAAAATTGTATATCAAAACTTTTCTATAATAAATTTTCGATACAAATTTTGTATCAAAACTTTTCTCCAAAAAATTGTATATCAATAATTTTCTATAAAAACTTTTTCATCGAAAATTTTCTATAAAAATTGTATATATCTATAAATATTTTTAATCAAAAATTTTCTATACAAATTTTTATATCGCAAATTTTCTTTAAAAGTTTTATATGAAAAATTTTCTATAAAAATTTTTATATAAACATTTTTTTATAAAAAAATGTATATTAATAATTTTCCATAAAAGTTATATATCAAAAATTTTCTATAAAAAATTGTATGCCAATAATTTTCTATAAAAACTTTTACAGCGAAATATTTCTCTTTTCTATAAAAATGTATACATTGAAAATTGTTTATAAAAATTTTTATATCGAAAACTTTCGATAAATATTTTTAATATAAAAAATCTCTATACAAATTTTTATATCGAAAATTTTTTTTAAAAAGTTTTGCATCAAAAATTTTCTATAAAAATTTGAATATCAAACATTTTCTATAAAAAATTGTATATCAACATTTTTCTATAAAAGTTATATATCAAACATTTTTTATCAAAAATTTTCTATAAAAAAATGTTATATCTATTTCTATATAAACTTTTACGCTTAAACTTTAAACTGTTACGAAAATTTTCTATAAACAATTTTATATCGAAAATTTTTAATAAAAATTTCATGTATCGAAAATTTTCTATAAAGATGTTTATATCGAAAACTTTCTATAAATATTTTTAATTTTAAAAATTTTATATACAAATTTTTATATCGCAAATTTGCTTTAAAAGTTTTATATTGAAGATATCCTATAAAAATTTGTATATCAAACATTTTTTAAATTTAAATAAATATAAAATTTATATAAAAAGCTTTTTCTTAAAAATTTTGATGTCAAAGTTTTCTATAAAATTATTATATCAAAAAATTGTCTTTAAATTTTTTTTATCGAAAATTTTCTATAAAAATTTCGATATCGAAAATTTTCTATAAAAAAGTTTATATCAAAATTTTTCTCGAAAAAATTATATATGTGTTTTGATTATATAAGAAAGTCAATGTTTGCACAATTTTTATATGAGTTTATATTTTTTTGACCTAAGACAAGTGTTTTTAATGCAATAATTAAACATATTCTCAAAACCTATAATACATGTTTAATACCTCATAAAGGAAACGTGTCAAGTTTATTGCACTATTATTTTTTTTGGCAATAACAAGAAAACTATAAAACATATCTGGGAAATATGAACAATATAACTAAAAGATATAATTTTTACAAAATCATTTTTGCAATTGGACTTTAAATATCTGAAACCACCGTAGGTGGAAAGGGTATTATAAGTTTGTGCTGATGTATGTAACGCATAGAAATATTTGTCTTAGACCCACCCTTTAGTATATATACCAATAGGCTTAGAATCACTTTCGATTTATAGATGTTAGTCCGTCCGTCCGTCTTGCTGGACCTCCATGTAATCAAAATACAGGTGGCAATTCTTAAGATAATTTGATAAAATTTGGCACATATCATTTTTTTGGTAGTGGGACCATGGCCGTTGAAATTCGTCAAAATCGGTCCATTATTTATTTAGCAAATATTTGTCTTTATACAGGAAAAAGAATACCTCTGACCTAAGTGGTGAAGGGTATCGTATGGTCGGGCTTGACCGACTATAATAAAATTTTATTACATTTCGATAAAAAAATTTTTTCTATATCTTCCAGAAACCCAAAACAAACACCCACAGGATGGAAGGCAGGCCAAACTGTCCTTTACTTAAGATCTTTGTAAAAAAATTTAGTTGTTAAATTAAATAAATTTTAGAACTGGTTCTCAAAAAAAATCTGAATACATAAACTAATTTGTTATTAAAAATTTTTAAAATATTGACAAAATGCTTAGTTGGTATATCTTAACATATATTTTAACTTAGTATGTAAAATTTAATTTAAGAAATTTGTAAAAAAATATAACATATTTTTAAATTTAGGTTCTCAATATTTATTTTTTAATAATTTTTTAAATTTGCGATTATAAAATTTTTCAACGGCTTAATCATTTCAAATTTTTAATACTAAAAAAAATCTTTGAATCATAAATTTACACTTTTTTCTTTGTTAGAAATTGATTTAAAATTTTTTTGAATAATATTTACTCTTCTATTCATAAAAGAAAAATAAATTTATGACAAACTTATAAATAAACTTTTTGAGATTTTTATATTTGAAACCTGTTTTTGGAATAAAACAGGGTCCAAATTGCCGTATTCGATATCGATCGAAAACTCAGACTTTTATTCAAATATAGTGTAGCATACCTTAGGGATTTTCAAAATAATTTATTTTTCAAAAAGTTTTATAAAATTTGATATCTTAATATATTCGTTTGTTTGTCAAAAATTTAGTTTTAATGAAATTCTTTTAATATAAGTGAGCTTTTGACAAATAAGTTACAATGTAGTGAACCTTAAATGTTATATGTTATTTAGATTATCCTAAAAGTATGATACACAAATGTTTCCGAAATATATTACATTTCGATCGATATCGGATGCGACGATTTGGCCCCAGGTTTCAAATATAAATCTTCCATACAAAATTCCTATATAATATCTATATAAGTTTATTTGAATCTATCCCTCAGATTTAAACAAACTAACGAACTAATTCTGTAATTTGTATCTAAGATTGAAATACACATAATTTATATTTATTTTAAATACAAAAGGACAGGGTGTAAAAATAATACAAATCCTCTGATATAATTTCTTTATATCAGCTAAATTTAATTTACAAGTTATAATAAATTTTTATAAATTCTTATTTAAGTACTTATATACTTAAGTAAATTTTAAATTTACTAGTTTGCTAATTGACCTAGCTTTGTTAAATATATTGCTTTTCTATATCTCCATTGGTTTAGAAGTTATATAAAGAAAACAGAAGTAATTTTGTAAGAATTTTATAACATAAAAATTTCAATTAGAAATAAAGTTGATAAAGAACATAAAGTCCACTTTGCAGACTAAACGAATCTTTTTTAACCCATTTTCTACCATTGGCCAAAAAATATAATTTCTTTTATACAAAATAATCTGAAAACATCAGTTTTCTTTTACATTAAAAAAAAAATCAAAATTAATCAAAAGTATTTTTCTCAATTTTTTAAATTTCGTACAATTGGTAGAAATTAGGTTAAAGGAAAACATACATAAATAATTCTCTTTTAACTAAAATCTATTAATTATAATTATTCCAATATAATGTATAATATATTGTAAATTAAGTACTCATTCTGGATCTTTAAAATTGTTTTTAATTATTATTTTATATTGTAGACTAAAGATTTTAATTCTAGAGATAAGTTGTTTTAATCTTGATAAAGTTATAAATAATAAATGCAAAAAAATAACCTTCTAAATATTAAATGACATTATTTATCATTATTTGTAACATATGTATCAGTAATAATGATTTTAAAGATATACTGCACAATGGGGCAGATTAAAAATTTTTAGTAAATCTGTGATATATTTTACAGGAATGCTGCAAATTTAGACAGAAAGATAAACTTGAAATACGTCAGTAATGAAAGTAATTGGAATTTAATATAGAACCTTTTAATAGCTAGTCTATTGAGATAGTTTGTATATTTTTTTAATTTGTAACTTCTTTTAATTTGAATGTTAAACATTACTTATTACATATCGCACTTGTTCAACAAGAGGGTATTAACTCAAAATTTTACTTTTTAGAAGAAATTGAATTTTCACTTTTTAGAAGAAATTGATGTGTAGTGGTCTTATCTACCCATTGTAAAAATCTGACATTATTTTCACAATAATTTCGCCAAAAAACTACAGTTTCACCCCTCTTCTTTATATGAAAGTAGTAGTAAAATAAAATAGTTTTTTGACTTTACTGAAAATTTTAAAATTTTGAGGTTATACCCCCTTGTTGATCAAGTGCGATATATATATGTATAAGAAGTTTCATTTTCCCTGATAAAGGTTAAATCTCAAACCCCATATTTTGCACTACATATCGATTTTTGACTCGACCTACTTTTATTTCTTAATGATATTTTTGAACCTATCATATACTCCAATTATGACTAATTATATATTCCATTAAATAAATTTATTTGACTTCAATACTTAACTAAATATTTGCCTATAACTAATACAATAAACTCGTACATGTCAATTACTTTTTCTTTGAAACCAAATATTTTAACTTTTTACTAGTGTTAAAATCAAATCAATAATTTTACTTCGATCAATAATTTTTACATATTTTATTTGTGGTGTTAAACACCCTATTCACTCATTCAATTCATTCATAGTTTGACTCAATTTTGAGTTTTATTTAAATACATACACCGCACGAAAAATGTTTGTTGAAATGCTAACTTTGATTTGTGCAGAGATTTTTTTTATACCAAAGCCGATAGTGTATGTATGTAAATATCTAGCATATACGAATGGTGGGAGATAGCAGCGTGTTTTGAGGTAATTACGAAAATTATAAATGAAAACAAACAAAAAATATTAGTACTTACACCTAAAACTCAAGAGACGGAATAAGACATAGGTATTATAATTCTGATTTATCAATATATGTATATTTATATTTATTTTATCTCGAAAATTAGATGTAAGGCTTGGTTTTTGATCTATCTGTAATTAGGGAAAATAGTTTTTAGATATTTTCCATAAAAAAAATTTTTGTAGAACAATTTTAATAAAAATATTTTTTACTGAAAAATTTTTCGATAAAAATATTTTTTCATCGAAACATTTTCTCAAAACAATTTAAAAAAAAAAAAAAAATTTGTCTATATAAAAATTTTCAATTAAAGAAAAAATTTTCGATATAAAAATTTTCAATAAAAATGTTTTTATATCGAACAATTTTTTAAAACAGTTTTCAATTGAAAAATTTTTCTATACAAAAATTTTTAATTAAAAAAGTTTTCAATAAAAAATATTTCTATTAAAAAATTTTCAATAAAATTTTTTTTTTATAAAAAAAAATTTTTTATAAAAAAAAATTTTCAATAAACAACTTTTTCTATAGAAAAATTTTCAATAAAAAAATTTTTCTATAGAAAATCAAAATTTTACTATATGAAAGTTTTGATCAAAATTTCACTATATGAAAATTTTGATCAACATTTCACTGTAAGCAAATTTTTATCAAAATTTCACTAGATAAAAATTTTGATTAAAATTTCAGTTTATCAAAATTTTGATCAAAATTTTATTATATGAAAATTTTGGTTAAAATTTCACTATATGAAAATTTTAATAAAAGTTTCACTATATGAAAATTTTGGTCAAAATTTCACTATAAAAAAATTTTGATCAACATTTTTTTTAGTGAAATTTTACTATATGAATATTTTGATCAAAATTTTACTACATGAAAATTTTGATGAAAATTTTCTTCTTCTTCTGTTATCCTTGACTCCCAGTGGAGCATAGGGCCTCAAAATTTCACTTTATGAAAATTTTGGTCAAAATTTCACTATCTAAAAATTTTTATCAAAATTGCACAACATGATTAAAATTTCACTGTATGAAAATTTTGATAAAAGTTTAACTATCTAAAAATTTTAATTAAAATTTCACTATATGAATATTTTAATCAAAATTTCACTATATGAAAATTTTGATGAAAAATTCACAATATGAAAATTTTGTTTAAAATTTCAATATATAGTAAAATTTTGATCACTATATGAAAATTTTGATTTAAATTTCACTGTATGAAAATCTTTATCAAAATTTAACTATATGAAAGTTTTTTATCAAATTTTCTCTATATGAAAGTTTTGATAAAAATTTCACTATATGAAAATTTTGATCAAAATTTCACTGTAAGCAAATTTTTATCAAAATTTCACTACATAAAAATTTTGATTAAAATTTCAGTTCATCAATATTTTGATCAAAATTTTATTATATGAAAATTTTGGTTAAAATTTCACTATATGAAAATTTTAATAAAAGTTTCACTATATGAAAATTTTGGTCACTATAAAAAAATTTTGATCAACATTTTTTTTTAGTGAAATTTTGATTAAAATTTTACAATATGAAAATTTTGATCAAAACTTCACTAAAAAAAATGTTGATCAAAATTTTACTATATAAATATTTTGATCAAAATTTTACTACATGAAAATTTTGATGAAAATTTTTTGATCAAAATTTTACTATATGAAAATTTTGATCAAAAGTTTACTATATAAAAATTTGATCAAAATTTCACTTTATGAAAATTATGGTCAAAATTTCACTATCTAAAAATTTTTATCAAAATTTCACAACATCAAAATTTTGATTAAAATTTCACTATATGAATATTTTAATCAAAATTCACTATATGAAAAATTTTATCAAAATTTCTAAAAATTTTGATCAAAATTTCATTATATGAAAATGTTGATGAAAAATTCACAATATGATAATTTTGTTTAAAATTTCACTATATAATGAAATTTTGATCACTATATGAAAATTTTGATCAAAATTTCACTATATGAAAATTTTGATTTAAATTTCACTGTGTGAAAATTTTTATCAAAATTTCACTATATAAAAGTTTTTTATCAAATTTTCTCTATAGGAAAGTTTTTATCAAAATTTCACTATATAAATTATTTTTCTATAGAAATATAGAAATATTTTTCTATAGCAAAATTTTCGATAGAAATATTTTTCTATAGAAAAATTTTCGATAGAAATATTTTTCTATAGAAAAATTTTCGATAGAAATATTTTTCTATAGAAACATTTTCGATAGAAATATTTTTCTATAGAAAAATTTTCGATAGAAATATTTTTCAATTAAAAAGTTTTACTGTAGTGTATTGCACTAAGAATCCCAATTTATTACAATTATTTATTATTGTAATAAATAGTTTTTTGATAAAACCAAAAAATGTTGGTGGGGAAACCTTTCCTCGACGCGTTTCGATGGTTGGTTAGACCATCTCATCAGGAGGATTATCCCTAATTCTAGACAGAGCGAAAACCTCACATTATGTATAATTTGAGGGACTGAATAAATACGAATTATTATTATTATTGTGTCCAACAAATATCAACATAAAGCGCAGATTATCATCCGAACAGAAACACACAAACATTTTTCAGTTTTATCATTTCTTTATTTCCCACACTTTTGTTGTTGCTTTGTTGGCGACTAAGACAAAAGTGCTATAAAGGGGGTTCAAAGAAAGATTTAAATAAACAAAAGTTTATTTTAAAGCTTGGCACATGTGCAGCCGTATATTTATTAAAAAGGTTTATCAAAATTTGGGACATCAAACATTTAATTAAAAAGTTTTACTGTAGTGTATTGCACTAAGAATCCCAATTTATTACAATTATTTATTATTGTAATAGAAAAATTTTCGATAGAAATATTTTTCTATAGAAAAATTTTCGATAGAAAAATTTTCGATAGAAATATTTTTCTATAGAAAAATTTTCGATAGAAATATTTTTCTATCGAAAGATTTTCGATAGAGATATTTTTCTATCGAAAGATTTTCGATAGAGATATTTTTCTATCGAAAGATTTTCGATAGAAATATTTTTCTATCGAAAGATTTTCGTTAGAAATATTTTTCTATCGAAAGATTTTCTATAGAAATATTTTTCTATCGAAAAATTTTCGATAGAAATATTTTTCTATAGAAAAATTTTCGATAGAAATATTTTTCTATAGAAAAATTTTCGATAGAAATATTTTTCTATAGAAAAATTTTCGATAGAAATATTTTTCTATAGAAAAATTTTCGATAGAAATATTTTTCTATAGAAAAATTTTCGATAGAAATATTTTTCTATAGAAAAATTTTCGATAGAAATATTTTTCTATAGAAAAATTTTCGATAGAAATATTTTTCTATAGAAAAATTTTCGATAGAAATATTTTTCTATAGAAAAATTTTCGATAGAAATATTTTTCTATAGAAAAATTTTCGATAGAAATATTTTTCTATAGAAAAATTTTCGATAGAAATATTTTTCTATAGAAAAATTTTCGATAGAAATATTTTTCTATCGAAAATCTTTCGATAGAAATATATTTCTATCGAAAGATTTTCGATAGAAATATTTTTCTATCGAAAGATTTTCGATAGAAATATTTTTCTATCGAAAGATTTGTGATAGAGATATTTTTCTATCGAAAGATTTTCGATAGAGATATTTTTCTATCGAAAGATTTTCGATAGAAATATTTTTCTATCGAAAGATTTTCGTTAGAAATATTTTTCTATCGAAAGATTTTCTATAGAAATATTTTTCTATCGAAAAATTTTCGATAGAAATATTTTTCTATAGAAAAATTTTCGATAGAAATATTTTTCTATCGAAATTTTTTTGTTTTACTTTTTCTATAAAATCAAAATACGAAACTCATTTCGCTTCCGAACGGAATTGAGTTTTGTTTGTTAGAATTTAAATTCTACCTGCGTTAAACGAATACCAGGTGTAAATATATAAATTCTGATTTGTCTGTCTGCATAACTTGTTGTCAACTTCGAGCACATTCGCTTTTGCTCTCACTCTACGTCACAACTCTGCACATTACAAAAGTAATCAGATTCAAATAGACAAATAAACTACTACCAATATTGGTAGTATTTAGCAGTAGAATGCAGGCCAAACTCACACAAATAGGCCAAAGGGAACAACAACAACAAACAAATACTAAAGAAAACACTCGCGTGTCCCCAACATTCACACAAACAAATGCTGACGTTTTAGCGGCACGGAATTTATAAAAGGCTCCTGCTGGTATTCGAACAGTTTCAATTCACCGGTATTCTTTTGGTAAGAAAAACCAAAGTCGCAAGGACATATCGTTATTACTTGTAGTCCTTTTTTGATTTTTTTTTGTAACTGTTTTCTTGTATAAAACGTTTAGTGTTCTAGAGTTTTAGTGGTTTAGTGAGTGTTTTCATGCTCTTCGAGCAACGTGTTACCAAAGTTAAGAAAATAATGTGGGTAAATAGGAAAATTAAAGGCCTTAAAGAAGGAAAACTACTTAAATCCTTGTGAATTGGTTACTTATTATAAAGTAAAGAAAAACAAAACAAATAAGTAATTTGAATTTAAATGCAAAAATGAAATATTATTTTTAAATAATAAAGGACTTTATAATGAAGGATGATTAGAGTTATTATTTAAATATAATTTAAATAACTAGAAATGAAAATGTTAAGAAACAAAAATTTCTTTACGACAATGA
Organism: Stomorhina lunata; assembly: GCA_933228675.1. Lineage (NCBI taxonomy): Eukaryota > Metazoa > Arthropoda > Insecta > Diptera > Rhiniidae > Stomorhina > Stomorhina lunata. The sequence goes on from OW121740.1 coordinate 152,176,966, forward strand.
CACCTTAAATGAAAGTATTGGTTACAAATCTATAAGAATTTAAAGGTGTCAGTAGTGGAAAGTGGCCTTGTTCGGTGTTAATGAACAGAAAATAATGTATTCCATTTAAAACCAAAAAAAAGGTAAAAGTGTGTTACGATAAAGCAAACAGTTGAAGGAGAAAAATGGATAGAACTTATAATACAAATAATATTTGGACAACAACTAATGGATTTACGATAGAAAATCGCCGGCCACCAACACCGGGTAAGTAATTTTTGGATTTCCTATTAAGTTTAAATGTTTGTTTTAGAAACTATCAGAAGTTTTTTTTTCCAAAAATAAATGAAATGTTTTTTGTTCACGTGATAAAATCATTAACGACCTGGAAATAACTAAAATGTTAAGTATTTTATTTAATCCTTGTATCATAAAATTTTGAAAAAAAAAACTTTTTATTTCTGAATACGAAACTGAGACCATTGGCTAATAATATAAAAATGCAAAATTTTAAATCAACAAGTATTTGAATGTTTTTTGCGTGAACTTTTAGGCTAACTATTAATACACTGAAATTTTTTATTATGTAGTTTAAAAATCCTAAAATTTTAATTCATTTCATTAGTTGTTTATACCAACAATTCTCCATCCAAACATTTTTTCAAATGAAAATTTTAATTTAAAGTTAAATGTGAACAAAATGCAGTACAAAAAAAATGATATAAAATAAGAAAAAAGTGTTACCAAATTAAGAAGGCAATACGATTTTATTTTTCAAAATCATTATAGATATAAATTTTGAAAAAAAAACACATCTATTAATATCAAATTCTAATTTTTATACCCTTCACCACCATAGGTGGAAAGGGTATTATAAGTTTGTGCTGATGTTTGTAACGCATAGAAATATTTGTCTTAGACCCACCTTTTAGTATACCAATAAACTTAGAATCACTTTCTGAGTCGATTTAGCGATGTCCGTCCGTCCGTCCGTCCGTCCGTCTGGCTGGCTGGACGGCTGGCTGGACCCCCATGTAAACCTTGTAATCAAACTACAGGTCGCAATTCTAAAGATAATTTGATGAAATTTGGCACAGATAATTTTTTTGATAATGGGACCATGGCTATTGAAATTGGTCAAAATCGGTCCATTATTTATGGTACCTCCCATAGGTCCCACTTCCCGGAATTGCTATATTGGCCACAAATATCAATATTTTTTCATGAAATTTAAAACGGATACTGCTTATGTAAACCTAAATCACTGTACCAAACTTCGTTGAAATCGGTCCACATTTGACCATAGCTTCCATACAAACTCTTCTTCAAAAACGCACTAAATGAGACAAAAAATCACTTAAACGCTCGTAAATCTAAAGATAATGAAAATTTTGAGTTTATTTTTTGCATACATAATTTTAGTAACAACTGTAATCAATTTGCCAAATTTCGAGATAATCGGTCCACATTTGACCCTAGCTCTCATATAAGTTCAAATGACGGAAACAGGTTGAATATATACGTTTTGAGAAAATGTTTGTATGATGGCAAAATTTAGCAAATATTTGTCTTTATACAGGAAAAATAACACCTTTGACCTTAGTGGTGAAGGGTATCGTATGGTCGGCTTGACCGACTATAGCGCTTTCTTACTTGTTTTTTATAAAATTACAAATTTTGGGTATTAAAAATTTCGATATTCATGTTTTTTAAATTTTCACATTTTTAAATTTTAATTTAATTTTAAGTTTTTATAGAAAATTTTCGATATAAAATATTTGTACCAACAATTTTTTATACAAATGTTACTTGTAAAAATCCAATATTAAAATTTCTTAATAGAAAATTTTGAATTAAGAATTTTTATTATACAATTTTTATACCCTCCACCAATAGGTGAAAGGGTATTATAAGTTTGTGATTCCGTTTGTAATTTATTAGTGACCCCATAAAAATTATACCGATCGACTCAGAATCGGGAGGAGAATCGATTAAGCGATGTCCGTCTGTCTGTCTGTCTGCCTGTCTGTCTGTCTGTCCGTCTGTCTGTTGAAATCAAGTTTCTGAAGCCCCTGGAGGAAGAACCTACATAAATTATATATCAGATTTTAGGAAATTCTCCCGCAATGAACGCTATTAAATTTCATTAAAATCGGTTTATAAACACCGAAAATATCGAAAAAAATACCAAAAATTAGACGAAAATTTTAAAATTTTTGATTGAAACATACTTTTAAATAACAAGAGAAAAAAGATACTCCTGGTGTACATGGGATAATATATTATATATCAGATTGTAGGAAATGGTTCCCCAAAGCACTCTGTAAAATTTTATCAAAATCACTGAAGATATCGCCAAAACACTAAATTTGATGTATTGCAAATTGCCCAAAGTACGCATTAGAGAATGTTTGTTGAAAAAATGAAATGCAGAAATAGGAAAAACCATCCTCCTTTAGCGCGGACATACAGAACATACATAATTTTATATCAGATTTTAAGAAATTCTCCCGCCAAGTACATTATTAAATTTTATCAAAAGCGGTCCATAAACAACTGAGATATCGCCAAAACACTACTTGTGATGTGCAGCAAATTTCCCAAAGTACGTGTCTAAGAAATTTTGTTGACATTTTGTAAGTATTGTTTCAGCGATATCTCAGGTGTTTATGGACTGATTGTGATGAAATTTGACAGCGTTCTTTGTGGGAGGATTTCCTAAACTCTACAAATCTGATTATGAAAACCATTCAAATTGTACCGATCGACTCAGAATCGGCAGGAGAATCGATTTCGCGACGTCCGTCAGTCTGATTGTTTGTCTGTCCGTCCGTCCGTCCGTCTACCTGTCCTTTTTTCTGTTGTAGTCAAGTTTTTGGAGCTCCTGTTTTGTCGATATCTCTGATGTTTATTTTGATGATATTTAATAGCATACTTCGCAGGGGCTTACTTAAAGTCTGATGCATTCGGTAATTTGTGTTAGACATAATTTAGTGTTTAAGCGATATTTCAGGTGATTGATCGACAATGATGAAATTAAGGGTGAGACGATATCCTAAAATTTTGTGTAAAATGCATATGTTTATACCTTCCAGGAGCTCCACAAATCTGATTTTAGCAGACAAACACACTGCATTTATCTAAATTTTGTGTCTGACTTTTGAACATTATGATATCATTTGAGAATGTATTATATATCAAATTATAGGTAATCTTTCTAGGAAGTACAAAAATGCGACTGAGTACATGATATCCGTTCAAAACCTATGTATGTATGTATCTCACATATCAACGAAAATTTAAATTTTTTAATTGCAATTGGGAGAAATCCGTTCACGTTTGACAATTGCTGCCGTATAACTTCGCCTGAGGCAATCTCTTAGTAGCTAATAAATAACAAATTATAATAGATACGATGATGACATGAGTATAAAGACATTGTACAATATCGTTATTCAGGGCGATAGCGCCTAAAATAAACTTTCTAGAGGGACACGTTTGACAAAAGTATTTCTGATCTCTTGAAAAGTTCGGTATTGAAAATGGTCGAGCTTGGTTCACATTTAGTGAAATCTCCCCGACCGGGAATCACTTTATTGCTGATAAATTAAATCACATTATAATTGCACAAAGAACTAGAGCAAAACTTTCCACACATCCATCGGACAGATCGAAAGAACAATACATTATTATTGATGAAGTATTCATCTTAATTCCATTTAAAAGCTATATATTTCATGTATGTATCTAAAACTAAGAGTTTATACCCTATAATTCTAAGGCTTGTTTACATTGACAATCATTGTTAAAGCTTTGACCTTAATCAGTCCGCTAACTTCAGAGTTTTACATAACTAATCAAGAACTTTTACTAGTTGGATAATTCGTACGAATTAAAGTACACAACCCTCACTGGGCACTGTGTTTTTGGGTTGCATGCCAGAATACTTAATCTTCATCAAATCGATGTGCTTTTGCAAATCTAAGGGCATCCAAATTTTGAAGCATCTTTTATTAAGTGTTCGTAAAATAGACACATATATCGAAGCTACTGGCTGGCTTAAATAAGCATTCTCTACCTGCCCAACCTAACCTTTGGGTCCATAACTATTCTAGATGATGACGCCACCGAAAAGCTGTTCGTTTTCCGACATAGCTAAATATTGCTAGGAATTACATTTAGTATGAACAAAAGAAAATTAATATACATGTGGGGCTCAACTAAGTCAGTAATCAGAAACTATATAATTATCAATATATTCTTACGATTTTGTACTTTACTTTTGGAACACCATTGGTGAAGGGTATCCACGATTCGGCAAAGCCGAATATCTTATATTCTTAAACGAGCAATAATTGTATATATATATATATATATAGATATATATATATATATATATATATATATATATATAGGTCGAAGAAGAAGGGACTTTTGGAACTTTTACCTCTAAGAGGGTAAAAACGGGTAATAAGGGGAAAAAATCGAAAACGCTATGTCTCCTAAAGTAATAGGTATAGAAACAAAATTAAAATTACGTTTTAAGCAGCTTTGAAAATAAGCGGACAGGTGTTTGGTACTTTTTTGAAAAAAAGGGTAAAAATAGTTTTTTTGGCACCTTTTTAACCCCTCTTATATTTTAAACTAAAGAATATAGAAAGAAACTTGGTACTGCAATCAATAGATGTAAAAAAAACATGAAACACGTATTTGGTACTTTTTTGATTTTGGAGCCAAAATGGGTAAAAAAGGGATAAAATGATAACTTAACTTATTATGTTAAATGCGTTTTAAAAAAATGTACCGAATTCAATTGGCACCAAAAAAGTACCAAATATACATATGGAACTTTTAGAAATTAGGGAATAAAAAGGGGGAAAAATTAGTATTATTTTAAACAAATGAATGTTTGTCTGTATGTATGTTCTTTATAGAATAGTAAACTGTGAATTTGATTGTGTTATGCTCTTTAGCGAAGATGTTGCGGATAAGCCGGCGAAGGTTTTAAAGTTGATAAGACTAATTTCCGACAGATGAAAATTACTAAAAATTAATTAAATCGTAAACTGTACATTTGATCATGCTATGATCTTTAGCAAAGTTGTAGCGCATGAGCCGACGAAGGCTTTTTAGTTGGTATGAATAATTTCCGACAGGTGGCGCTACAGAGACTTACTCAAAGTCAAAAGCAAAGTTGTTACGGATAAGCCGAAGAAGGTTTATGAATTGGAATAAGCAAAGTCCGACAGGTGGCGCCACAGAAAACTACTCAAAATGAATTAAATCGTAAACTGTGCATTTGATCAGACTATAATCTTTAGCAAAGTTGTTGCGCATGAGTCGACAGAGGTTTCTGTTGATATGAATAATTTCCAAAATTATTCAAAATGAGTTAAACTGTAAACTATGCAAACTATGTGTTGGTCGGACAAAATAAATCAAATAATTCAAAATTAACTGAATATTTCTACAATGTCTTTCCTCTAAATTTATTTTAGCACTTTATAATATAAAATATATAAAAACTTTAAAATTTTCCTCAAAATGCTTATCATAAAGCTCCGAGCAAGGCTCGGTCTACCAGGTACTACCACTCTTACTTGTTATAGATATTTTTGTGTATTAAAATTTGATAAAGAGGATTTTAAATATAAGAAAATTTAAGAGTTCTTCAAAATTTTTAATTTCGCTTTTGGTAAGATTTTATAAAATTTCATTTTTTTCTAGGTTATTTTCAAAACATACACGATTAATTTTGATACGGTTATCAGATTTTTATTATTTTCCAAACCCCTCTTTGAACCACTTTATTGGTTTTTGTATTTTGATGTCTTTACTATAATCCATATTTGGAAGAAGAATAAAGAAAATGGAATAATTTTTTTTAAGATATCCTTAAGTCAAGGTCATAATTGATTTTCCTTGATCTCCCATACATGATTAAATTTTTAAATGAAAAAAGCATAGTTTCATAAAAATGTGAACCATGTTAAAAGTAGTAGACAAAATGGCTGTTTTGAAAAAATCTTATATAAAAATTAACTTTAGACCTCCATAATTAATAGGTTAACCAAAGCGAAATTCAAAATTTTGAAGAATTTTAAAAATTGTATGAGCTAAAAGAATGTGTAAATAAAATTCCAAAAAAATCGGAGATGGTGAGGTTTAAAATTCGTATTTTTCTTTCAAAAATTTTGATTTCACCCTATAAAGGTAGAAGGCCAAAACACGCGTCACGCGTTTGCGGGCGGTCGTAGTATTGCCAGTACATAAAATGTGCGTTTGTTTACAAAAGTATTCATATAAAAGAAAATATCTGAGTAGGATATAATTAAATCTAGCAGCACTGAAAAAATCTGAGGCGTGGAAAAGTAGAACTTTGTTCTACTTTTTCCCATTGTCAGATCAAAAAACAACTGATTGGCGCCAGCAGCCGCTAGTCGCCTGTATTGGCTACCCACCTTAATGTTTTTATAGAATATTTCTTTATCGAAAATTTTTCATGTAAAATTTATTTTTGAAAATGTTAAAAAAATTTTCTATAAAATATTTATTCATTAACAATTTTTGCTTTAAAAATATCTTATTAGAAATTGCGCATTTATTTTATCTCACAAAAAATAGATATAATCCGTTGCCTCGCAAAGTAGTTGTAGAGACCTTTAGATACGCCTCCTGGTGATGATAGCCCTACAAAGGAAAGATTGTCCCCAATAACATTCTTTGGTTTTATGAAAATCTGTGTGTTATACACTTATGTTAAACTTTTCGTAAAATTTTTTTATTGAATTTTTTATATGAAATATTTTTACAAAATATATCTGATATTAAAGTTTTTTTTTTTTTTTTTAAACTTTGGATATAAAATCTTTTAAAGAAAAATTTCCATATAAAAATTTTCTAAGAAAACTTTTCGTCATTAAATTTGCATGAAGATTTTAACTTACATAATACAAATGCAAACACTTAAAGCAAAGACTCTATAATATAAAGACGATGCACTTGTATACATTTGATATAGTCGTTTTGAAAAGTCCAATAAAAACGAGCCTATAACACTTTTACTCTAATTCGAACAAATCTAATGGAGACATTTCTCCAATGAGAGAAAGCTAAGGCACACACACGTGATCATGAAATGTATGTTTGTTTTTGTGTTCATGTGTTTTCTATTTCACATTTGGCAGAAAAAAGTTGTAAATTTATAATATAGAGTCAACTATAAGTGCTTGTATTTGAAGTAGGTTAAAATCTTCAAACGTGCATTATAAAAATTCGTAGTCCTTTCAGAGTTTATAGTTGCTTCTATAACCTTTTTAGGGGAGTTGATCCACTAACGCTAAAAATCAAACAGATTCTTCGTTTTCTTTTCTACAAAGCCATACCTTTCCACAGGCAAAAGTTCTAGGCAATTGGATGCTTTTGCCTCTAGTGGTAGAAAAATTGCAGTATTTTCGAATAAAAATAAAAAAATCTCTTTTTTCTGAGCCAGAAATATTTAGTGACTCTGGGCTATCTCATAAATGGCAAAACGTTGGGCTTTTTTCTTCACAGCACATTGATGACCAAACATGAAATTTCTTAAGGAATTTTAATTAAGTTTTGCTAAAAATAGTAAATGCATATTTTATTCAGAAAACTATTTACTATAAACAGAAAGAAATGCATTTATATGCGCTTTTATATTTAAATTAACTTAATTTTTCTTTCAACGACCTTGTACTTGACATTCTTATTGTTGTTAAGAAAATTTTATAGAATTAAAATTTCTACTTAAAATTGTCTCCAAACATGAAAAGTAACATAAATTTAAAAGCAGGATATTTGTAGAAATACACAAGAGTTATCGTTATCTATAAAAAGGCATTTAACCTAAAGGTCAGTAAGAACAACATTTTATACTTCATAAAAAAAGGATATTCTTAGTCTTATATTGCGGTACTCTATTGCCGATTAATAGAAGAAATGTTAAAAATTTGAAATTTTCAGATTTTCAAATGAGCTATTGCAAATTTTATGAATTGATTGGAAATTTCATTAAAACCTCTTAACTTCATTAATACTTTTGAATAAAGAAATTCCAAATTAAGACATCATTTACACTTCTGTGGCCTCTAAGTACTAAATGGCTGGGTTTTGTAAAAATATTATAAAATTTGTGTTATCATTGACTCCCTTTGACCCAAAAAAAAAATTTACTTTGTTTTATTTATATGTTAAAAAATTATACTTTTTTCTCAGTTCGGTTTCAAAAATCATTTTTTGATTTTTTTAAAATTTTGTTCAACAAATATTACAAATTATAAATTATTCTTCCAGTTTCATAAAACAAACAAAAAAAAAAAACTCAGAAAAAATGGTGTCAATATCTCAAACTGTTTTGCCGTATCAATGATTTGAAATCTTATAATTTCGCGAAAATTAAATTTTTCGGTCATAATTTGATTATATCCGTGTTAAATTGGATCTAAGTTCAATTTTAGCAAAAGTAATGAATATTCTTGCTCAGTCTGTGGAGAATATATGCTGTTATGTTCTTTTTTATGTAAACAAGTTTAATACCTTCTTTTCCCGGGGTCAAAGGTCATAATTTGTTTTTTTTAATTATCTATAGCAAAATAGCGAAATATTAAAAATATATTAAACAATTTGGATTTAAAGAATTTGCAAAAAAATAAGTATTTTTAAAAATATTAAGTATTTTTTGTTAAAAAACAAGTAAGAAAGTGCTATAGACGGTCAAGCCCGACCATACGATACCCTTCACCATTAAGGTCAAAGGTGTTATTTTTCCTGTATAAAGACAAATATTTTTTTTTTTAATTTTACCATCATACAAACATTTTCTCAAAACTTATATATTTAAGCTGTTTCCATCATTTGGACTTATATGAGAGCTTGGGCAAATGCGGACCGATTATCTCGAAATTTGGCAAATTGATTTGAGTTGTTACAAAAATTACATGTAAAAAATAAACTTAAAATTCTCATTATCTTTAGATTTACGAGCGTTTTAGTGATTTTTGTCTCATTTAGTGCATTTTTTAAGAAGAGTTTGTATGGGAGCTATGGTCAAATGTGGACCGATTTTAACCAAATTTGTTACAGTGATTTTAGTTTGCATAAGCAGTTTTTGTTTTAAATTTCATGAAAAAATATTGATATTTGCGGCCAATATAACAATTCCGGGAAGTGAGACCTATGGGAGGTACCATAAATAATGGACCGATTTTGACGAATTTCAATAGCCATGGTCCCATTATCAAAAAAATGATTTGTGCCAAATTTCATAAAATTATCTTCAGAATTGCGACCTGTAGTTTGATTACAAAGTTTACATGTGGGTCCAGCCAGCCAGACGGACGGACGGACATCGCTAAATCGACTCAGAAAGTGATTCTAAGATTCTATTGGTATACTAAAAGGTGGGTCTAAGACAAATATTTCAATGCGTTACATACATCAACACAAACTTATAATACCCTTTTTACCTATGGTGGTGTAGGGTATAAAAATTAAACAATGATTTCTGGAACCGACCTAAGAAAAAAGGATAATTTTCTAATATAAAAAAAACTAAGTAAATCTTATAGTATTTTGTCTAAACTTAGGCCCCATAATTATAAAACAGGTCTTACTTTGGAATTTCTTTATTCTAAAACCAGGTAAATATTTTGCAAATTTTGAACAGGTTATTCCATTGAGCTCAAATTTTCAAGGGACATTTTTAGCCTTTCGAAAAAATGTGGGGATTAGCGTGAAACGTATTTCTTAAAAAAAAAAATCCCCTTATATGTAGATTATTGGCACTCTTTTATATCTGTGGCAATATGGAAGAATAGCTTAAGTCGAAAATTGAAGTTTTGAGATATCATCATCATCATATATTGATAACATATTTATTAGAGAAAAAGGATGAATATTTAAAAAAAAAAATAATAATAACTATAAAAATTAATAACTTTAAGCGGTTCTGCTTATATTATATATTTTGTAGTTTTATATAAACAAAAGTTGTTTGAAATAATGACTTTATTTTTTTAAGGTCAACATTTATACAGCTTAGGTGAAGTTAAACGAAATCGTTATATGATGAAAGAAAGATATGAATATGTACACAAAAATATGAGTACATAAGTTGTTTTGATCAATGCATTATTGATTCCAAAAACTTAAGCTAAAAAGTTAACGTACATAACATTGACAAAATTCCAAATTTAAGCGCCTTTGCTTCTGTAATACAATAAACGCCTTAACTCAATTCTCTCTTATGTCGACTTAAGCTAATTTTCCATATTGCCACAGATATATTTAACATATTTCCATCAAGTGCAAAATGGCATTACCGGTCATTGATCTCTGCCAACGAAAATATATATAAAAAATATAAAAAAAATCCTTTGTTAATAAATTCATATATAAAAAAGTTATGTTAAAAAATACAATCTATGAACTTTTATCTAAAAGCTGTATAGCCATTAAAATATTTATACATATTTGCATTAAATTTATGCACATGCATATTTAGATGCTTATCTATTTCCACGATTTGATACCATTTTTATGACACGACTATTCAAACTATAAAAGCAAATCGTAGTGAATCCTTAGAAAAAAATTAATTAATGGCAAATTTACACTGGTCTACAAGGAAATTTTCTTTAATCAACAAACATGCCACGTTTTGTAGAAAGAAACTTTTTCACTAAATATTAAATCCGGTAATTTTTTTCAAAGAAAATTTTCAATAGTATTTTTTCTATATGAAAATTTTTATAAAAAAAGTGTTCGATATAGTTTTTTATAGAAAATTTTAGATATGGAATTTTTTTTAGAAAATTTTCGATATAACTTTTTTCATAGAAAATTTATTTTTTATACAAGGAACCTCCCTTCTATCAACATTTTTATCAGGGACCGAAAATAATAATTATTCTTGAATTTTCAAAGAAAAAAGCAATCATATGGAAATATCGCAGAACTAATTTGAAAACATCATTTTGCTTGTTTTCCACTATATTTTCAGAAAATGACATGCTTTTTAAATTTTTGATTTTTATTATTTTTTTCAAAAATAATTTTTATTTTACGTTTTTAATTTTTTTTGTCAAATATATTTGTCAAATTCTGACAAATATTTTTTTTTTGCCAAAAATATTTGTCAAGATCTGACAAATATTTTTTTTGGCAAAAATGTTTGTCAAAAATTGATTTTTATTTTATTTGTCAAAAATATTTGTCAAGGTCTGACAAATATTTTTTTTGGCAAAAATATTTGTCAAGAAATGATTTTTATTTATTTTTAACAGAAATAATTGTTATTCTGATTTTTGTCAAAAATATTTGTCAAATAAAAAACGCAAAAGTAAAAAAATCAATACAGAATTTAAAAAAAAAATTAAAAATTTTCCATAATTACGGTAAATTTTAAAAAAATTTCAATAAATGTGAAAATTTTGAAAATTTCCCATAAAAACGTAGTATTTGAAATTTTCCCATAATAATGGGAAATTTAAAAAATTTCTTGTAACAAGGCAAAATTTTGAATATTCTTTTTTATAATGTGAAATTTTGAAAATTTCCTATATAAATGGGAAATTTTGAAAATTTCCCATAAAAAAAGGGAAATTTTGAAAATTTCCCATAAAAAAGGGAAATTTTGAAAATTTCCCATAAAAAAGGGAAATTTGAAAATTTCCCATAAAATATGGAAATTTTGAAAATTTCCCTTTTTATGGGAAATTTTCAAATTTCCCTTTTTTATGGGAAATTTTCAAAATTTCCCTTTTTTATGAGATATTTTCAAAATTTCCCTTTTTTATAGGAAATTTTCGAAATTTCCATTTTTTATGGGAAATTTTCAAAATTTCTCGTTTTTAGTTGAAATTTTCAAAATTTCCCATTTTTACAGAAAATTTTTATAATTTCCTATTTATATAGGAAATTTTCAAAATTTCACATTTTAAAAAAGAATATTCAAAATTTCCCCTTTTTACAAGAAATTTTTAAAATTTCCCATTTTTATGGGAAAATTTCAAATGCTACGTTTTTATGGGAAATTTTCAAAATTTTCATTTTATTGAAAATTTTTTAAAATTTACCGTAATTATGGGAAATTTTAAAATTTTTTTAAATTCTGTATTGATTTTTTTTATTTTTGCGTTTTTTATTTGACAAATATTTTTGACAAAAAAAATTTAAATCAGAATAACAATTTTTTCTGTTAAAAATAAATAAAAATCAGATCTTGACAAATATTTTTGCCAAAAAATTATTTGTCAGACCTTGACAAATATTTTTGACAAATAAAATAAAAATCAATTTTTGACAAATATTTTTGTCAAAAAAAATATTTGTCAGATCTTGACAAATATTTTTGCCAAAAAAAAAATATTTGTCAGAATTTGACAAATATATTTGACAAAAAAAATTAAAATCATAAAATAAAAATTATTTCTGCCAAAAAAAAATAAAAATCGTAAAATAACAATTATATTTTGATTTTTATTATAAATGTCATAATTGTAACGGTCCCTGATTTTTATACCCAAGGAACTGATCCAATTAGGTTGCATCCTTACAAAGTCATTAAAACTAGAATTTTTTCATCGATATATTCGCTTTTTTAATATTTGCACCGAAATTCTGAAATTTTGAAACTTATATTTATACCCTTCACCACAATAGGTAGGGTAGACTGGGTTTGTGCTGATGTTTGTAACGCATAGAAATAATATAATAATAATATCCGAGACCCACCTTTTAGAATACCAATCGACTTAGATTCACTCCCTGAGTTGTTTTAACGATGTCCGTCCGGCTGGCTGGATGACTAGCTGGCCGGTTATCCATGTAAGCTTGTTATCATTTTACAGGCCGTAACTTTAAAGATAAAGATAATTTGATGAATTTGGCATACGCTCATATTTTGGTCCAAGGACCATCTCTATTCTCATGGGCGAAATCGGATTACTATTTCGGGTACCTCCCATAGGGATGCCTTCCCGGAATAGAGTTTTTGGACCTTTACAGCCAAAAATTTAGTTGTGTTTTCATAAAATTCAGCATAAATATTACTTATCATAACCTTAATCAGTGTTCCTAATTTTGTATAAATCGGGCTATTTTTGACCATACCTTCCATACAGGACACATTCTCAAAAGACTTTTACATACACATTAATAACGTTAATAACTCTAAAGATAAATGCATTTGATAACTTAATCTTTGCACAGATAAATATTTTGTAAATATGAACCAACAACCAAAATTTGGTAACACTCGATTCACAATTGGCCCTAGCTCCCATATCAGGCCCTTAGCAGGAAATGAAATAAATATCGAAATTTTGAAAAAATAGCACATAGTATATGTATATCTCTAAGACTTAAGGAAAACTTGTTTAATTGTTGGTCGATATTTGACCTTAGTAGTGAAGTCGGGCTTGACCGACTATAGCTTTTCTTACTTGTTTTAATTTGGATTTTGTGGAGTAGTGTTGTTATTCGATTGCATAAATTAATTGGACAAACAAGAAATTTAATACATATTGTTAAATTATTTAAAACTATTTAACTTTCTTGTATTTAGTTAATATAGTTTTAAAGCTTCACATATAATAAATAAATTTAGATTCAGCTTAAACACGCAACTGGTCGCTTTTGAGTTAAATAAAGAGAATAAACAAAAAGTCCAATGAACTTTAAATTACATTTATTTACATTTTTTCATAAAATTTTATTCTGTTTTATCTGTCTTGTAATTTTGAAATAGTTTATAATGAAAAATGTGGACATGTGACAGCAAATGATGAAAAGTGCATGCTATGAAGGATTATTATTAGTTGGTATGGTCCCAAACATATATTAAAAGGATTTACACATACATACATATACACGGATAAACACCCTCTCACAGACAGATACTGACATACTTAGTTACAGGCACTTCCCAATTGACCACAAACGTAAGTCATGAAAAAACATTCTCATACTATTCTCCATAGGTATGTAAAAACTGTCAAAAAAAATATAAAATGTTAGAGATAATGGAACAAATGGCCCATTTAAAAATTATCTTAGATAAAATATGTCTAAAGTTAACTGAACTTAAGTAGTTATTAAATCTTGGTCAGTTGGTTTACTGGACGCATTAAATGCATGTTTGTGACGAAGGTGGTCATTATATTAGTTCTACATGTACTAAAAAACAAATAACATTACACAAACTCTGGGTCACTAACCAAAGCGCGTGCTTTGAAAAAATGTGGCCTAAAACTAACAACTGAAAATCGTAGTGAATCGTCAAAAACACAAAAAAATAAGAATAATACTATTTAGACCCAACGAATGACAGGATAGTGACATGTGGAAAACAAAGGTTCTTTATCAAGATGTTAATAAATCGACTAATAGGACAATCGACTGACGAACGTAAGGCTTGACTGATTGTCTGTACGAATGAATTTTGTAAGTGTCAGAAAAAAAAAAATAAACTTAGGCACTCGCTGTTTGTCCATTAAAGTTTTTCTATATTTATTCTTGGATTCAAATTTATATTGAAATTATTGTTTACTTTCTGTGATGGGCTTTAATAATTCTATGTAAACTTTAGATATTTTTGAAGTAATTAATTCATATGAAATACTGAATACAGTAAGTGAGTGTTATGTGGTATAGATTGAAAATGTGGTATAGTAATTTTTTTTTAAAACTGACAATACATATAAAAATAGGGGAAAAACGTTTTTACCCTTTTCACATTTCAAAATGAAAAAGTACCAAGCAAGAGTTTGATATATTTTTATGTTTATCAATTCCGGAAAAAGTTTGTTCCTATGTTTATTATTTATACCCTTTACCACTATAAGTGGAAAGGGTATTATAAGTTTGTGCTGATGTATGTAACGCATAGAAATGTTTGTCTTAGACCAGCCTTTTAGTATACCAATATTTTTAGAATAACTTTCTGAGTCGATTTAGCGATGTCAGTCCGTCCGTCTGGACGGCTGGCTGGCTGATCGGCTGGCTGGAACCCTATGTAAACCATGTAATCAAAGTACAGGTCGTAATTCTAAAAATATTTTGATTAAATTTAGCACAGATCATTTTTTTTATAGTGGGACCATGGCTAGTGAAATTCTTCGAAATCAGTCAATTATTTATGTTACTTCCCATAGGTCCCACTTCCCGGAATTGATATTTTGGCCACAAATATCACTATTTTTTCATGAAATACTGCTTATGTAAACCAAAATTACCAAATTTCGTTGAAATCAGTCCACATTTGACCATAGCTCCTATACAAACTCTTTTGTCAAAATGCACTAAAAGAGACAAAAATCTATAGAAACACTCATAAATCTGAAGATAATGAGAATTTTGAGTTTAATAATTTTTGTAAAAAGTGTAATTAATTTGCCAAATTTCGTTGAAATCGGTCCACATTTGACTCTAGCTCTCATATAAGTCCAAATGACGCAAACACCTTAAATGTATGAGTTTTAAGAAAATGTTTGTATGATGGCAAAATTTAACAAATATTTGTCTTTATACAGGAAAAAGAACACCTTTGACCTAAGTGGTGAAGGGTATAGCACTTTCTTACTTGTTTAAAAAAAACGTATGGGTAGAAAAAAGTACCAACAACTAATTGCTACCCTTTAATATCCATTTCTGAAAAACTATTAATCACTTATGCCCTTATGTTTCTTTATCGATTCAGGTATAAAGTTTCTTCCTATGTTAATTAGTTCAAAAGATACATACGGGTAAAAAAAAAGTACCAAACATTAAATTTTACGTCTTTTATATCCATTTTAAAAAAGTTGCTAAACACTTATGCCCTTATTTTTGTTTATCGATTCCAAAAAAAGTTTGTTCCTATCTTTATTAGTTCAAAAGATATATACGGGTAAAGAAAAGTACCAAAAATTAAATTTTAACCCAAAAATTTATTTTAGCCCTTATTTTTGTTTATCGATTCCGGTATAAATTTTTTGATATGTTTTTTAGTTCAAAAGATACATACGGATAAAAAAGTACCAAAACTTAAATTTTACCCTTTATATCTTCATTCTCGAAAAATTACTAATCACGGATACCCTGATTTTTGTTTATTGATTCCATATTAACTAGTTCAAAATATACATACGGGTAACAAAAAAGTACCAAAAATTAAATTTTATCCTTTTTATATCCATTTTCGAAAAATAACTAATTTCTATTTATCGATTCCTTTATTTTTATTTATCGATTCCATTATGAAGTTAATCATTCAAAAGAGTATATACGGGTAAAAAAAGTACCAATAATTAAATTTTACTCATTTTATATCCATTTTCGAAAAATTGCTAAATACTTATGTGCTTACTTTTGTATATCGATTTCGGTATAAAGTCCGTTTCTACATTTATTGGTTCAAAAGATACATAAGGGTAAAAAAAGTACCAAAATTAAATTTTACCCTAAATATTAAACGCAAATGACGTTATTTTGTTTATCGATTCCGGTATAAAGTTTGTTTTAATCTATATAAGTTTAAAATATACAAACGAATAAAAAAAGTACCAACTATTAAATTTTACCCTTTTTATATCCATTTTCGAATAGTAAATAAATGCTTATGTCCTTATTTTTGTTTATTGATTCCGGTATAAAGTTTGTTCCTATGTTAATTATTTCAACAAATACATACGGGTAAAAAAGTACCAAAAATTAAATTTAACCCTTTATAAATTTTTGAAAAATTCCTAAACACTTATGCTCTTATTTTTGTTTATCGATTCCGGTATAAAGTTTGTTTCCATGTTAATTATTAAAAACAATACATATGGTTAAAAAAAGTACCAAAAATTAAATTTAACTCTTTTTATATTATTTTCGAAAAATTACTAAACACTTATGCCCTTATTTTGTTAATTGATTCCGATATAAAGTTTGTTCATAAAAAAAGTACCAAAAAATTAATTTTACCCTTTTTTATCCATTTTCGATTTAGGTATTAAGTTTATTCCTATGTTAAGATACAGAGGGGGTAAAAAATGTATCTAAATGTTGTTCATATGATTTTTAGTATATTTCGAAAAATTACTAAACATGTATGTATCTCCTTACATTTGTAGCTGATGCAAATCAAATTTGTTTCTAACGCTTTTAGTCTCGGAAATAAAGATTTACTAATTTGGCCCTTTTTTCCTCAAATTGGTAGAAATTCTATTAAATTTATTTAATATTAAATTGATCAAATTGATCTTTATATTAATAATTTTACCTGGCGCGAAAATTTCTTCGGCGAACTTTTGCTGTAGGGATAAGTAGTCAGTAACACTGGGGTTTTATTTAGGTGTATAGATTTCGATTTTATAAAAAAATTGGTGATTTAAATGGACGCCTTTTTTCATTTCAACTTATTTTAGCGAAGTTACAAGTTGCTATTAAAACTTTATTATGTCTTCCTGAATTCAACATCACGATTTAAGGTGACTCAGCAGTTTTAGGATGACTCAGATAATTTAGAATAACTCAACATTTTTAGGATGACTCAGATAATTTAGAATAACTCAATATTTTTAGGATGACTCAGCAGTATAAAGATGAGTAAACAATTTATGGATGACTCAGAAAATTTAGGATGACTCAGCAGTTTTTGGATGACTAAGAAGTTTAAGGATGACTCAATGTTAAAATTTATAATGATCCAGTTGTATTATGACTAGGCAGTTATAGGGTGACTCAGTATTTTTAGGATGACTCAGCAGTTTAAAGATGAGTAAACAATTTAAGGATGACTCACAAATGACTGAGTAGTTTAAGGATGACTCAATGTTAAAATTTATAATGACCTAGTAGTAGTAGGATGACTAGGCGGTTATAGGATGATTAGACAGTTATAGAATGACTCAGCAGATTTACGATGCTCAGTAGATTTAAAATAACTCAGAAGTATTAGATTGACTTTGCATTTTTAGAATGATTCAGCTGTGTTAGAATGATTTTACTGTTTAAGGATGACTCAGCTTTAGGATGACTCAAAAAATTTAGGATTATTCAGTATTTTTGGGATGACTCAACAGTGTTATGATGATTTAGCAATAAAATTATGGCTCAGTAGTTTTAGGATAACGCAGAATATTTTGGAATACTCAGTTTTAATCGCTTTGATACATTTACCGATAGTACTTGAAATTGTTTAAAACTTACCTTACTTAAAACAGTTAAATTTTAAGTTATGCCACTATTCATACAAATGAGTGTTAACAAAAATAGCTGAAATAAGAATGACAATAATATTTTCAATTTAACTAATAACTACAATCAATTTTCAGGAAATTTAAGCTTACAATCTGCCACACTTTCTGGTCGAATATCCACAAGAGCCCATAGTGCAGCCAGTGGACACAATGTCAATCACAATAATAATGGTGCGAAATCACCACCTGCCCTTCATCACTATCCACAGAATAACCTAATAGGGGTGGAATCCAGGTGAGTAAGTATGAGTTGTAGTAGTGAGTTCTGGATATGTAAACAGAAAAGTTTTATGTAATTACATTTTAATTATTATGCATTCATGTAAACAGTGTTGCCAGGAATTGGAAAGAAGAAAATTATAAAAAATCAAAAAAGAATCAAGACGAAATAAAATATCAAGAACGAAATTAAGAAAAACTGGCAACACTTTATACTGATTTTATGTTTGATTTTATATAGAGTTTATTACTTTTATTACATTTCAATATGGCTGCACGCTCGTGAAAATAACATTTATTATAAATTGAAGTGTTAATGTTTACTTTAATGATGCAATCAATAAAATAGCAAAATTAATAACATCCAACAATAAACAAACTCTCCAAACCAGTTTTTCTCTTATTTTATTTTTAATACAACAAACACAATAACTCTATTACAACAACAAACAAATCTACAGAACATCACTCATCATTACAAACATTAATATCATTACATCAACAACCTAACTTCAACAAAAATATATCAGTGTTGGCACCTAGCCATAACAATGACCAGATCAGGGCTTTTATGGCCCTTTTAGCAATTGTCATTGTGTTTTCTTTCCTTTTCCTTTTTATAGTAAAAGTATCACTGATTTAATTGTTGTCAAACTATTTAATGGTGAAGGCATAACACTGACCATTAATTAGTATCGCAGACAACAATTAACATCTTTGAGACTTTTACTATAAATAGACAATTGATTAGTTTTTTTCAATATATTGCAATGGCAGATCGTTTTAGCATAAACTTCTGCAACATACGTGGGCTAAGAGCGAATTTCTTCTCTGTTTATGCACACATTTGTCTCCATCGGCCGGATGTTTTCGCCTTATCTGAAACCCAGGTATCTGAAAATGCTGATCCACAGGATTTTCACATACCTGGGTATCAATTCCTATCCCTTTTTAACCTTCATAGGGGCATTGCAATGTACATTCGCGATGAAGTTGCGTACCAGTGCCAGCAATCATTAGGCACGCATGATAACGAATTTAGCTGTCTCTGGGTTAAATTCAGAATCAGGGCGCATCTTTTGTACTTCGGGTTTCTTTATAGAAGTCCAAACGCGGAAAGGGGCACAACTTTATCTGGCTTCGATGCCCTTTCCGATTCAATTTCGAAGATCCTCGAGAGTTGTCCGAGCAGTGAAATCGTTATTGCTGGGGATTTCAATGTTCACAACTCGTCCTGGCTTCGCCATTCGAGCCACACAACTCCTGAAGGCCAATATGTTGAGTTATTTGCAGCGCACAATCACCTTGCGCAACTGGTGAATGAGCCAACACATATTCCATGTGTTGATGGGCACCAACAAAACATCCTTGACCTTTTCCTTACTTCACACCCTGATAAGTATGAAGTAAAGGTTCTTGCACCTCTCGGAAATTCCGATCATTGTACCATTTCCGCCTCTTTTTCGCTCTCCTCACTTCGCAGCATTTCGCAAACAGCTACGAAACGTTCAATTTTTCTATACGAAAAAGGTCGTTGGGCAGAGCTCAACGAATTCTATAGGCATTTTAACTGGAAACTGTGTTTCCTCGACAGTAATGTCAATGCCTCGGCGGAAATGGTTTCTAATGTTATTAAGCTGGGAATGAAAATGTTTATCCCAGTGAAAAACATTTCGATTAAACCAAAGGTAAAAACTTGGTTTAATCAGACGTGCAAACAAGCAGTCAGATCCCGAGAGGAAGCTTTCAGAAACTGGCGCAATAACCAAAATCCAGTTACTGATTTGCAACGCAAACGTGCAAGGCGTACATGTGCCAAAGTATTAAGACGTGAAAAAGCTCTGTACGAGCAGCGTCTTCGTACTAAAATTCTTGCTGCTCCTCGGGGCAGCAAGAGTTTCTGGTCATTCGTTAAAAGAGTTAAGAATAATGCTAGTTCTTCAATTTCTTCTCTTTTAAAGAATGGTCAAACATTCACTGACCCGGTTGACAAAGCTAACCTTTTAGCTGAATTATTTGCAAGCAATTCCCGCTTGCCGGAAAGCACTCAACCTCCGCCCGAGCTCGAAAGAGTATCTGTAACTATGCCAAAGATATTCTTTCGCGCCCGTGCTGTAAAAAGGGTATTAGCAGATCTCAACATAAACAAGTCTTCAGGGCCGGATGGCATTCCAGCACTGGTCTTGAAGCAGTGCTGTTCGACGCTTTCGCGTCCATTAGCCAACCTTTTCAGCACCTTGTACCAAGCTGGTACATTTCCTCGGTGTTGGAAGGTTGCTAATGTAACGCCAATCCCTAAAAAGGGTGAGGCTACCAACCCTGAAAATTACCGCCCAATAGCAATTTGTTCTGCACTCTCCAAAGTTTTGGAGAGTATGGTAAACCACCATCTTGTGAAATATCTGGAATCTAACAACCTACTAAGCGACCGCCAGTATGGATTTCGTAGGGGACGCTCTACGGGAGACCTGCTAGCCTTCCTTTCGGAAAAATGGTGTCATTCAATACACCGTTTTGGCGAAAGTAAAGTTGTGGCTCTGGATATTTCCAAGGCGTTTGATAGAGTGTGGCACGGAGCACTTCTATCAAAACTTATTGCTTTTGGTGTCGGTAATATCTTCTCTCGATTTATATCGAGCTTCCTCAGAGATCGCACTATAAGAGTTGTTGTAGATGGGATCTCATCAAACGAGTTCAAGCTAAATTCAGGGGTACCGCAAGGCTCCGTTCTTTCTCCTACTCTATTTCTTATCTTTATAAACGACCTTCTACGTCAAACTTCCAATCCTATCTACTCTTTTGCAGATGATAGTAACATTTGCCATTCGTATTCATTCAATCATAGACCAAACCCTTTAGAGATTGGTACTATGAGGCAAAACATGAATGAATCATTAAACCGCGATTTAGAAGCAATCTCAGAATGGGGTCGTGCGAATAGAGTCGATTTTAATGCGCGGAAAACTCAATGTTGTATGCTCACGCATAAACGCACGGCGGATCATGTTACTTCATCTGTATTAATGGGTGGTGAAAATATCGAGGAATCAGATACTCTTGATGTTCTGGGCATGAGAATTCAATGTGATGTCCGGTGGACTGAACACATTTTTCAAGTGTCGAAAGAAGCATTCAAGTGTCTCGGTTTTCTAAAACGGTGCAAGACATACTTCACTTCATCTGATCTCCTTACTATTTATACCACCTATATCCGACCGAAAATGGAATACAACTCTCATGTATGGGCCGGTGCTTCAAAGTCTATTTTGGAGCTTCTTGACCGAGTACAGGAGAGGGCGAAGGTGCTTATTGGTGACAGTAGGGTATCCAACTCTATTGATTCACTGGAGCACCGTCGCAATGTGGGTTGTGTCACACTGTTCTATCGTTACTACTTTGGAATGTGCTCTAATGAAATCAGGGAACTCGTTCCCGAAACTAGAATTTTTTTACGCAATACACGTCTATCTGTTAGAGCTCATCCCTTCGTAGTCGATTGGCCAGTAGACAGAACAACACACTACAGAGAAAATTCATTCTTTAGCCGTACAGTTCGTATGTGGAATTTACTTCCCGCAGAAATTTTTCCTGCCAGTTGCAATATAGGAAAGTTCAAATCAAATGTCCATAAACACTACTCCATCTATCCACCCTCCCATAACCTATTTTCCTAGTTCCAACACAATGCATTGCATAAGTAGGGGTCATCCCCTGAGTGCTGGTCCTAAAAAAAAAAAAAAAAAAAAAAAAAAAAAATAGCAAATTATATGTTAAGTTTTTTTTTCTACCCAAAAGGCAATGAATTCATTTAACAGTGGAAGCTTTCTGAGCTGTCTATTAATATCTTATTATATTTTTCAGATTTCGCCGAAAATATTACAACAAGACTTTATTCATTTTGCTCATAGTATTGATCATATTATTATTAATAGCCATCATAGTTTTAGCTGTTTTATTAAGTAAGTATATCAAAACGATATAGGATGTAGAACACAGTACGACAGTAGTTGGTACACATGAGAAATGTTAACAGAATATGAAAATAGGCTTAAAATAAAGAAATACGTGTCTCGGCGTTTTGCTGTAGCACGTCAGAATTTTAAGAAAATCGATTTTCAAGATTCGAAGGTCCGTGGAGGTTCACTTGTAACGTAATTCTATCATAAAAAGTTCTATAAAAATAAAATGGGTGTATCGATTTAAACGTTTGAGCCAGTTTTGAAAAGGGAATTAAATTTTGATTTGTTTATCCACTAGATGGCACTTTAATTTTCATATAAAATTAAAAAATATCCAAAAAATGTAATGTAATTCAATGTAATATAAAAATACAAAAATTAATATGATATCTTAACTATTATTTTGTATT
This sequence comes from Stomorhina lunata, assembly GCA_933228675.1. NCBI lineage: Eukaryota > Metazoa > Arthropoda > Insecta > Diptera > Rhiniidae > Stomorhina > Stomorhina lunata. The sequence continues at coordinate 152,199,784 of OW121740.1, forward strand.
GTTGTATAGTATTTTTGTATTGTATTGTATTTTTAATGGTTTTCGTACATTTTTTTGGATATTAATAGTATTACGTTACAAGTGAACCTCCACGGTCCTTTGAATCTTAAAAATCGATTTTCTTAAAATTCTGACGTGCTACAGCAAAACGCCGAGACACGTATTTCTTTATTTTAAACCTATTTTCATATTCTGTTAATATTACTCATGTGTTCTCAAAAAAAATGTATTTTGTAGTACTGTGTAATATAACAAATTTATTCTATCATATTAATTAACCTAAAAATCCATTTCCATTCAGGCAAAAATTCTCTTAGTACAATTTGTCGCTCCAATGAATGTCTGCGGACGGCTTCAAGCTTAATTTACTCAATGGACGAAGAGACTGATCCCTGTGAGGACTTTTATCAATTTACCTGTGGACGTTGGTCCGACGAACATCCACGACCCGATTCGGTGACATCAAACGATTGGTTTCGCGAAAGGCAAGCTAAAATAATGCGTCAGTTGAGACAGTTTTTAAAACAAAACATCAGCGACAGTGAGCCAGAGGCTGTGGGGAAGGCCAAGACAATATATAAAGCCTGTATGGATACCAAGAAACTAGAAGAGAGGGGACTAGAGCCTTTATTTAAACTCTTAACTAAATTTAAATTGCCCATAATACCAAAAGGCCTAAATTTTTCCATGAGCCCCGAGAACGCCAAGAAATACAATCAAACTGAAAAGTTTGACTGGCTGCGAGCAATGGTTATGATTAAAAAGTATTTCAGCATGGATTTAATATTTGGTTTTGATATATTTCCCGATCCGCTAAATCGTACTATTAATCGTATTGCTTTGGGTACACCGGAGACAGAATCAGCACTGCCTTTGTAAGTATAAAGTGATCGATTCCCTTAATCATAAACGAAAAGTAAAAATATGACAAATTTATAAATCAAATTTTCCATACAAAATTCCTACAATAAACCTTGGATATTTATACCCATCACCACCATAGGTGGAATGGGTATTATAAGCTTGTGCTGATGTTTGTAATGCATAGAAATATTTGTCTTAGACCTTTTAGTAAGCCAATAGGCTTAGAATCACTTTCTGAGTCGATTTTTGCACAGATCATTTTTTGATAGTGGGACAATGGCTATTCTTCAAAATCGATCCATTATTTATGGTACCTCAAATAGGCCCCACTTATCGGAATTGATATATTGGCCATAAATATCAATATTTTTTCATGAAATTTTAAATAAATACTGCTTATGTAAGCTTTAATCACTGTACCAGTTTAATTGAAATCGGTCCACATTTAACCATAGCTCCCATACATACTCTTCTGTGAAAACGCACTAAATGAGACAAAAATCACTAAAACGATCGTAAATCTGAAGATAATGGGAATTTTAAGTTTATTTTTTGCACACATAATTTTTGTAGCAACTATAATCAATTTGCCAAATTTCGATAATCGGTCCACATTTGACCCTAGCTCTCATATAAGTCTAAATGACGGAAACAGCTTAAATATATAAGTTTTAAGAAAATATTTGTATGATGGCAAAATTTAGCAAATATTTGTCTTTATACAGGAAAAAGAACACCTTTGACCTTAGTGGCACTTTCTTACTTGTTTTATAATTCGTTTATGAATTGGGGATTATTTTCTTAAATAAAATTTCAAAATTTTCTTATTCATAATTTTTTTTTAGTAATAATGATGATGTCAACAAAATTTTATATAAAGTTCGCAAGAAATTCATTTTGCATGATGATGACGACGACGATGATATGGACGATGTTGAGAGTCGTGAAGAAGATGAAGCTAAACAAACTTCTAGTGGTCTTAAGGCCTATATAGCCTATTTCAATAAGGTCTTGGAAATTTATGTTTCATATTTGAATCCTGATGCTAATTACGATAATATTGCGGAAAATGTTGATAAAATGGTCATGAGTGCTGTTAAGGTGGCTAAGAAGATGTATAAGGTAAGCAATGGTGATAAATTTTTTTATATTTTAAATTACATAGTTTAGTATTAAAACTTCCGAGAAGTTCATTAGATTATTACGATAGCTCGTAACTTGCTTTGCTTAGGTTTTGAAAAACATCTCGAGTTTTTTCTTTTTTTTATGCGGGCCATATACCCAGAGACTGTTTGTAGAACTTTAATTGTAATCGAGTTGTGCCTTTTTCATACAGACAATTCAACTTTAGTACAATCTCAATTTATAATTTTATAAATATCGAAATCTTTTGATCTTTTACAACTTACACACAACGATCACACAAACGTTCCAATCAGTTTTACAACTTTGTCAAGTTTTACCAACTGTCTGTGACTTGCATACTACAATAGCTTCGTGAAACTAACGAACCCCAAAATCTAGGGTTCATTCGATATTAAGTAGAGTAATCGACAACCCAAGGTTATCGAATCGCGAATCAACCTGAGTATTATTTATATAAAAGAAAGGCTACTCAAATAACAGTCGGTCTAGAACCGCTATATCTAGTAACGGCACAAATGTTACTAACGGAATTGGCCCAGCTAGATGAAATCGTTAGAGGCTGTAAAAGAAACACTTAACACAAAGTCGACAACATTCCAATTGGAACAAGGGGTACGTCTCTCAAACAATGAGCTGCATCCGAATATATTTTTATACTAATTGAAAGGGATCTCCGTTTTAACTCCGGCTTCGAACGGCAAATGCATTAGTTAGAGAAGTTTTACATAGCCTTATACTTAATAACCAGTGGCTAGCTGAGTTGGGAGGTGAACCGCCGATTTTTTAAAAATTTATTTTTTTAAGTGGGTCTGGCCAGGGATCGAACTTGGGACCTCTGGTACGCTAGGCGAATGGCTTACCTGCTATACCACGGCGGTTTACATTTATTAAGAGACTATCCGGTCTATTATTTATTTATTTATTTACATTAGAATGGTTCTATACCAAAATGCGAGGGCATCTAAATCAGACTGAACAGCAAATCGAGGACATATGTTGTTAAGACCTATTTGGTAAATCATTTTCTCAATATTTTCACCGACTTTACCCGAAGATACAACTATTTAAATCTTCAGCGACCCTATTAGGACAAAAGAGGTATGAAGTAAGCATGGAGTCGATTATGTCAACTCAGTTTCCGTTGGGATGTCATCGGGGAGATCAAAATTTTAACAGCGCACAGTTAAAGTCTTACCCAAGGCACGTCAGGAAAGATTTTCTCTTTAAAGAAGATCTGTATAAGATCTTTTAGATCAAACCGTTTAGCCACATTTATAGGAATGCTACCAACGCTTTTGATTTTCGCATGAATTTTGTGAAGATTTTGGGAAGATCGCCTACCGCCCATATCAGGATTATAAAAGAATTGGCCTCGCAATAGTTTCTTATGGGATGTCATCAGAAAGATTATGCAAACTTTAACAACATATGGTTTGAGATCTCCCCAAGGCATGTTGGGAAGTATATTCACATGTCTAAAAAGAATAATTTGAAAAAGGAAAACATGTGTCGCTCTGGCACAATTAAGATCGGGACGAAGCAAGAGATTTAACATACTTTGGTCTCGCAGTAGTTCCTTTTGGGATGTAATCTAATGCAAACTTTAACAACACACAGTTGGCTTCTTTCCCAAGTCATAACAGAAAAGATCTTTGTATGTCGAGAAAAACAAGAGTCGTTGTGGCACAATTGTGATCGGGATGCAACAACAGATTGGGCATTTTTTGGTCTCGCAGCAGTTGCTTTTACGAAGTCATCGAAGATATCTTTCAAACTTTAACAACACACAGTTGGGGTCCTTCCCAGAACATGTTAGGAAAGATCTTCTTAACATTACTCGGTATAGCATGTGGTCAGGGTCTTCATGGTTCTTCCACATTTTCCACTTTATCGCCAACTTTACTCCACTTAGCCTTGAGGATATGTTGATTTATCTAGCGGATGATTTTTTGAACTTGATCTCTAAACGTTAACAACAATAACAACAAATCGATGGCGACGAAAGTCATTGACATACACGAAGTCTACTGATGGATTAGTCGTTCTAGTATCACCTAATATTGGAGAAAGTTCTAAGCTAAAATTCATTCAGAATAGAAAGTCTGTAGAATACTACTACATGATCAGCCAATGGTGGGTGATGTAGTTGATTTGGGATACCGAGCAACTGTTCTGATTGGTCATTAAATTATGTAAGCAAGATCCGCCAATGGTTACAAATATTTCAAGAGTTATATATCTTTAACAAGGTATTAAAGAACTTAATGTCAGTCTCAGGGAATAAGAACCTTCATCTGAAAGGTGCAACGAGGAAGTAAGCAGTTTTCTTTCAGTTTTTCTTCAAAGTGGAACTCAAGTTTTTGTTCTAACTTGATACAGAAATTTGAGCCAACTGCTCAATACCGAAATATTAAATTCTCGACTTAGTTGTTGAAGCGGAATTGAGAACCTAGCACTTAAGATCTAAAGGTTTGTGGTTTTCCTCCAGTTTCGATTGGAATATTTCTGAGTTTTTATTCCGGACCTTCGGTTTTGGAAAAACGCTATATTTTCTTGGATCATAGTCCAGTACCAACTAGTAAAGAGTTCCATGCCGAAGTATTGAACTCTATAATATTTCATTATAGACTCATTAGTACCAATCGCAGGAGTATGACAATTTTTCGCTCCTAACTAAAAAACTTACTTAATTTTGAAACGGTTCAATACTGATTAATTTCTAATGTTTCTTTTACTCCTCTAAATATACGATTAACTAAGATAATATAATCCTATTTTCAGCTCAAAAGTGCCGCGGAAAACTCCACAAAATCTTCAAGTAATCCCCTGGATGACATAGTTTACCTGTCAGTGCATGACTTGCAAAATCGTACCGACAAATTAATATCACCCAAAACTTTGCCAATTTGGGAAAATTATTTGCAACTAATGATGAACGGCACCGTGAACACCAAGAACACAACCGATAAAAGATTCAATACTTCGAATTTGCAAATCATTACCAGCGAAGCTGATATCTTTTACATCCAAACAGTAGCGGAATATCTGCTCGAGGTACCGCCCGAAGATCTAGAATTTTACTTATGGTTAAGCACATTGGAAGAGTTAATCCTTCATACCACCAGTGAAATGCGTCTGCTACATGCTGAATACATGCGCCTTGTCATTGGTACCGAAGGCAGTTCACCACGTTCTTTGTATTGCGCCCATGGCACGAACAGTCTCATGGGCATGGCCTTATCATACGCATTGGCAGACGATAACTTCACTCGCCACAAATTGCCAAACGTTCAGCGTATGCTCAACGATATACGACGCTCGTTTAACAATTTGGTGCGCTCGACGACGTGGATGGATGAGCCAACGAAACACGAGACTTTGCAAAAGTCTGCGGAAATGAAAAGTTTCATTGGCTATCCCGAATGGATTACCAATGCGACCGCATTAGACAATTACTATGAGGGTGTGATAACGAATGTCTCGACACATCTGGAAAATATGGTGGGTGTGTTGTTGTGGCAGACACAAATGAGGCTGAATAATTTGAATGTACCCGAACCATTCGGTTGGGCCACCTCACCGAGTAATGTCAATGCGTTTCATACATTTCAGGCAAATGCAATAAGTGAGTAATTCGTATTTAAGAGATAGGAAAGTATTTAAAATTTTAATTTCGGTGGAAAGTAATGGTTTGTAAAACATTTAAAGGCCCTTTTAGGCTATATGTTTTTTTTTTTGTTTAATTTAATGACAATATCATAGACTTAAAGTGTGAATACTAAAGTTTTATAAAAGTTACTTTTGAGTTCCAAATCTGACTGGTTATATTACAAAAACCAAGTCCATAAAATAAACTTTAAATACTTGACTTTTAATATGCAACGTGACATTGTTATGTCATTTGATGGAATTACATGTAATAACTAATTGCATGTACAATATGTGAATATATAAATCTTTAATAAAATACTAAGGGTATTCACTATAGTTGCAACACTTGCATTTTTAAAGTCAATAATTTTTTTCATTTGTTAATTTATTTACATTCCTTTTAGTTTTCAAAGTCGAATTTTTTACCGAAATTCTCGACATGAAGTGAATACCCCTACTTATTAAATATTATGCTGTTGTATGTTTTCATTTATTTCTCTGCCTTTGTGTTTCATTTAATTTATATAATTGAATTTTTGTTTTTTGTTAATGCGGCCTGGCCTTATTTATTATAGCCATACCAATTGCCATTCTGCAATATCCCTTCTATGATCTGGGTCTGGAGTGAGTAATTGTCGAAAATTTTGCTGTTGTCACAGCTTTTGTTTGTATCTAGTTTTTGTTGCACATAATCACATTGCACTTCGATTTAAAAAATTTTACAGAAAATTTTTAGGTTACAAAATTTTTTTTAGAAAATTTTTCGGTTAAAAATTTTTTATAGAAAATTTTTCGGTTAAAAATTTTTTATTGAAAATTTTTCGGGTAAAAATTTTTTATAGAAAATTTTTCGGTTAAAAATTTTGTATAGAAAATTTTTCGGTTAAAAATTTTGTATAGAAAATTTTTCGGTTAAAAATTTTGTATAGAAAATTTTTCGGTTAAAAATTTTGTATAGAAAATTTTTCGGTTAAAAAATTTCAGAAAAATTTTTTTTTTCGGTTAAAAATTTTTTTTTAGAAAATTTTTCCGTTAAAAATTTTTTATAGAAAATTTTTCGGTTAAAAATTTTTTATAGAAAATTTTTCGGTTAAAAATTTTTTATAGAAAAATTTTCGGTTAAAAATTTTTTAAAGAAAAATTTTCGGGTAAAATTTTTTTAAAGAACATTTTCGGTTGAAAATTTTTTTAAAGAAACAAAATTTTTTATAAAAAACTTTTGATAGAAAATTTGATAAAAAAAAATGTTCAGTTAAAAATTTTTATCAAAAATTTTTCTGTGAAAAAATTTTTATAGATAATTTTTCGGTCAAATTTTTATAGAATATTTTGGTTAAAAAATTTTTTAAAGTAAATTTTTCGATTAAAAATTTTTTAAAGAACATTTTTCGGTTAAAAAATTTTTATAAAAAATTTTTCGGCTAAAAAATTTTTAAAGGAAATTTTTCGGCTCAAAATTTTTAATAGAAAATTTTTCGGTTAAAAATTTTTTATAGAAAATTTTTCGATTAAAAATTTTTTATAGAAAATTTTTCGATTAAAAATTTTTTATAGAAAATTTTTCGGTTAAAAATTTTAAATCGAAAATTTTTCGGTTAAAAATTTTAAATCGAAAATTTTTCGGTTAAAAATTTCTTATAGAAAATTTTTTGGTTAAAAATTTCTTATAGAAAATTTTTTGGTTATAAATATTTTATAGAAAATTTTTCGGTTAAAAATTTTTTATAGAAAATTTTTCGGTTCAAAATTTTTTATAGAAAATCTTTCGGTCAAAAATTTTTTAATAGAAAATTTTTGACTACAATTTTTTTAGAAAATTTTTCGGTTAAAATTTTTTTTTATAGAAAATTTTTCGGTTAAAAATTTTTTATAGAAAATTTTTCGGTCAAAAATTTTTTATAGAAAATTTTTCGGTTAAAAATTTTTTATAGAAAATTTTTCGGTTAAAAATTTTTTATAGAAAAATTTTCGGTTAAAAATTTTTTATAGAAAATTTTTCGGTTTATAATTTTTTATAGAAAATTTTTCGATTAAAAATTTTCTATAGAAAATTTTTCGGTTAAAAATTTTTAATAACAAATTTTTCGGTTAAAAATTTTTTATAACAAATTTTTCGGTTAAAAATTTTTTATAGAAACTTTTTCGGTTAAAAATCTTTTAAAGAACATTTTTTTTAGAAAATTTTTCGGTTAAAAATTTTTTATGAAAATTTTTCGGGTAAAAATTTTTTATAGAAAATTTTTCGGTTAAAAAATTTCAGAAAAAGTTTTTTTTCGGTTAAAAATTTTTTTTTAGAAAATTTTTCCGTTAAAAATTTTTTATAGAAAATTTTTCGCTTAAAAATTTTTTATAGAAAATTTTTCGGTTAAAAATTTTTTATAGAAAAATTTTCGGTTAAAAATTTTTTAAAGAAAAGTTTTCGGTTAAAATTTTTTTAAAGAACATTTTCGGTTAAAAATTTTTTTAAAGAAACAAAATTTTTTTATAAAAAACTTTTGATAGAAAATTTGAAAAAAAAAAAATTTTTATAGATAATTTTTCGGTCAAATTTTTTATAGAATATTTTGGTTAAAAAATTTTTTAAAGAAAATTTTTCGATTAAAAATTTTTTAAAGAACATTTTTCGGTTAAAAAATTTTTATAAAAAATTTTTCGGCTAAAAAATTTTTAAAGGAAATTTTTCGGTTCAAAATTTTTTATAGAAAATTTTTCGGTTAAAAATTTTTTATAGAAAATTTTTCGGTTCAAAATTTTTTATAGAAAATTTTTCGGTTAAAAATTTTAAATCGAAAATTTTTCGGTTAAAAATTTCTTATAGAAAATTTTTTGGTTAAAAATTTCTTATAGAAAATTTTTTGGTTATAAATATTTTATAGAAAATTTTTCGGTTAAAAATTTTTTATAGAAAATTTTTCGGTTCAAAATTTTTTATAGAAAATCTTTCGGTCAAAAATTTTTTAATAGAAAATTTTTGACTACAATTTTTTTTAGAAAATTTTTCGGTCAAAAATTTTTTATAGAAAATTTTTCGGTTAAAAATTTTTTATAGAAAATTTTTCGGTTAAAAATTTTTTATAGAAAATTTTTCGGTTTATAATTTTTTATAGAAAATTTTTTGATTAAAAATTTTCTATAGAAAATTTTTCGGTTAAAAATTTTTAATAACAAATTTTTCGGTTAAAAATTTTTTATAACAAATTTTTCGGTTAAAAATTTTTTATAGAAAATTTTTCGGTTAAAAATTTTTAATAGAAAATTTTTCGGTTAAAAATTTTTAATAGAAAATTTTTCGGTTAAACATTTTTAATAGAAAATTTTTCGGTTAAACATTTTTTATAGAAAATTTTTCGGTTAAACTTTTTTTATAGAAAATTTGTCGGTAAAAATTTTTTATAGAAAATTTTCTGTTAAAATTCTTTGAAAATTTTTCGGTAAAAAAATTTTTTATAGAAAATTTTTCGGTTAGAAATTGTTTATACAAAATTTTCGGTTAACAATTTTTTATACAAAATTTTTCATTTAAAAATTTTCTATATAGAAAATTTTTCAGTTAAAAATTTTTTATATAGAAATTTTTTTTGGTTAAAAATTTTTTATATAGAAAATTTTTCATAGAAAATTTTTCGGTTAAAAATTTTTCAAAGAAAATTTTTCGGTTAAAAAATTTTTATAGAAAATTTTTGGGTTTAAAATTTTTTTATGGAAAATTTTTCAGTTAAAAATATTTTATAGAAAATGTTTCGGTTAAAAAATTTTATGGAAAAATGTTCGGTTAAAACATTTTATGGAAAATTTGTCGGTTAAAATTTTTATATAAAATGTTTCAGTTAAAAAAATTGTTACAGAAAATTTTGGGTTAAAACTTTTTTATAGAAAATTTTTGTACCGATTTTATAGCATATTTTAGGGATCACAATTTTAATTACTTTCCGATTTAGACTCAAAAAACCCATTATTACCATTGTTATTGAGATATGTCTTTGTCTGGGCAACAATTTTGAATAAATTATTATAACATTTCCGATTTGTTTTATACGGATTTGCTGTTAGAGAAAAATGTAAGATGTACCGTAATTACAAATATTTTTATTCATAAAATTGCACAATCACTTTCACTTTTTTTTAGCAAAATTGTAAAAAACCCCCAATTTATTATTTTTTTTTAATAACCAAATTTTTCAGAGCCCTAAATTATGGATCAATTGGCACTATATTAGGACACGAGTTAACACATGGATTCGATGATAATGGACGAATGTTTGATAAAAATGGCAATATGCTCCAATGGTGGTCGAATGAGACAATAAATGAATATGTCAATCGCACCGAGTGTTTCATAGAACAATATAGTCAATATTATTTGGAAGATATAGAGGAAAATGTAAGAAAATTGAATTTATTATTTCCCAATTTTAATTACTAATTTGTATATATAATTTTCAGATAAATGGCGAGTTAACTTTGGGCGAAAACATCGCCGACAACGGTGGCATGCGTGAAGCCTTTTATGCCTATCGCTTGTTTGTTAAAGAGAATGGTCGTGAGAAAATTAAACTGCCCGGCCTAGAGCACTACAGCCATGAACAGTTATTCTTTATCTCTTTTGGTAATCTTTGGTGTGAATCCTATACGCCAACGGCTTCACGTTATGCCGTCGAAGACTCTCATTGTCCTGGCAAATTTCGTTTGAAGGGTGTTCTCTCGAATTCAGAAGAATTTGCCAAAACCTTTGACTGTCCACGTGGTTCGGGTATGAATCCCAATGAACCTAAGTGTCGTATTTGGTAATGAAGTAACGGAGTTGAATTAATATTTTTGGTTGTGCGCCTATTCAAAATTTAGTTTTAGTATTAAAAAAGTGGTGATTCATTTGAAAAACAAAGTGATGTAAATATAATCATACTTTAGTATAAGAGCAACAATATATATTTTGGGGTATTTTAAAGATATTACTTATAATAAAATATTTGTACAAAGAAAATTATATTGATTTCATTTTTTTTTTTGTATAAGATTTTGGAGATTTTAAACAACAGGGCCCAAATCGCCTTATTCGATATTATTCGAAACTTGGCGGCCTTACTGTGTAATTGGATTCGAAAGAAAACTTTTCCAATCACAATGTGTTAAGTATATAAATAAAAAAAGGTTTTTGTTTCAAATTACACAGACATTTAAGCAAGTATTATGTAACATACCTTAGGAAATTTCAAAATAATTTATTTTGCAAAGAGTTTAATAAAATTTGATATCTAAACATATTCGTTTGTTTGTCAAAACATTTAGTTTAAATTATTTTTTTTTACTTTCGGGGAACTTTTGATAAATAGTTTACAATATAATCAACCTCAAATGTTATATATTATTAGGATAATCCTTAAAGTAGGCTACACAAATGTTTCTGAAATATCTTATATTTCGATAGATGTCGAATATAGCCCCAGATTTTTTGTAACGATTTGAAATATCTACAAACAAAAAATATATCGTTTTGCAATAAAATCGACTAAGTAGACATATTGTGTATTGGCAATGTTTTTAGAGTATTTAAAATAAAATTTGTAGTTGTGTTAAGTTCAGTAAAACTTGAACCGTATAATTTAAAATTCTATTCTAATACTATACAGTCGAGAGACTTATATTGTATGGAAGCGAAATTAGTGCAAGATGTACCCCCTCAAAATGAACATTGGTTTTTTTATGATGACGTTTAAATTTCGGCTCCAGCTCTGATCTGTCATGAGCTGGACAATTTTAAAAAAGGGTATATTTTTGAAAGATTTGTCAATTTGATAATCTGTTTCCTTAACAACATATAAAATATGGGTATCATAAGAAAGGCTTCTTTAATTCTTTAGTCCTTTTTTCATCCATACATAATCTTGAAACTAAATCAGCTGTCATATTAGAGCTACCAAGAAAGATTTTATAATGGGTGTTTTTTTTAGAGGTATAGAACTTCGAATTGAAATAAAACACAAGAAGATCGTTTTAATGTCCATCAATTGGCTTTATTGGAAGGATAATTTTATGCCATTAATGTTTAAATATGATTTCGGGCATGTGGCCGCCGCGGCTGGCTCGAATAAAGCCAATTCTACAGGTCCAATTTTCAACAACTTTTTCGAGCATATGGGGCCGTATGTTGGCAATAACGCCACGAATGTTGGCTTCCAAGTCCCCTAACGTTTCTGGTTTGTTGGCGTAGACGAGCGACTTCACATATCCCCAAAGAAAATAATCCAGTGGTGTCAAATCGCACGATCTTGGTGGCCAATTGACCAATTTGCGATGAAAATTAGCATCGAGATCAATCTCATTTTCGGCCCATACACCAAAATCACGACGCATTGCATGGTCTCGCGGCTTCAATACTTGCACAAGCTGGATCTTGTAAAGTCGCAAGCCAAGATCTTTGCGCAAAATCTTCCATAAAGTTGATGGACAAAGCTCCAATTGCTGTGCACGGTGGCGAATCGATTCATTCGGGTCCTCTTCAACACTTTGCTCTACAGCGGCAATTGTTTCTTCGGTGCGCACTGTTCGACGTCGCTGCGGATGCGTATTATCACATAGAGTAAACGTAGTGCGAAAACGATCCATGGTTAACCGAATTAATTGCTCTGATGGACGATTATGTCGACCATAAAATGGACGGAGCTTGCGGTAAACTTCGCGAACTGAACCATTATTTTCGAAATAAATTTGCACGATTTGCAAGCGTTGTTCTTTTGTCAACCTGTTCATGATGAAATGGCAAACCAAACTAAATATTAATCACTTGACAGCTGACAAAATGGCCGCCAGTTAAAAAAGTGATGCCAACTTAAAGTTCTATACCTCAATAAAAAACACCCGATAGTTGTTTCTGTTACCTTTTTGGAGGATGTGGTCCACTTTCCCTTAAAATCGAACATTTCCTTGATACATTTCTTATGTTTTTCAATTCCATTTTTACTAGAACCCAATACCTTCCATAGGTTAAAGTCCAATAATTTGAAAACCACTCAAGAGACTCATACTGGCATGATACCAAATCAGTCTAGAAATATATAGGCACCCTGTGCTATTTCACAACTTTAATACTATTTTTTAAAGGTACTCCGTTACATACGTTACTAGGTTTATAAGGTCTGATATCACCTTATTTTTTTGTCTGGTGGTATTCCTAAACATTGCTTTATTCATCAGTAACATTAACAAGTAAGAAAAGCTATAGTCGGTCAAACCCGACTATTTCACACCCTTCAGTACTAAGGTCAAATATGGACCAACAGTTTAACAAGTTTTCCTTAATTCTTAGAGACATACATACATATCGTTACTTTAATATAGAAAGGCCCTAAGTCGTTTTTCATTCAAATTGCTTTTTAAAGCTTTATTTTATGTAAATTTATAAAAATATATCGATTTCAATAAACATTGTTTTGGCATTAAATCCTTCAGAGAATTTAGTAAAAAATTGCGTTTAAAAAATGTCTGTATCTCCAAAACTTAAGATTTTATTTAGTTTATTTTTCCTCTCCTGTAATGTAAGAAAAATATTAGTTAGGGCTTTTCTATATTAAAGTAACGATATATTTTTAAAAAATTTTGAGATTTATCTCATTTCCGGCTTAGGGCCTGATATGGGAGCTAGGGTCAATTGTGGACCGATTGTTGCCAAATTTTGGTTATTGGTTTATATTTACAAAATATTTATCTGTGCAAAGTTTTAGTAATCAAATGCATTTATTTTTAGACTTATAAACGTTTTTGTGCTTTTATGTGTATTTAAACGTCTTTTGAGAATGTGTCTTGTATGGGAGGTATGGTCAAATATGGGCCGATTCCTACAAAATTAGGTACACTAATTAAGCTTATTATAAGCAATATTTGTTCTGAATATTATTAAAATACAACTTAATTTGTGGCAGTAAAGGACTAAAAACTCTATTCGGGAAAGGCATCCCTGTGGGAAGTACCCGAAATAGTAATCCGATTTCACCCAAATAGTATAGGGATCTTCCTTATACCAAATTTCATCAAATTATCTTTAAAGTTACTAGCTGTGCAATGATAACAAGCTTACATGGATAACCGGCCAGCCAACCGGACAGACATCGTTAAAACAACTCAGGTGATCCTAAGTCGATTGGTATACTAAAAGGTGGGTATCAGACCAAAGTTTTTATGCATTACAAACATCAGCACAAACCTAATATACCCTCTCCACCTATGATGGTGAAGGTTATAAAAATCTTGGCCCGGAAATTGTGAAAAGTCTGTCAATATTCATCCACCATAAAATTTTTGACCTGCAGTTAAGAAGATATTCGCCAAAGGTGAATAACATATAAAAATTCAAAAGATTAAATAATTTTATTACTTCACATTAAATTTCTTAAATATTACTCATACGCCCCGGTGTTCAAAAAATTGGGTGAGTTTCTGGGAAGACTTCCTCCTAGCTAAAATTGGACATCATTTTCGGATTCAACGTATGGCAAACATATGTAATAGTGTTTTTCAGTCATTTTGGACCAGTAGTTAAGGAGATATGCTTCAAAAATGAAATTCTTACAGAAATATAAAATTTTCATCAAGTTTTTCGATAAAAATGGGGATCATACGCTAAGTAATAAATTTCTTACTTATTAATCATACGCCTAGGTATTAAAAAATCTGATGAATTTCTGGGAAGACTTCATCCTAGCTAAATTTAGACATCATTTTCGAATTCAGCGTGTAATAAAAATACGTAATAGTATTTTTCAGTCATTTTGTACCAGTAGTTAAGGAGATATGCTTCAAAAAATGAAATTCTTACAGAAATATAAAATTTTCATTAAATTTTTCTATAAAAACGCGGATCATACGCTAAGTAATAAATTTCTAAAATATCACTCTTACGCCTAGGTGTTTAAAAATCTGGTGAATTTCTGGAAAGACTTCATCCTAGCTAAAATTGGACATCATTTTCGAATTCAGTGTGTGTCAAAAATGCGTAATAGTGTTTTTCAGCCTTTTTGGACCAGTAGTTAAGGAGATATGCTTCAAAAAATGAAATTCTTACAGAAATATAAAAATTTCATTAAGTTTTTCTATAAAAATGGGGATCATACGCTAAATAATAAATTTCTTTATTATTACTTATACGCCTAGGTGTTAAAAAATCTGATGAATTTCTGGGAAGACTTCATCCTAGCTAAAATTGGATATCATTTTCGAATTCAGCGTGTGTCAAAAATACGTAATAGTGTTTTTCAGCCACTTTGGACCAGTAGTTAAGGAGATATACGTCAAAAAAGAAATTTATACAAAAATTTGAAAAATTTCATCAGAAAATTTTGCTACCTCACTCATGCACACACACATAATAAAATTTGGCATGATGTTCAAAAAGTGTGATATTTTTTGTAGCATATCTTAGGGATCAAAATTTTAGTTAAATCAAGATTAAGCAAATTAAGTCCAATTATACTGATGTTTTCGGGACTTTAACAGGAAAAATGTTCATTAAACTTATGTTTTTTTTGCTTCTTAGTTCTTAACCGAATTGCGACTTGGGACTATCTAAACTTTATATGACTTCAACCCGACATAATCTTTGTATCTGTGTATTTAACCATTTAAGCTGTTTTTCTTCTAAAATTCACTCGTCGAAAGTGTTGCCAGACTTCTTTTCAAATAAATAAAATAACAAATACATATTTTATTCGAAACATTCACAACTTTCTTGTGGATATTTATTTTCTAATTAATATTTAATAAAAATAGATTTTTAAAAATACTCACTCATTCCATTTTTTTTTATAAATAATAAAATCCAATTTATTCTATTTTATCATCTCTCAATTAGTCAATATTTATTTAAATACTTTTTATTTATCTCTTTAATTTAGTTCTTATTAACTAAATAATAAACTATTTTAGTTTATTTGATGTCAAATAAATACAAAACATAGATTTAATTTCTATTTTCAGGGAATTTGGGAGGAGGAGGGCTTCATTTTGGTAACATGACATTTAGAAAATATTCATTTTGTTTGTTTATACACTCACACACTTAATTTAAAAGTTCAAAAGTTTATTCTCAATTACTTATCAACTATTTATGTACATATGTATAGATGTATATGTATAATTACATTTGTATTAAAAGTATTTATTTGAAGTTAATGTTCAATTTATTTTTGAAATAAATTAAAATTTATTATTTTGTTTGTAGTTAAATAATAAAGTATTTGGTTGCACAGTGGTGTAGAAAATATTTTAAATTGTAAGAATATTTGTTGATTTCTTTGTTAAGCAATTTAAATCTAATATGCGAAATTTTCAGTTATAGAAACTATTGATTTTTTAAATAACTGTCACCAGCATATTCTACAACGGTGCTGAAGGCCTTAAATTAGTCTTGGATGTGCATTAAAATATGTTTTTGCTTCCTGCTTTAAGTAATGTCTAATCTTGAAATAGCCATCTTTCAAGATTATACATTTGTGATTATACGTTGTGAACGCCCATACAACAATTGAAAGGATACACACTTTGATTTTAGTCGATCGAAAGTCAAAGAATTTGAGGAAGCCAAAGTCATCTCATATGCCCCAGTTAATTTATGTCTAACTAGGCTCAATTTGATCAGAACGGAAATATTACCTACACAATTGCAGTAAATGGAGTAAATCTAATCAAAAGGGACCGTTATTTTAAGTTTTTAAAGGAGTTTGATTACTAATAAAAGTAGTACCAGTACAACTGCACACGCTCATAATAAAACTCCGAGCGGTTTAAATTTTATAGCATAATTTAGGGATCACCCAGTTGAGATATAAAAAAACTGAAGGAATAAATTATTTGATTTAAGCATTATATTAAAACTGAGAGTTAATAAAGAAGACATAAACACATGCCTCAGTTGTTAAAATTTTGAAAGAACCCAAGTGGGTATAAGAACTTTAAGCAAGATGGCTGCCTCATTTGCTCACAATAAAACACAAGCTTCGATGATGACGATTTATCGCCATCAAAGTTGAATACTATTAAAATATTTAAAAAATTTTATCATTTAATTTTTGCACTCAAATGCGAAACATTAGTGTTAAATTTTTAAAATATTACTTATATTTCTTAAACAATATTAAAAATCTAGGCCCGGAAATTGCGAAAAGTCTGCTAGTATTCATCATCTATCAAATTTTTGACCAGTAGTAATTAAGAAGATATTTGCCAAAGATGAATATTATACAAAAATTCAAAATTTTATTACTTAGTATTAAATTTCAAAAATGTTCTTCATACGCCTAGGTTTTTAAAAATTCGGCGGAATTCAGGGAAGGGTTCATCCTAGATAAAATTGGACATCATTTTCGGATTCAGCATGTGTTAAAATTATGTAATAGTGTTTTCCAGCCATTTTGAAGTCAAGGAGAAATTCGTCAAAAATAAAATTTATACGGAAATATATACAATTTCATCATTCAATTTTTCTATAAAAATATAGATCACACGCAAAGTAATAAATTTCCAAATTATTACTCATACGCCTAGGTGTTCAAAAATCGGATGAATTTCTGGGAGGACTTCATCCTAGCTGAAATTGGACATCATTTTCGAATTCAGCGTGTGTCGAAAATACGTAATAGTGTTTTTCAGCCATTTTGGACCAGTGGTTTAGGAGATATTCGTCAACAAAGAATTTCATACAAAAATTTGAAAGATTTCATCATAAAATTTTGCTATGTCACACACACATTCTTACCGTAAAGATTCGTGTGATATTCAATTTTCAAAAAAATTAAATATTTTTTGTAGCATATTTTAGGGATTGCCCATTAAGTACAAACGCAACCATATTAAAATTTTTCAAGAATATTTCTCGTTGTTAAGTCACAATATGGACGAGCTTTTCCGCCTTGTCGTAACAGTGGACGAAACATGGGTCCACCGCAACATACCGGAGACCAAAATGCAGTCATGAACAGTGGTTATTTTTTTTTTAAACGAGAGGTATTCTGCTGCTAACGGCTTCTAAATACAAACTAAATGCTCTAATCTTGTCAGAAGTAAACTTACAACTGATGTAGGGGACGTTGAATGCCTAGCAACGGTTTTGATTGGTCTTAACTTCATAAGACCAGGGGCCAAATTACCGCATTCGATATCTATCGAAAACTCAGACTTTTAAGCGAATATTGTGAAGTATACTTTAGGGATGTTTAAAGTTACTTCGGTGCAAAAAGTTTATTGAAATTTGGTATCCATTTTGATTCCTTTTTAAAAACATATAGTTCAATTAAAACTCTTTTATTCGGTTATTCTTCATCTCAACTGTTGGCACTGACCTCTTACTGGTATCATCTAGGAAGTTTGCTAACATGTGCCCCGAGTTCTCCCATAAAAACGATAAAAATATGGGTTAGGACCAACTCCTAGAAAAAAAAATACTATAAAAAGCTAATGTTAGATGAGGACGTTCGAAACTTCGATGGAAAGCCCATGTAAAGAATTATCTTTTAAAACTTTTACTACGAATTTGGATAGTTTCAAAGATACAAATGCAATTTTAAATTGTCTTGTAAAATAAACTTATCACTTTCAAAAGCTGTCTCACAAGAACTCATGGAATATGTGCATTAGGGTACACCTTACGTTACGAAAGTGCGAAATTGAACCGTAACTCCCCTTAAAATGTTCCATGTAACATAAAAACATGCTGTGTAAATTTTTTTTCAATATTTCCTAAGTTTTTTGGCTCCATATCCTTAGGAATTTCGTCAAGGAAACGAATTTTCGGGGAAAAACTGCTTTATGGATTTTTAATGTTGATGACTTTAAATGAAGCAACTTTAGTTCTCTTTTATATTCCAGTAAAGTTTATTAAATTATTCAATTTGAAAATACTCCCTCCTATACAAAAAAGTTTAACACATTGTTTGCGGCTGTGGAACATGTTCCCCTTATGCAATTTTGAAAAAAATTAACACAGCATGTTTTTATGTTGCATAGAACATTTTTAGGGGAAGTTGCGGTTAAATTTCGCACTTTCGTTATATAATGTGCACCCTAGTGTACATCCACCCAAATAGAGATTTTGTACTTTTCTCTAAATTTGATCTTGATATAATAGATTTTTTAATTTTCAATCAATAACTTGAGCTGTTGTTGTTGTTTTTATGGGGGTTCTGTTTTTAGATCAAGGCCAAGAAATAGTGCTACTTATTTATACAGGATGAGTCCACAAATCCTTAGGACTAAGTGAAGTAGGGTTGGCGGTACAATTGAAAATATGGGCGGTATTATGAGGACCCTGACCACAAGCTGGACATATGTTGGGGATGACACGGTCTATGCGAGACCAAAAGATATTTAGCCTTTTGTTCCATCCCGATCTCAGTTGAGCCAGAAAGACTCTTGTTTTCCGCGGCAGGTTCTTTTCTTCTCCCATGCGGTGGGCGACCTCTTAATATGCTATATAGGGCTGTCATGACATAACTTGAGCTTCAGTCCATCTTGAATGATATCTTACCTTTTATTTGGTTTGCATCTTTTATAGTAATGGATAAAATTATCTCAAAAATATATATGAAATCGATCGATTTGAAAACGATCGATTTCCATCACATAACGGTATATTAAATTTCTTAGGAAATGATGTTCGTAAAAAAGTTTTCTAGTTTTATCAAAATTTTTTCTATTAAAACATTTCGAATAGATAGAAATGTAAGATATATCAGAAACATTTGTGTAACATACTTTTAGGATAATCAGATAATCGATCAGAATTTAACTACGAATGATTTCAATTCCGAACGAACTTTGTGACAGGCCTAATTTTTTGCATATCAAAAAATTTTCTTTAGGAAGATGTCGAAAACAAATTTTTGACAACATTTTCTAATAAAAAATTTTTAATGCAAATTTTTTACACTTAAAAAAGGTATTTTAAAAAAACGTCGCTAGAACGGGTTTTTACATTGAAAATACTTCAAACTATCAACTTTGAAATATTTACGTAGAATAAAAAATTTAAAATTGAATATTTTTCTATACGAATATCTATTTTAAAATAATAAACATTTAAATATTTACACTTTTAATTATAATATCATTTATTTAATATATTTAATCTTATTAAATTGTTATAATTATGTATTTAAGCTACTTATTTTTAAATTTGATATTCGATTTTATTTTGTAAATTTATACTTTTTTTATTCGATTCACAATCAATTGGTTCAATAAACACCTACAAAAGAGAGCATATGTTATTAATTATGTCATTAATTTTATTTAATTTATTTAAATATTTTATACATTTTAAAGCTCATTTCATTAGTTACATTTATTTAATACGATTTAGCTTTACCATCACATTTAACTTAAATATCTATTAATTTACTTAAAATAATTTTAATATTTTATGTTGGAAAATGTTAAAGATACTCGTACAAACAAAGGATCAATGAGAAGTTTTCATCAGATCAAAAAAAAATTTTCTATATCATTTTTAAAAAACAAGTTTCATGTTTTAAAGATAATATTTGGGTATAAACATCGGTTTCATAGCATTTTTGGGATTCATAACGAGTTTCGATCACAACTACATCATCTCCAAAAATCTAGTTTTATTGTTTATTAGATAATATTTGGATATAAACTTTGAGTCCATAACATTTTTCGAATCCATAACAACTTTCAATCACATTGAAAAAAATTTCAAAATCATCTCTTAAAATCTGTTTTTTTTTGTTTTCGATAACTTCGAAAAAATTTTCTGTATGATCTCTAAAAATCCGGTTTTATTATTTTAAAGATAATATTTGGATAAAAACATCGGCTCCATGGATTTTTTTGATTCGTAACAAGTTTCAATTACAACGAAAAAAATTTCTATATCATTTCCAAAAATTCAATTTCATTGTTTTAGAGATAATATTTGGATATAAACTTTTGGGGCCAAATTTCGTCATTCGATATCGATAAAAATCTTAGATATTTTCAAAACATTTGTATAGCATACTTTAAGGATAATGAAAATTATTTAAAAGATGCACAGTTTACCATATTTTTTTTCAGTTATTTCCCAAAAGATGAACAATAGTAAAAGAGTTTTAATTGAACTTTATTTGTGAAAAAAAACTAAGTTTAAAAACTTATCAACATAGATACCAAATTTGTACCGAAGTAACTTTCAACATCCCTAATGTATACTTCACAATATTCGCTTAAAAGTCTGAGTTTTCGATCGATGTCGAATGCGGTAATTTGGCCCCTGATCCATAATATTTTTCGGATTCATTACAAGTGTTAAATAGAAAAATTTCCTAAATCTTTTCTAAAAATCTGGATTTATTGTTTTAAAGATAACATTTGGATACAGACATCAGATCGATAAAATTTTTCGGATCCATAAAATGTTTCGATAACATCGAAAAAATTTTCTATAACATCTCTTCAAATCCGGTTTTATTGTTTTAAAGATAGTGTTTGGATATAAGTATCGGATCCATAACATTTTTTTGATTCATAAAAAGTTTCGATTACATCGAAAAAAATTTCTATATCATCGCTTAAAATCCGGATTTAACGTTTTAAAGATAATATTATTATGTTTTTTTTTGGGATTTTTTAAGCCTAGAACTATGAAGACAAAAATTTATAAAAGTTATAAACTTTTAAAAAATTTCATTTAAATTTGTTTATAACTTTCAAATATATGTAATGTAGAAAAGAATCATTCGTCCCGCTTCTAAACCGATGAGGCCAAAAAATTTCATCGGCCAAACCTCAAAGCAAAGACCCTATAATATATTGATATGGCAGTCCATATATTTTTTCTGTCAAATGGGAAATTTACGTAGATAAAGGAGAACAATGAAAAACATAAAAACGCACAAACTAACATACATTTCATGAGCACGTGAGTGTGCCTTAGCTTTCTCTCATTGGATAATCGTCTCCATTAGTTGTTTCTGAATTAGATGGGACTTTTCAAATGGGCCCCACGGAAATCAATGTATGGAAGTGCAACATCTTAATATCATAGAGACTTTGATCAAAATCTAATATTTCTAAAACAAATAGACAATACACTTCTAGAAAAAATTTTAAATCGGACATGATTTACCCTAATAAACTAATTTTACAAAGTACAAACGTATGTTAATTTAGTCATATTTACAAATGTTATGGTTTTGAGATTTAAAATTAAGTTCTAAATCAAAAATCAATACAGCACTGAATAATAAATAATAACTATTTATAGAATATTCTAAAAATTTTACATCATTAAAAGCCTATTGTTATAATTTAGACAATAAATATTTATGGACTATTTTAAAAATAATTTTTTGTTCTATATCCGGACGCAGTTGTCGATGTGTGTAAATATTTGCATTAGAAATATTCCAATACATAATTTAATATGATCCATATGTTATCAGTTGGCTTGTGGTCTTAATGGTTTTGTTTTGTTGGTTATTCACATAAATTTTTCCGCATTATCATTGAATTTATGATGTTTAGGAACCTGGCACTACCGCAACACCGTTGTTTCCGCACATGAAGATTGACTCTAAAAATGTAAACAAAAAATATGTTATTTTCAAATAAAAATTCATAAGTAGATTATTTGTGTTAGTTGAAAAATTATGTGGCTATTATTTAAAGCATAGCTTAAGGAGGTGGTAAATATTCATAAATGTTAAGAGCCCAGTAGGAAAATTAGTATTGATGATGGATAAAAATCATACATCCTAACCACAGAACATATTTTAAAGTCGATTTTATTTTAAAGTCGAATTTTGAAATATTTCATACCATAAGAAATAAAAAAAGACTTAATAAATATTTTTAAACAAATATACAGGTATGTGATGGAAATCGATCGATTTCAAATATATTTTTGAGGTAATTTTCGGTCATTTCCTCAACAAAAATTAAAATTTGGGCTTTGATCCTTTTGACTGATATTTTATCTTTCATTTGGTTTGAATTTTTTGGAAAAATAAGCGAAAACCAGCTCAAAAATACATTTGGAATCGATCGATTTGAAAACGATCGTTTTTCATCACATACCTTATATTCAAATATTTGAAGAGCTTTCTTCAATGTATGAAAAAAATAAAATAATATTTAAAAAAATTAAAAATCATTAAGAAAATTTTGTGTACTTCAGGCAAAACAACATGTCTTAACATTTTTAATTTGTTCATAATATTGTTAAAAATTGTTTTAAAGATCATCAACGTCGTATAAAATTTAATTTTTATGCAATATTAATAGAAAAGTAAAATTGCAAAATGATCCCAATCCCAATGACTGAAAATTTAAAAAATTTCAATTTCACAAAATTAAAAACATTAAAAAGGAAAAAAGCTCATTTTAGTATTTAAAACGAAACTTTAAAATTTAATTTAAAATTTGTTTTATGATACGATTTTCAAAATAAAGTCGACTTTTTTCGTTTAAAATCGACTTTAAATGTTCCGTGGTTAGGCTGATAAGTTTTGGTTTATATAAAAAAGCTAAAAAAAAAACAAAGGAACACTTCAAATATTTGATGATAGAAATTTTTTGGTATACAATTTTTTCAATGTACTTAGATAATTTAATGATATCAAAGTTTTTCTAAACAAAATTTTTCGGTATAAAATTGTTTCTATAGAATTTTTTGGTATAAATTTATTTGTATAGAAAAATTTTCGTTGTAAAATTTTTTCTATCAAAATTTTTCTTTACAAAATTTTGTTTAGTATCAACATTTTTCTATAGAAATTTCTCGGTATACAATTTTGTCTATAGAAATTTTTCGGTATAAATTTATTTATATAGAAAAATTTTTGGTGTACAATTTTTCTATACAAATTTTTTTTTTTGTATCAAAATTTTCCTATAGAAATTTTCGGTATAAAATTTTTCTATAGAATAATTTTCGTGTATTTTTTTCTTAGTATTTTTATTTTCGGTGTAAAATTTTTCTTTTAGAAACATTTTTGGTATAAATTTATTTTTATAAAAAAATTTTCCGTGTAAAATTTTTTCTATCAAAATTTTTCAATAGAAATTTCTCGGTATACAATTTTGTCTATAGAAATCTTTAGGTATAAATTTATTTATATAGAAAAATTTTCGGTGTAAAATTTTTCTACACAAATTTTTTTTTTTGGTATCAAAATTTTTCTATAGAAAAATTTCGGTATACAATTTTTTCTATAGAATAATTTTCGTGTATTTTTTTGTATTTTTTTTTTTTTTTGGAATAACATTTTTTTTTGTGGAAACATTATCGTTATAAATTTATTTTTATAGAACAATTTGAGGACTAAAATTTTTTCTTTCAAATTTTTTCTATACAAAATTTTTTTGGTATCAAAATTTTGCTATAGAAATTCTTCGATGTCAAAACTATTCTATAGAAATTTTTCTGTATAAAATTTTTTCTATAGAAATTTTTCGATATAACTTTTTTCTATAAAATAATTTTCTGTATATTTTTTTTAATAGAAATACTTTCGGTATAAATTTTTTTTATAGAAACATTTTTTGTTTAAATTTATTTCTATCAAAATTTTTCTATACAAATTTTTTTGGTATTCATTTTTTCTATAGAAATTTTTCTTTATACAATTTTTTGTATAGAATAATTTTCGGTATATTTATACCCTTCACCACCATAGGTGGAAAGGGTATTATAAGTTTGTGCTGATGTTTGTAACGCATAGAAATATTTGTCTTAGACCCACCTTTTAGTATACCAATAGATTTAGAATCACTTTCTGAGTCGATTTAGCGATGTCCGTCCGTCCGTCCGTCTGGCTGGCTGGACCCCCATGTAAACCTTGTAATCAAACTACAGGTCGCAATTCTAAAGATAATTTGATGAAATTTAGCACAGATCATTCTTTTAATAATGGGACCATGGCTATTGAAATTCGTCAAAATCGGTCCATTACTAATGGTACCTCCCATAGGTCCCACTTCCCGGAATTGATATATTGGCCACAAAAATCAATATTTTTTCATGAAATTTAAAATAGATACTACTTATGTAAAAATAAGTCACTGTATCAAATTTCGTTGAAATCCGTTCACATTTGACCATAGCTCCCATACAAACTCTTCTGTCAAAACTCACTAAATGAGACAAAAAATCACTAAAACGCTCGTAAATCTGAAGATAATGAGAATTTTGAGCTTATTTTTTGCATACATAATTTTTGTAACAACTGTAATTAATTTGCCAAATTTCGAGATAATCGGTCCACATTTGACTCTAGCTCTCATATAAACCCAAATGACGGAAACAGCTTAAATATACAAGTTTTGAGAAAATGTTTGTATGATGGCAAAATTTAGCAAATATTTGTCTTTATACGGGAAATATAATACCTTTGACGTTGGTGGAGAAGGGTATCGTACGGTCGCGCTTGACCGACTATAGCACTTTCTTACTGGTTTATAAAACCAACATGAAGCTAGTGTGAGTTTTATAAAGAAAATATGACAATATAGTGTGCAATGAATGGATGTCATTGACTGACTGTCAGTTAATTTAATTATATAATTCCATTTTAAAATTAATTCTATTATATTTATTTAAGTGCTGGGGCCAAATTACGGTATTCGATATAACATTTGTATAGCATACTTTAAGGATAATCAAAATTATTTAAAAGATGCAAAGTTTACTATATTTTTTTGAAGTTACTTGCCAAAAGATGAACAATAGTAAACGTGTTTTAATTAAACTATATGTTTTTGAAAACGAATCAAAGTGGATACAAAATTTCAATAAACTTTTTGCATCGAAGTAACTTTGAACATCCCTAAAGTATACTTCACAATATTCACTTAAAAGTCGATAGATATCGAATGCGGTAATTTGGCCCCTGATGACGAGGACTTTTAAAACCAATCACTAAAAATACATCAAATGAAAGTAAATATTCATACTCACCGCGTGCATAGAATTCGTGCGAATTTTTCTCCTTGTGCTGATGTATGTGGTGCATGTGTTCACACGTTGCAGGTGGAATGCATCGTCCGTTCCTTTTTTAAAACAAAATAAAAAATTTTTAATTAATAGCTATAACATATAATTTTAAGCAAGACCTAAACTACACGAAAAAAA
The DNA here is from genome assembly GCA_933228675.1 of Stomorhina lunata. Taxonomy (NCBI): domain Eukaryota; kingdom Metazoa; phylum Arthropoda; class Insecta; order Diptera; family Rhiniidae; genus Stomorhina; species Stomorhina lunata. Next base: position 152,225,561 of record OW121740.1, read on the forward strand.
ATAATTTTGAATTAGGCGTAAGTTTTATGATTTTTTTTCAATTTAGTTAACAAAAATTTAGACAAGGACATATTCTCGTTATAGCAGAGAAATTCAAGAAGACAAAAACTGAACATAAAAATCGCCTTATAGACTTAATTTTGATAAATACTATTACTTTTATGAAATAAATATAAATTATTTAAAATATAAATTGTAGTAAATCTTATTATCTAACATTAAACAGATATAAATGATGTAATTTTGATTTTGATATTCAAATTTAATACTTTTGATGAACTAAATACTAATAAGTGCCATCCAAATTATCTTGGCATTTTGTGAGTAAAATAAAATAGATTTTGTTAAGACAAAAACATAAAAATTTAGGATTTATGGAGAAAGGAGAGATTTTATATAATTTTCAGTTATTAAGGGGGGGAAATTGAGTCTACAGGTTTAAGTTTGAAGTAGTAAGAAAAGCTTAGCAGTTACATATTGTCACCTGAAATTCAAATAGGGTTTAACAAGATTTTTAAACTCTATAGAAAAAGAAATGTTTCCGGTTTGCAAATATTTAATATTTTAATTTAGTGGAATTTTTATCTTTGCAATTTGCTTCTAGACTTTTTACTATGGTTTCTAAACTGGGCTATTCTGATTTTTATGGTATTAAACTATTAAGATCACATGTTGGGTTAGAAGTATAATTAAATATTGCATAAGCAAAAGAGGTAAACTTGATTCTATAAGTAATGGACCGATTTGACCAAATTTGACTAATTTATTTCGATTTGTTTAAATTGCGACTACTTCGATTATAAAATTTTGTGAATAAAAGGCAATTAATTAATAAATTCTGGAAGTAATTTTGTGTCTATCGGTATACGGATACTGCTATTTAAGAAAACAGGAAGCTGTTCTACCTAAATCTGGGCAAAAACTATTTTGAATTTCGGAAATAGGTTCAGGTTTTATAGTCACCCAAAGTTCGACATCGGATATTTATTTTATTCATCATATAAAGTGTGTCCAAAATTGAGATATCATTTTTATTTTCTTGAATGTGCGATTTTTTATCAAAAATTTTCATCAAAAACATTTTTATAGAAAAATATTTTTATTAAAATTTTTTTTAGAAAAAATTTTTGATTGAAAATTTTTCTATAAAAAGATTTTTGATCGAAAATTATTCTATAAAAAAATTTTTGATCAAAAATTTTTCTATAAAAGAATTTTTGATCGAAAATTTTTCTACAAAAATTTTTTTTTTTTTTAAATTTTCAATAAAATCATTTTTATAGAAAAATATTTTTATTAAAATTTTTTTTAGAAAAAATTTTTGATCGAAAATTTTTCTATAAAAAAATTTTTGATCGAAAATTTTTCGATAAAAAAGTTTTTGACCAAAAATTTTTGACCAAAAATTTTTCTATAAAAAAATTTTTGATCGAAAATTTTTCTACAAAAATTTTTTTTTGAAAATTTTCATCAAAAACATTTTTATAGAAAAATAATTTTATTAAAATTTTTTTTAGAATAAATTTTTGAACGAAAATTTTTCTATAAAAAAACTTTTGATCGAAAATTTTTCTATAAAAAAACTTTTGATCGAAAATTTTTCTATAAAAAAATTTTTGATCGAAAATTTTTCTATAAAAAAGTTTTTGATCAAAAATTTTTCTATAAAAAATTTTTGACCGAAAATTTTTCTACAAACATTTTTTTTTTTTTTAAAGTTTTCTATAAAAAAATTTTTATCGAAAAATTTTCTATAAATTAATATTTTTATCAAAGAAAATGTATCGAAAATTTTTCTATAGAAAATATTTTTATTGAAAATTTTTCTATAGAAAAAGGTTTTTATCTAAAATTTTCCTATAAAAAAATTTTTGATTGAAAATTTTTCTATAGAAATATTCTTTAAAAATATTTCAATCGAAACATTTTTTTTAGAAAGATATTTTAATAAAATATTTTTCTATAAAAAATATTTTTATAGAAAATAGTTTTTAACAAAAAAATATTTTTATCGAAGATTTTTCCATAAAAGAAATACTTTTATTGAAAATTTGTTTACAGAAAAATATTTTTATCGAAAATTCTTCTATGGAAAAATACTTTCATCGAAAATATTTCTAAAGAAAAATATTTTTATCGAAAAATCTTTTATATTTTATCAAAAATTTTTTTATGGAGAAATATTTTTATCGAAAACTTTTAAATAGAAAAATATTTTTATCAAAATTTTCTGTATTGTAAAATATTTTTATCGAAAATGTTCCTATAAAAAAATATTTTAATAGAAAATTTTTTTATAAAAACATATTTTTAGTTTTTCTATGGAAAAATATTTTTATTTCTATAAAAAATATTTTTTTCAAAAATTTTTCTATAGAAAAAGATTTTTATTAAAATTTTTTCTATCAACAAAATATTTTTATCGATAATTTTTCTATAGAAAAATATTTCTATCGAAAATGTTTCTATTTTTATTGAAACTTTTTCTATAAAAAATATTCTTTTCGAAAATTTTTCTATAGAAAAATATTTTTGTCGAAAATTTTTTATAGAAAAATATTTTTATCAAAAATTTTTCGATAGAAAATTATTTTAACCTAAAACTTCTCTATAGAAAAATATTTTTATCAAAAATTTTTGTATAGGAAAATATTTTTATCAAAATTTTTTCTATAGAAAAATATTTGTATTAAATTTTTTGTATAGAAAAATATTTTATGAAAATTTTTTCTATAGAAAAAGATTTTTATCAAAATTTTTTCTGTAGAAAAATATTTTTATCAAAATTTTTTCTATAGAAAAATATTTTTATCAAAATTTTTTCTTTAGAAAAATATTTTTATCAAAATGTTTTCTTTAGAAAAATACCTTAATCAAAATGTTTTCTATAGAAAAATATTTTTATTAAATTTTTTCTATAGAAAAGTATTTTATCAAAATTTTTTCTATAGAAAAAGATTTTTATCAAAATTTTTTCTGTAGAAAAATATTTTTATCAAAATTTTTTGTATAAAAAAATATTTGTATCAACATTTTTTCTTTAGAAAAATATTTTTATCAAAATGTTTTCTATAGAAAAATATTTTTATCAAATTTGTTTCTATAGAAAAATATTTTTATCAAAATGTTTTCTTTAGAAAAATACTTAAATCCTAATGTTTATCAAAATTTTTTTTAGAGAAAAATATTTTTATCAAAATTTTTTCTATAGAAAAATATTTTAATCACAATTTTTTCAATAAAAAAATATTTTTCTCAACATTTTTTCTAAAGAAATATATTTTTATCGAAAATTTTTCTTTAATAAAATATTTTTATCGAAAAATTTCCCTTAAAAAGTAAATATTTGTATAGAAAAATATTTCGATATTAAATTTTTTTAGAGAAAAATATCTTTATCGAAAATTTTTCTATAGAAAAATATTTTTTATTAAACATTTTTCTATAGAAAAATATTTTTTATTGGACATTTTTCTATAGAAAATTTTTTTTATTGAAAATTTTTCTATAGAAAAATATTTTTATTGAAATATTTTTATCGAAAATTTTTCTATAGAAAAATACTTTTATCGAAAAACTTTCTATAGAAAAATATTTTTATCGAAAAATTTTTCAATAAAAAAATTTATCGAAAATTCTTCAATCAAAAACTTTTTTATCAAAAATTTTTCTTTAGAAAATTTTTTTATCGAAAATTTTTGTATAGAAAAATTTTTTATCGAAAATTTTTCTTTTGAAAAATATTTTAATAAAAAATTTTTCTATAAAAAAATATTTTTATAAAAAATTTTTCCATAGAAAAATCTTTTTTTTTCAAAATTTTTCTATAAAAATATTTTTTTTTCAAAATTTTTCTATAAACAAAATTTTTATCAAATTTTTCTATTAGAAAATTTTTTTTCTAAAATTTTTCCAAAAAATTATTTCTTATCGAAATTAAAAAAAAAAAATATCGAAAATTTTTGTAGAAAAATATTTATATCGAACATTTTTTAATAAAAATATTTTTATCGAAGATTTTTCTATGGAAAAATAATTGTTTCGAATATTTTTCTATGGAAAAATATTTTTATCGAAAAATTTTCTATAGGAAAATATTTTTATCGAAAAATTTTTTTATAAAAAAAGTATTTGTATTGAAAATTTTTCACATAGAAAAATATTTTTTTATCGAAAATTTACTACACAAAAATATTTTTGTCGAAAAAATTTAAATAGAAAATAATTTGTATTGAAAAATTTTTGTAGAAAAATATTTTTTTCAAAAATTTGTTTATAAAAGAAATGTTTTTATCAACATTTTTCGTAGAGGAGGAGTAAATTGGACAACAAATCATGTGAACTAGAATCGCAATATATACAATTAAGCCGATATTTACCATAAATAACAGTTTAACCTGACCTTAAACATTGATCAAAGTTTGGGAGCCAGCTGAGCCAATAGATAAGTAATTTTACCGAAATATTTTTTTGTATCTAAAAAAGATCTTAATTTGAAATAAACTTTAAATGATATCTCAATTTTGGACAACCTTTATATGGAGTTCTTAATCAAATGTCCATAATCAATCATAAAATCATAGTATAATTTTGATGTCATTTGTGGCCTTTTTCATTTTAGAGTTAAATTTTATACGGAAATTTTAAATTTCGTTCACAGTTCCTCTAAATTCTCAAGATTTAATCACCAATAGACGATGCGGGAAGATGATATTCTCTTTGTAACTGATTCATTTACTTAGTAGCTTTCGTTAGCTTTAGGCATGCAATTTTGTTAAGTGTATTTTTACAGAAAGAAGGAAATATCAATTAAAAATGCATACTTTTAGGCTCTAATGAAAAATAAATATTTTGATAAATCAAAAGCTACTACATCATGCACTACATTAATGAAATTTAGTAAAAGTTAGGGAAGATAAATTGGAATACAGTTAATAGAACTTTTAAAAAATAAAAATGAAGGAGTAATAAAAAACAAAACTATAACAATAAACACTTTTAAATATCGAATAACAAGGACTAGGTTATATAATAAATTAATTTTAATTTAAACAAACAATGCCAAAGAAAACATGGAGGCACCTAATTCGTATTTTAGGTTTCCTTATAAGACCTCCACCATTTTGACGATTGAATTTGAAGGTCATCTCACCAGTAGCTTCATAACTACGATCGCCGCGTGTTCGCAAATAGCGACGCAAACAGCAGCAGCGACGCAAACCTGGTACACGATAAATGATCTGCAGGAAACCGCCACGGAAACGGGCATTCATGTAACAGTAAATGATGGGATTATAGCAGCTGTGTGACATCGCCAACCAATGGAATGCAAACCAGAAGTATGGCAGTGGTCCCCAAGAGAGAAGCATATCATCATTCAGCAACAACTGTGAGGATGTTGCAAAAAAAGAAGAGCGTAATTAAAAAAAAAGAAATAAAAAACAGTCATCAAAATAAGTACATACATATGTATATCAGTGTAAAAGTCATTGGAAATTGAAAAATAAATTCAATACATTCAATATTTATATAAAACTATGATAATTAATTGAAAATAATTAATGAAAATATAATCGCATAAATATGATTGCAATCATTTCAGTAAAAGCGAAATGAGTTTTTCATTGATTCGATTCATTTATAACTTACAATCAAAATGTTGAAAGGAAGCCAGCACATCGTGAACACAATCACTACCGTCACCATCATTTTAATCATCTGAAATCAAACAAATTGAAAAAAAAAAAAATAAATTTTTAATTTCTGTTACAAATTACCAAGAATAAGAGAGACATAATTAATTACTAACGAAGAAAAACGATATTAATAACAAACAATATTAATAATTACAATATAATAATTTATTATGAAAGAGTCATATGACGGTATTTTGTTGTAAGTTCGAACAAAAAATAATACAATGTTTGATTGACATTAATCATTTACTCTACTATATTGACTTTTATAGGAAATTTGTTGGAAATAAATTAATTTAACATATCGTCGACTTAATATGCAAACCCGCTAAGTCCACTTTTTTTTAATAAATTGAGACTTTCATGTCATGTGGTAGAGGAAGGTATGCCCATCGAGTAAGATTTCTTTAATTTGAGTTTAGAAGTTTGTAAAAGGTTCGATAAAAAACTGCTAAGCCGACTAATACATTTTTTTGTAAGAATAACTAAATCCATGGCCCAAATCGTAAACTTTTAGGATAATCTAAATAATATATAACATATAAGCTTTACCACATTGTAACTTATTAGTCAAATGTTCCCTGATAGTATCAAATATTAAATTTTATTAAACTTTTTGCAAATTTTATTAAACATTTTGACATTGAAATATTAATTATATTAAAATCCCTAAGGTATGTTACATAATATTTGCTTTAATGCCTGAGTTTTCGATCTATGTCGAATACGGCGATTTGGTCCCAGTACAACGCACAGTGATATTTCTTCATACATATAACTGCAAAAAATAGAAGAAGATAAAATTTGATACACTTCTATTTTTTGATCCAAAAATGAGCTCTAATAATTTTGGTTGAAATCTGTCTACTCCTTGGGGTACCTCCCTTAGACACCCATTTTTTCATATATTTTCCTTCCTTCTGCGGGTTATGCAATTTTCAATGGAATTTGATAAAAATTTGGCACACTGTTATTTTTTGATCTAAAAAAGAGCTGTACTTATTTTGGTTGAAATCCGATGACTCCTTGAGGTACCACCTTTTATACCCTTCACCACTATAGGTGGAAAGGGTATTATAAGTTTGTGCTGATGTTTGTAACGCATAGAAATATTTGTCTTAGACCCACCTTTTAGTATACCAATAGACTTAGAATCGATTTAGCGATGTCCGTCCGTCCGTCTGGCTGGCTGGACCCCCATGTAAACCTTGTAATCAAACTACAGGTCGCAATTCTAAAGATAACTTGATGAAATTTGGCATAGATAATTTTTTTGCTAATGGGACCATGGCTATTGAAATTGGTCAAAATCGGTCCATTATTTATGGTACCTTCCATAGGTCCCACTTCCCGGAATTGCTATATTGGCCACAAATATCAATATTTTTTCATGAAATTTAAAACAGATACTGCTTATGTAAAGTTAAATCACTGTACCAAATTTCGTTGAAATCGGTCCACATTTGACCATAGCTCCCATACAAACTCTTCTTCAAAAACGCACTAAATGAGACAAAAAATCACTAAAACGCTCGTAAATCTACAGATGATGAAAATTTTGAGTTTATTTTTTGCATACATAATTTTTGTAACAAATTTCGAAATAATCGGTCCACATTTGACCCTAGCTCTCATATAAGTCCAAATGAAGGAAACAGATTGAATATATACGTTTGAGAAAATGTTTGTATGATGGCAAAATTTAGGAAATATTTGTCTTTATACAGGAAAAATAACACCTTTGACCTTAGTGCTGAAGGGTATCGTATGGTCGGCTTGACCGACTATAGCGCTTTCTTACTTGTTTTCACTTATTTTCCTTCTTAATGTATAAACCGCAATTTTAAACAGAATTTGATCAAATTTTGCATACTTCTATTTTTTTTTTATCCAAAAAAGAGCCCTACTAATTTTGGCTGAAATGATGACTCCGATGACTCCTTGGGGTACCTCTCTTGGAACTTCATTTTTTCACTTATTTCCCTTCTCAATGTATTACCCGCAATTTTCAATACAATTTGATAAAATATACCGAATTATTTTTAATTTTTGATCCTAGAAAGAATTCTACTAATTTTGATTGAAATCCGTCGACTTCTTGGGGTACCTGCCTTGGACCCCTATTTTTTCATGTATTTTTATTCTCAATGAATAAGGCGAACTTCTCAATAAAATTTAGTGAAATTCGTATTAGTTGATCCAAGAAAGAACTTTACTATTTTTTACTTAAATCCGTAGACTCCTAGAGGTACTTCGTAAATCTCAAGATAATGTAATTTAAACTAATGTTAGGATTAATAACTGCAATTTAATTAAAAATTTAAACCTGAAGGTATGCAATGTTTTTTTATTATGAGCAATATTCCTTACTTTCTATACCCTTCACCACCATAGGTGGAAAGGGTATTATAAGTTTGTGCTGATGTATGTAACGCATAGAAATATTTGTTTAAGACCTATCTTTTAGTATACCAATAGGCTTAAAATCACTTTCCGAGTCGATTTAGCGATGTCCGTCCGGCTGGCTGGCTGGACCCCCATATAAACCTTGTAATAAAACTACAGGTCGCAATTCTAAAGGTAATTTTATGAAATTTGGCACAGATAATTTTTTTTGATAATAAGACCATGGCTATTAAAATTCTTAGGAATCGGTGCATTGTTTATGGTACCTCCCATAGGACCCACTTTCCAGAATTGATATATTGGCCACAAAAGTACGTTCAGATGGCTATACAAAGATTCTATCAGCCAAAGAGTGACTCATATTTCGATATATGACTCATATTTCGAGATATGATTAATTGGAAAAAAATTGAATTGACTGATTCGCCAGTTCAATATGCAAGAACAGCTAAAAGCATTACAGTTTTCCAATAAAATAATCGAAATACCAGGTTAAAAAAGGGAAAATTCTTTCTTTTGATAGTTTTATTTGCTAATTTTAATTATTTTTACAGCTTAACTAAGCCATTCACAAAACACCGAGCGTTTTGTTCATGTAGTACATTAATCTGCCATGGCTGTCACCGAGGAGCAACGCATAGGCCACATTCGATCAAAATTTGAGAGTCGTCAAAAATATAGCAAACTTGGATCGTTTTAAGACATGATTAATAAAAATTTTTTAATTTTACAACAATTTTTTTAATTCTTATTGCATAAGTTAAAATATCACAGGTAAGTACTAGAAGAGTGTACTTGAGGTCTTTAGACAAAAACATCAATATATAACAATTTAAAATCCAACTGTAAATGGCAAAGATATAGCGAAAAATGTATTTTGGCGACCCCAATGTGCGGCAAAAACAAAAAATTCTTTGTTTTTAATAGTTCGGTTGGAAGTATCGAAAAAATTCCTTAGTAAAAGTTTAACGATTTTTTAAGAGCTTTAATTTTCTGATACTAGGGAGGTACATTAGGGTGGTAGGAACTGAGGTCTGATGGATAAATGCTAGAACCGGATATCTGAGACCAATGACTATTAAAGAAAAATATTGGCCTCCTCGAGATAAAAACATGCATATATCACACTTTAAGATCCGACTGTAAATGCCAAAGATATAACGAAAATTGAATTTTGGCGACCCCAATGTGCATCGAAAAAAATTTTCGAAACTGTCTTAAAGCAATACTTTACATTCAGTGGTTACGGTTAACTTTTTTTCAAGACGCCCTAATGTACAGAGTACATTAGAGTGGCTCGAAAAAAAAAAGTTGAGTCAGTCACCCCCTAGGATTCAAGATAATGTAAAAATAATTCCAAAAAAAATTTTTTTATTTTTTTACCACGCCTACAAATACTGCCCTTTTTGTATTTTGTTAACTGTGTTGCCATCTTTAGTCTGATCATAACATACTATACATCGATTTTCAGGGCTCTGTCAAGGCTACATTTCTCTCTTTGATAGTTTTTTACAACCTCGTCAATTTCTAGTCATAACTTTTTAAAATTCGAGTCGTACCCACCCTAATCAAATCGAGTAAAAATCTAGTTTTTAAAAATTATGACTATAAATTGACGTGATAGTAAAAAACTATCAAAGAAATGTAGCCCTTGCAGAGCTGCGAACAGCGATATATAAAATGTTATGATCGGACTTAAAATGGCGACACAGTGAACAAAATAGTAAAAGGGCGGTATTTGTAGGCGTGGTAAAAAAATAAAAAAATATTTTTTGGAATTGTTTTAACATTGTCTTTAATCCTAGGGGGTGACTGACATAACTTTTTTTTTTGTATAAAAGATGAACCGCTCTAGTGTACACAGTAATCACTGTACCAAATTTCGTTGAAATCAGTAAATATTTCATTATAGCTCTTTTGTCAAAACTCACTAAATAAGACAAAAATCACTAAAATGATCAAAAATGAAAAATTTCGGAATAATCGGGCCACATTTGACCCTAGTCTTCAGAAATTTTTGTATGATAACAAAACTAAGCTAATATTTGTCTTAATACACGAAAGACAACAGATATTTGTTCTCAGTGGTGAAGCACTTTCTTAATTGGTTTTTAATATGTTTATTTTAACATTTTACATTATTTTACAAAATATTTTCCATTCCTTTTTGATTTTAACAATGTTTTAGTTTTGCATAATTGAGTTAAAAATTTAGTTTAGTTTTCAAAAACATTTATAAACTATTTTCTAAATTTCTGTTGGCAATCATTTTTGAACTTACATAAATTTTGGTAACAAATTTTGTATGTAATTATAACTTTCCATGTATGTAATCCCAGCTAGCAATTTGGTGATTGTTGACGATAATATCAGCAAAATGAGTATTTTGAGATTCGTATAGATGATCAAAAACTGATTAATCAGCTTGGTGATCCAAAAAAGATTCCAAAAAGACTTCTTAAAACGCTTAGAAAACGACTAGTTTACAAAAGCACAAACAATTCTTGCAGAATGTGTGCAGTCTGAATCTTATCGAGCAAACGATCCTAATACGACTGTTTTTTATGTTATTTTAATCAGTTTAGTTATCAAAAAAGACCATAGAATATCTCAGAAAACACCTTCAAAGCGACTGTTTGAAAGCTGAATGTGTGCAATTAGTTTGGTGATCAAAAAGGTTTACAAAAAGACTCATAGACGCTAAGCAAGCGACTAGTTAAAAATAGCACAAAAAAATCTTGTAAAATGTGGGCAATATAACTATTTTTAGGTGATAAAAAAATGCCACAAAAAGACTCGTTTCTCATTATGGGTGATGTGGCTTAGTTGGTTAGCATGTTGAGCATAACATATCATATTCAGCAGCTTAGGTTCGATCCTCGGTCTAGGCAACATCAATTTCTATAATTAATAAAGCAGCTTCACTTTTCTAAAAATAGATATGATGTGTTCTAAAAATAAATATATTATACTCTGTTGAGTAATAAAAAGCTTTATTCATTTTTTAACAAATCTACCAAAATGTGTGCAGTCATATTCTAATCAGCAAAACGAGACATTTAAGACTCGTTTTGAAGAGTCGCATGAAGTGTACCATTTTCCAATGAAGTGTATCCATTTACCAATCGTGCAGTGAAAAATTTTAAAAATTTTCAAAAAATGCTAGCTGGGATAGTAGAATTTAAAGCTATATTAGTGCAAGCAATAACAACTTAAATCGACTTAGGGAAAAATTAAACGTAAGCATGTTTCTCTTTATAAAGAATATAATAGGCAAGATAAGCTAGAAGATCAATAAAAAATCAATAGAAACTCGAAAAAAATATAATTTGAAATGTATTATAATCGACGTAGTTGGTTTTTGCTTGGGACCACAGATATACGTAATGTTAATATGAGATATTTTTAAGTGCACTCAGAATATTATGTAAGTAAAATTAACTTAAAATGTAATTTGAAATGAATGAATATTCATTTAAAAACCGGTCAACTGATTTTTCATTCAAATTCAATAAATATTTCATTTAAATTTAACTGAATATTTAAACTACATTTTCAGTTTTAAAAACGGAATATTCAGTTGTTTTCAAAAAAATTACTGACAAAAATTTAAACTACATTTTTAGTATAAAAAACGGAAATTTTCATTTATTTTTAAAAAATTGAATGGTAAAAAACTACGTAAAATTTCCGTAAAACGGACAATTTTCATTTGTTTTGTGATTAACGTAACATAAAAGACAAAACCATAAAAAGATTATACCCTTTAAGGCATCAAAAAACCAAACAGACAAAACAAAGTTTGTTGTTGGCTTAGGCCATACTCCGATAGGTGGCCAGTATTATAAAAAGTTTCTTCAGTAAGCAAACCTAAGATACTTAAGGAAAACCAATAATTAAACAAATACGAATTATATTTGATACAATAATTGAAAAAATTTATAAAAACTAAACAACTGATATTTTCAAATGTTACGGATTTTCAGAATTTTTTTGTAGGTTGTTTTTTAAACAAATGTATAAATATGTTAAAAATCAATTTTCATATAAATTTAATTGAATATTCATTTGAAAACAACATAACCGAAAATTTCCTAAACAACATACAATCAGTTACTGTAATAATTTCCTGAGTGTGGGTGTATAATATTTGAAATATTTACATTTAGTATAATAGGATATAAATTGCCTTTTTGTAAGAGGATTTGGAAAGAGGATTATAAAACTCTAGAATATTTAATACAAACATATCAAATTATGGAGTATGTACCTTTGATAACTACAGAATTTCTAAAATTCTAAAATCCTTTTCTACTAATGTTCCAAAATTCCACAAAAACTGACCAAGAGTTTAGCAGACAAAACTTTGTTGGGCAAGAGGTGCCCAACAAAACTCTGTGATCTTAATTATTAAAAGTGTTTCTTTAATATTCTAAATCTATTGTTTAAAATCTATTTATTGTCTTAAGATTTAACAAATTATCACTTTTCCATTTAATATTGTTAATTATTTTACAGTTCCAGTGACTTAAGCACTTACAGTAATTACAAGCAGTTTTGACTTTATAACAAAGGATTTAATTACATTACATTTTACAAGGATTTACTTGAATATTTATGTAAAAAAATGCAATAAAAAGAAAGTTAAACTTTTAAAAACTATTAAAGGAAATTGAATTAAAAAACAAGGGAGAAGCGAAAGATTAAAAAAAAGTGATAAAAAAAACTTTGATGTGGTTATTGGTTGTACTAAATTGCAACCACATATGGCTTTAGATAGTTTGTAAGTCCAACAATTTGTTGGCCAGACACTTAAGTCAGTCAATATGTTGGTTTGTGGATATATACATCTGGGGTTATATATAAATCTACAATTCCATCTTTAGTCATGAAAATGGACCATGTGATTTTTTTGAAAAATTTTTTATTTCTTAATTCTGAAAAATATGGTTCTAACAATTTTTCAATGTTTCTTTTAGTTTTGAAGTTGTTTTTCAAATCTTCAAAAATTGTAGACTTCGTTTATTATTTGATAGCTAAACCAGCTTAAAAATCACAAATTGTTTAAAAAATACTTAACCCATTTTGAGGGCTAGAATACAAATTGCTTTTTAGTAAGTAGACCAGAGTATTGGGTTTTAGTGTTTTAAAACACAATAACTATAAAATTCATCATGTCATATATCAGCAAGTGAATATGTAGTATACTCTAGTAATACGTTGTATAGATATTTAGATGGATTGTAAATTTTATAACTTTTTGTTGTCTTTATGAGTTTTTTCTTCTTTCCTAAAGTCCTCATAAATAATGTTGGATTTTAGAGTTGTCAACGAAGTGCTTTTTGCGTAGTTGTCAGTGCTTTTGTTTAGTTTCTGAACTTGAAATTAAGTTTTTTTTTGTAACCAAAAACTATATTATAAACTATTTATGGGAAGTGAAGGAAGATAAAAACTAAAAAATGTGTGTGCTTTGTTCAGTAGATAATCTGAGCTTTTGCCTATGACTTAAAAACATAATTCTTAATGATTGTGTTTGTAAAATAGGTAATAATGCGATGTTTTCGATCTGTCTTAAACTAGGGATACTCCCAGCGTTACCGTTATGCGACTAAAGTCGCAATTTGCAATTTTCTGGTGGCCTGCGACGCAACCTGCGACTTTTCTTCCATGGCCCTTTTTTGCTACTTTTTGGAATTGTGTGCGACTTTTGACACCTTTTTACAAAATTATTTAAAATTTTTATTTTTAGCCCATATTCAATATCTCAACTAAAATTCCCTTAAATGATTTTAACTTAAGTATAAATACCATCACTTTTAAAAATCTTTTTGTACAATAAAAAACTAAAACCAATAAATTTTGGCGGCAGAGCCGATATCTCGACAACTCCCGCATAGTTACGTACAAAAATATTGGTTTTGTTCGTTTGTCATTATTTCATTAATATTTTACATTTATAGTTCGAGCAAAAAGAAAGAGTATTAATGAAACTAAGCAGGTGAAACACCACTTAAAATACAATCAAGTTCAGAGTCAGAAGATGATGAAGTTTCCCAACAACCCTCATGCTCTTCGAAGATGCAGAAAGTTTTTAACACCATTCCTGACCAATTTTGTGCTCAATTCGCGATGTGCTTTAGTAAAATGTTTTTAGATAAAGCCTTTGCGGTCTCAGCTTATAAAGGTATTTTTGGCAAACTTTTAATGCAAATCGGTAATAAATGACATCTTTTTCATACCTTTTATATGATTTGGTCTCAGTTTGTTATCTAAAACCATTAAAAGCAATATATACTTTTTTGCACGATTTTTAAAATCTTCATAAAATTTTAGCAAAACATTATTTTTCTGGCGCTTTTGGTTTTAGATGTTAAATTTTAAGAAATTTAAATATTCGTTTCGTCATTTACATCTAAGAAGTGCAAACTTGCGCTACTAAAATTTTGTGTTCAATTTACCTGAAGTCTTAGGAGTTCAAATCTGTAATTAGATTTTCCGTACACCTAAGAGTACAAAACTTATTCTTAGGAATTAAAACTGTTTGATTTCTGCCTATATATGTATAATATCTTTTCAAGTACGAATTGTTTTATGGTTTTTTGTTTATTGTTTAAAAAAAAATGTTATAAAAAAAAATGTGCGACTTTTTTTTGTTGAGCGCGACTTTTTTTTAAAAAGCGACTTTTTTAAATTTGTCAGCGGTAACGCTGGATACTCCTCCTGAAGAGATGGTCTAACCAACCAGGAATTGGTTTCTCAGCAAACATTGTTTGGCTTTTATCAATAAATTGTCTATTACATTAAAAAATAAATTTAATAGATAGGCATTTAATGAGAATAATGAAAATGTAGTTTTTGTCTCCAGCGGCTATAATCTAAAAATTGTCTCGAACTTATCGACTTTTGTTGAAGACAAAGTTTGTTTTGAGGATATCTTTGTTTGCAATATCAATGGATCGATCACCAATTGCTTAAAAGCACGAGTCGGCGCAATGAGAACAGAATAAGAAAAAAAGTCGGCAGAGTTGCCGTTTTTTAATACTTTTAACTAGATAGAAATAGGTATTTCTTTTCAATGTGTAGGTCTAATGTTTTAAAAAGAAAACATTTTGTACTCCATTTTTTTTTAAATATATTTATCTTTTTATTTTATAGAAAATTTTTTTTTATCAAAAATTTTTCTATAGAAAATGTTTTTATCAAAAATGTTTCTATCGAAAATTTTTCTATCAAAAAGTTTTTCTATAGAAAATTTTTTCATCAAAAATTTTTCTACACAAAATTTTTCTATCAAAAATTGTTTCTACAGAAAATTTTTCTATAAAAAATTTTTTCATCAAAAATTTTTCATCAAAAATTTTTCTATAAAAGATTTGAAAAATTTTTGATATAAAAATATTTTGTAAAATCTAATTTTTATCGAACAATTTTCCAAAGTAAAATATTTTACTATAAAAATGTTTGGATCGAAAATATCTAAAAAAATATAAAATTCTAAAATTGCTTAGTATTATTTCTGTTTTGAAAAATATTGCCAATACTTACAAAAATATTCCCAATGTTTACAAAAATAATAGTGTCGTGGGAACAATGTTTGAGATTATATTTCTTTAAACTCTCGAACCATATATTTTGTTGCTATAAATTGGATTCTGATTTGTTTCTTGCCTATTTTGTTTTTGTCTTTTCTTTAACCAAGCGGCACCAACCAACTCTGTTAACATACAAATTCCAACTGAATGATTTTAATACTCATTTTCACGAGTTTTATGGTATTTACGAAAATTAAAAATATTGATCGGCTACTGGTAGTATGGGCTGCCTACACCTGCTTAAAAGCGATAGCAACGAAACTGAGTACCATACAAGCTGAAGTAAACGTCACAATATAAAAAAAGCGAATATTAAAATCTAACAGATAAGACAAGTACATGCTTGCTGTTCGAACTGACGTTCGAACCCTGACAGGATTTAATTTGTAATGTTTAGTAGTCGATATGCTAACCAATTATTCTACAGCATCGAAAGCACTAGAAAACGAAAAAAGCACAATAAAGCGCGTCTCCATCAAAGCTTCGTAATCTTAAGTCCCACCGCATCTGAAGAAGGTATGCCCTCATTTCTATTATTGATATTTTACACATAATTTGTGATGTTTAATATCACTGATCTAGATAATTGAATTTTTGAATATTTACGTTTTAAATATAAACTATTGAATCATTTAAATTTATGATTTCATCGTGTCTTGTGTCATAGCCAGGCGTAGGCAGCCCATACCACCAGAAGCCGAAGGCCTTCTCAAAGCTCGTAAATATCACTATCATTAATAAAATATGTGAAAATGAGCATTAAAACCATTCAGTTGAGATTTGGATGTTGGCAAAGTCGGTTGGTACCGCTTCGTTAAAGAAAATGCAAAAACAAATTATACAAGAAGCAAAATTCAATTTATAGCAACAAAATTTACGGTTCGAGAGAACTAAAAAAATACATATCTTGAATATTGTTGCCACGAAAATCTTTTTTTGTAAACATTGTTGGTAATAATTTTGAACGAATTGCGAATATTTTTTGAAATAGAAATAAATACTAATATTGAACAAATTTAGATTTTTCTTTGTATAAATATTTTTTAGATAAAAATATTTTTCTATAGAAATATTTTCGATAAAAACATTTTTTATAGAAATATTTTCGAAAAAAATATTTTTCTATGGAAAACTTTAAAAAAAAAAAATTTCTATAAAAAATCTTTGTTAGAAAAAGTTTTGATATTTTTTATAACAAAATTTTTCTATGGAAAAATTTTTGATATAAATATTTTTCTATAGAAAAAGTAAAAATATTTTTCTACAAAAAATTTTTCGATCAAAATATTTTACCATAGAAAAATTTTCGAAAATTTTCTTTATTAGAAATTATTTTTTGTAGAAAAATTTTAGATAAAAAATTTTTCTATAGAAAAATTTTTGATAAAAATTTTCTATAGAAAAATTTTTGTTAAAAAAATTTTATATAAGAAAAATTTTTGATTAAAAGTTTTCTATGGAAAAAGTTTGATAAAAGTTTTCTGTAGAAAATTTTTTAATAAAAGTTTTCTGTAGAAAATTTTCTTATTAAAAGTTTTTAAAAGAAAAATTTTTGATAAAAGTTTGCTATAGAAAAATTTTTGATAGAAAAATTTTATTAAAAAAATTGCCTGTAGAAAAACTTTTTTATAAAAAAATTTTCTATAGAAAATTTTTGACAAAATTATTTAAAATAAGGATTATTTAAAAAAAACACATATGTTTGAGTAAGGTGAAGGTCCATCCATGCTGTGAAAGCGATAAGTAGACTAAGTAGTTATTTGCTTACTTTGTTTTTTTGCGCGGTCCTCCCGAGTCTTCCACTTTTCGTTTTTTGTTTTGAAAAATTTTCGATATTTTTCTATAACAAATTTTCTCTACAGAAAAATTTTCAATATAAATATTTTTCTACAAAAAAATTTTCAATAAAACAATTTTTTTTTATAGAAAAATTTAAAAATTTTCGTCGAAATATTTTTCCGTAAAATAAAATTTCCAATTTTTTTTTGATTATATTCGATAGAAACTATTTTCTGTAGAAACATTTTTAATGAAACAATTTTCTATAGACAAATTTTTGATAAAATATTTATACGGAAATTTTAATATTTTCTGAAAAAAATATTTTGATAAAAAAATTTTTTATAGAAAAATTTTTGATTAAAAGTTTTCTGTAGAAAAATGTTGATAAAAGTTTTCTATAGAAAAATTTTTCATAAAAGTTTTCTATAGAAAAATTAAAAAAAAAAATTTTTTATAGAAAAACTTTTTCATAAAAAAATTTTTTATAGAAAATTGATTGTGTCAAAAAATTTCTATAGAAATTTTTTGTATAAAAAAGGATTTAAAAAAAAATTAAAAAAACACGTATGTGTGGGTAATGTGAAGGTCCAGGTTATTTGCTTACTTTATTATTTTGCGCGGTATTCCGGAGTCTTCCACTATAAAATAATATAAAAGGCTTTTCGTAACTTTCTGAAATTTGTGAGTTGACATCATTGAACAGTGTCTTTGTTTCATATAAAGTGAAAATAACTTTCGTCTAAAGAAAAAATATACTTTTGAAATTTTCCGAATTTTTTAAACTGAAATCTTAAATAACCTGTAGATGATGAGTTTTAACCCTTTCTACCCTAATGTTACATATATGTACCTCTAAACAACTCTGAAAGTCTCTCAGATTTAAATTCGACGATACTCAAAATTTTTGCATGTGATTCAAAATCTTTGCAAATGGTTTTGGTATGTCCTCACCTAGGCCTATAACCCCCACTTGGTCGCTTTCCAAGTTTTTCCAAAGTTTGCTGATTTGTGGCATTAGTGTTATTAGTAAATGTTTTAACCACGATAAAACATTTCCAATATTTTAGCAAAACTTTAACCCCATCTCGACACTGTGCTCAGTGTTTTCTTTCTTTGAGCTTGTATGCATTTGTATCAAGTGAGAATAATACTGTCATCATGTTGACGATGACGATGATGTTGTCTTGGGGGCATTGGGGTAAAATTATGACTTTTTAAATGCTATTGTTACACATTTTGTGATCGTAATTATAGTACAATTATGTTGTGTGCAAGTTTCTTTTTAATTTTCTTTCATTTTTTTCAATATTGATGTCTTTTGTTTCAATTACTTTGGCTACTGGTTTTTGTATGAAAAGTATTTAAGTAGATACGCAAGTTAAAAGATAATTAGGTTAAATTACTATAATTCGATACTTTGCAGTAAATGTACTTTTTGTACTGGGAGTGATCATTTAGTCATGGTACCAGTTTTGAAGTAAAGCATTAATTTTTCATAATGGTGTCAATAGGTGTTTGATATTAAAAGATATCACATATCGAAATGTATGCGGATATATTGGAAACTATTTGGAGACTAAGTATCAATTCATTGCATTGAAAAATCTAAGCTGATTTAATTAATTAACCAATGACCTTTGGCTTAAGATGACTTAATGTGATCCATTTTTGGAAATCTATGTAACATAAAATCTTAATAAATTTAAAATTACTTAGTTTTATTTAAATTATTTTTGTTCTTCTTTCACTTTAAACTGATCACCATCAAACACACTTTGTAGTTATATATTTTAATGTTATACAATACTTATTCAATGATACAACACATCTATAATTAAACTAAGTATTTTATTTTAACTTAATTTAGTTAAAATTGTTTTAATTTGAAAATGTCTGTGCATTTTCTATTTAACATAAATAAATGCATTGTTTCTTGTAAATTATGTTAAAAAGATTAAAATCGTTGTCACATCACTCCAAAACATTTGACTAAGAAGAAGTTCCTCCTTCTTACATACGAGTACTTAAGTAGATACTTATTTAGATATAAGATATGGCTAAAATCATGTTTTAACCACACATTTTTTCTTTATTGTTGCCAAGTTTTTTTTGTATTTCTTCAAATTGTAGCAAAATAATACAAGACAAATTTATTTTGTTATTTAACTTTTATTTTAAAGACAATGACAGATGTAAGTCGCCAGCTTAGCTCAATATCTGTCATCTGAAATCTACTGATGATTTAGGTTTTATGTCACAGTTTTATGATGAATTTTCTAGTATGAAATTAAAATTTAATACATAAAAGACAAAATTTCTAAAAATCAGATGTATATTTTAAAATGTCCAATAAAGAAAAATTTTCAAAAATTTCCTATTAAAATAAGAAATTTTTAAAAAATTCCCTATTAAAATAAGAAATTTTTGAAAAATTTTCTATAAAAATAAGAAATTTTTGAAAAATTTTCTATAAAAATAAGAATTTTTTGAAAATTTTTCTATTAAAAAAAGAATATTTGAATAATTTCCTATTAAAATAAGAAATTTTGAATTATTTCCTATTAAAATAAGAAATTTAAAAAAAAATTTCCTATAAAAATAAGAAGCATTTGCAAATTTTTCAATAAAAATAAGAAATTTTTGAAAAATTTTCTACAAAAATAAGAAGTTTTTGAAAAATTTCCTATAAAAATAAGAAATTTTTGAAAAATTTCCTATAAAAATAAGAAATTTTTGAAAAACTTCCTAAAAAAATAAGAAATTTTTTAAAATTTTCCTAAAAAATAATAAATTTTTGAAAAATTTCCTATAAAAATAATGAATTTTTGAAATTTGAAATTTTTTCCTATAAAAATAAGAAATCTTTTAAAAATTTTCTTTAAAAAAAATAAATTTTTGAAAAATTTCCTATAAAAATAAGAAATTTTTGAAAAATTTCCCATGAAAATAATAAACTTTTAAAAAAATTCCTATTAAAATAAGTAATTTTTGAAAAATTTTCTATAAAAATAAGAAATTTTTGAAAAATTTCCTATAAAAATCAGAAATTTGTTAAAAATTTCCTATAAAAATAAGAAATTTTTGAAAAATTTCCTATAAAAATAGGAAATTTTTTAAAAATTTCCTATAAAAATAGGAAATTTTTGAAAAATTTCCTATTAAAATTAGAAATTTTTGAAAAATTTCCTACAAAAATAAGAAACTAAAAACAAAATTCCCATAAAAAATTAGAAAGTTTTAAAAAATTTCCTATCAAAATAGAAGTTTTAACAAATTTCCTATAAAAATAAGAACCTTTTGAAAAATTTCCTATAAAAATAAGAAATTTTTTAAAAATTTCCTATTAAAATAAGAAATTTTTTAAAAATTTCCTATGAAAATAATAAACTTTTAAAAAAATTTCTATTAAAATAAGAAATTTTTGAAAAATTTTCTATAAAAATAAGAAATTTTTGAAAAATTTTCTATAAAAATAAGAATTTTTTGAAAAATTTTCTATTAAAAAAAGAATATTTGAATAATTTCCTATAAAAATAAGAAATTTTGAATTATTTCCTATTAAAATAAGAAATTTAAAAAAAAAATCCTATAAAAATAAGAAGCATTTGCAAATTTTTCAATAAAAATAAGAAATTTTTGAAAAATTTTCTACAAAAATAAGAAGTTTTTGAAAAATTTCCTATAAAAATAAGAAATTTTTGAAAAATTTCCTATAAAAATAAGAAATTTTTGAAAAACTTCCTAAAAAAATAAGAAATTTTTTAAAATTTTCCTAAAAAATAATAAATTTTTGAAAAATTTCCTATAAAAATAATGAATTTTTGAAATTTGAAATTTTTTCCAATAAAAATAAGAAATCTTTTAAAAATTTTCTTTAAAAAAAATAAATTTTTGAAAAATTTCCTATAAAAATAAGAAATTTTTGAAAAATTTCCCATGAAAATAATAAACTTTTAAAAAAATTCCTATTAAAATAAGAAATTTTTGAAAAATTTCCTATAAAAATAAGAAATTTTTGAAAAATTTCCTATAAAAATAGGAAATTTTTTAAAAATTTCCCATAAAAATAGGAAATTTTTGAAAAATTTCCTATTAAAATTAGAAATTTTTGAAAAATTTCCTACAAAAATAAGAAACTAAAAACAAAATTCCCATAAAAAATTAGAAAGTTTTAAAAAATTTCCTATCAAAATAGAAGTTTTAACAAATTTCCTATAAAAATAAGAACTTTTTGAAAAATTTCCTATAAAAATAAGAAATTTTTTAAAAATTTCCTATTAAAATAAGAAATTTTTTAAAAATTTCCTATGAAAATAATAAACTTTTAAAAAAATTTCTATTAAAATAAGAAATTTTTGAAAAATTTTTTATAAAAATAAGAAATTTTTGAAAAATTTCCTATAAAAATAAGAAATTTTTGAAAAATTTCCTATAATAATAAAAAATTTTTAAAAAATAAGAAATATTTGAAAAATTTCCTATAAAAATAAGAAATTTTTGAAAAATTTCATATAAATATAAACAAATTTTGAAAAATTTCCTTTAAAAAAAGACATTTTTGAAAAATCAGAAATTTTTGAAAAATTTTTATCAAAATAAGAAATTAAAAAGAAAAATTTCTATAAAAAAAAGTTTTAAAAAAAAAAAAAAATTTAAAATTCCTATACAAATAAGAAAATTTTCAAAAATTTGGTATAAAAATAAGATATTTTCGAAAAATTTTATATATTTTAGGAAATTTTTTTAAAATTTCTTATTTTAATAGGAAATTTTTCAAAAATTTCTTATTTTACTAGGAAATTTTTTAAAAATTTCTTATTTTAATAGGAAATTTTTCAAAATTTTCTTATTTAAATAGGAAATTTTTAAAAATTTTCTTATTTTAAAAGGAAATTTTTCAAAAATTTCTTATTTTAATAGGAATTTTTTTCAAAAATTTCTTATTTTAATAGGAAATTTTTCTAAATGTCTTTTTCAAAAGTATCTTATTTTCATAGGAAATTTTTGAAAAATTCCTTTTTTATAGAAAATTTCTGAAAAATTTCTTATTTTTATAGAAAATTTTTGAAAAATTTCTTATTTTTATAGAAAATTTTTGAAAAATTTCTTATTTTTATATAAAATTTTTGAAAATTTCTTATTTTTATAGAAAATTTTTCAAAAATTTCTATTTTAATGGGAAATTTTTCAAAAAGTTCTTATTTTAGTAGGAAATTTTTCAAAAATGTCTTATTTTAATAGGAAATTTTTCAAAAGTTTCTTATTTTCATAGGAAATTTTTGAAAAATTCCTTTTTTATAGAAAATTTCCTATTTTTATAGAAAATTTTTGAAAAATTTCTTATTTTTATAGAAAATTTTTCAAAAATTTCTTATTTTTATAGAAAATTTTTCAAAAATTTCTATTTTAATGGGAAATTTTTCAAAAATATCTTATTTTAATATTAAATTTTTCAAAAATTTCTTGTTTAAATAGGAAATTTTTCAAAAATTTCTTATTTCAAAAGAAAATTTTTCAAAAATTTCTTATTTCAATGGGAAAATTTTATAGAAATTTTTATTTTTATAGCCAATTTTTTTAAAAATTTTTTATTTTTATTTTTTCCTATTTTTATAGGAAATTTTTAAAAATTTTTTATTTTTATTTAAAATTTTTATTTAAAATTTATTTTTATTTGAAATTTTTCTTAAACTAATCACATCTTCTAGTCCAATTCTATTGTAAGTACATTTTTCTTTACTACGAATCCATTCGAAACCTTAAACAAAAGCGGATTAACAAATAAAATTTCAGCTGACACAAAGTTCACATACAATTTAAACGAGAATTATTAAAATAATAGCAAAACTTAATGACTTCAGATACAAAAAAAATGAAGCTTAAAACAAATAATA
Source organism: Stomorhina lunata (assembly GCA_933228675.1). NCBI lineage: Eukaryota > Metazoa > Arthropoda > Insecta > Diptera > Rhiniidae > Stomorhina > Stomorhina lunata. The sequence continues at coordinate 152,248,931 of OW121740.1, forward strand.
ATTATAATGATAATAACAATAACAAGAGAAGACGACAAAAACACTTAAAAAGTATAACCGTAAAAAACCCCCAAGGGGGGAGGGAAAAACCTTTTCAGACAAATCAAAAACTGAAAAGACATTAAGTCGAAAGACAGCTGTCAGCAGCAAAAATCAAATTTTGGCTGAATTGTTAATTAAGACCAGGTTTTGATTGTTGTCTGTCTGGCTGTTTCACTCACTTTTCATTTAATTGAGTGTCTGTTTGTGTTAGCCAAAAATAGAAGAAAATAAATGATTTTATTTTTTAAGCCAAATAAAAAAAAAATCCCACTATTAAATGAAAAATATGATTTTTTTTTTACAAAAAAATTTACATTTATCTAATAGCCAGCGTAATATTAGAAGCCACATATTAGCAACAACAAAAACGACTACTTGCAATTACTGCATTTACTTCTATGACTTAAGTGCTTTTACCCATCCATCCATCCATCCATCCATCCATTCATTCATTTGCTTGAGCTAATGTCTGTTGTTGTTGTTGCTGCTACTGCCGCCTGGGTAGCAGAAACTTAGTTGATTTAGCCAAACTTGAGCACTTATTTGCCACTCGAAATTTCCCATTAAAACGATAATGATTGTTGTGATTTGTGTTAGTCAAGTATCTTCTGATGAATGCTTTTACACCTTTAATGACAGTTGGAGTTTACACTTATAATAACTTTGCGGTTATAGTAATCTTTTGTTGGTACTTACAAGTAATTTTACTTAAAGGTTTAAAGGGAAAATCTAAGACCCATTTGGCTATTAATGTGGTTGAGTAAAACATATTAATATTTTTATGAAATTTTTTTTTCAAAATTTTGCAAAAATTTCTTATTTTTCTAGGAAAATTTTCTCATTTTTATAGGAATATTTTCAAAAATTTATTATTTTTATGGGATTTTTTTTTTTTTAATAATTTCTTATTTATATGGAAATTTTTTTTAATAATTTCTTATTTTTATAGGAAATTTTTTTAAATTTTTTAGGAAATTTTTCAAAAATTTCTTTATTTTTTAGGAAATTTTTCAAAAATTTCTTTATTTTTATAGGAAATTTTTCAAAAATTTCTTATTTTTATCAGAAATTTTTCAAAAATTTCTTGTTTTTAAAGGATTTTTTTTAATTTCTTATTTTCATAAGAATTATTTCCAAAAATTTAATTTTTTTAATATTTATAATTTTTTAATTTTATAATTTTTAATATTTTTACAGAAATTTTTTAAGAATTTCATATTTTTATCGAAAATTTTTAAAAAATTTCTTATTTTTATAGGAAATTTTTCAAAAATTTTTCATTTTTATAGGAAATTTTTCAAAAAATTCTTATTTTTATAGGGAATTTTTCAGAAATTTCTTATTTTGATAGGAAATTTTTTAAAAGTTTCTTATTTTTATTAGAAATTTTTCAAAAATTTCTTATTTTTATAGGAAATGATTAAAAAATTTATTTTTTTATAAGAATTTAAAAAAAAATTCTTATTTTTATAGAAAATTCTTCAAAAATTTCTTATTTTTATAGACAATTTTTCAAAAGTTTCTTATTTTTATAGAAAAATTTTCAAAACTTTCTTGTTTTTATAGGAAATTTTTATTAAAAATTTCTTATTTTTAAGGATTTTTTTTAATTTATTATTTTTATTGGAAATTTTTAAAAAAATTTATTGTATTTTATAAAATTTCTTATTTTAAAAAGAATTTTTTCAAATATTTCTTATTTTAAAAGGATTTTTTTAAATGTCTTTTTTAATAGGAAATTTTTCAAAAATTTCTTATTTTTTATAGAAATTTTTCAAAAATTTCTTATTTTTATAGGAAATTTTTCAAAAATTTCTTATTTTTAAAAATTTAAAAATTTCTTATTTTCAAAGGAATTTTTTCCAAAAATTTCATATTTTTATAGGAAATTTTACAAACATTTTCTATTTTTATAGGAAATTTTTTTAAATTTTTCTAGTTTTATAGATAATTTTTCAAAATTTTCTTATTTTAATATAAAATTTTTCAAAAATTTCCTATTTTGAAAGGATATTTTTTTTAATTTATTATTTTTATAGGAAAGTTTTCAAAAATTTCATATTTTTATAGGAAATTTTTCAAAAATTTCATATTTTAATAGGAAATTTTTCAAAAATTTCTTATTTTTATAGGAAATTTTTCAAAAATTTCTTATTTTTATAGGAAATTTTTCAAAAATTTCTTATTTTTATAGGAAAATTTTTAAAAAATTTCTTATTTTTATTGGAAATGTTTTAAAAATTTCTTATTTTATAGGAAATTTTAAAAAATTTCTTATTTTTGTAGGAAATTTTTCAAAAATTTTCTATTTTTATAGGAAATTTTTTAAAAAATTCTGATTTTTATAGGAAATTTTTTAAAAATTTCAGATTTTTATAGGAAATTTTTTAAAAATTTCTTATTTTTGTAAGATTTTATTAAAATTTCTTATTTTCATAGCAGTTTTTTAAAAATTTCATATTTTGACAGAAAATTTTTCAAAAAATTCATATTTTTTAGGAAATGTTTGAAACATTATATCTTATTTTTATAGCAAAATTTTCAAAAATTTCATATTTTTTATAGAAATTTTTCAAAAATTTCTTATTTTTATAGGAAATTTTTAAAAAATTTCTTATTTCTAAAAATTTAAAAATTTCTTATTTTCAAAGGAATTTTTTCCAAAAATTTCATATTTTTACAGGAAATTTTACAAACATTTTCTATTTTTGTAGGAAATTTTTTAAAAATTTTCTATTTTTATAGATAACTTTTCAAAATTTTCTTATTTTAATTTAAAATTTTTCAAAAATTTCCTATTTTGAAAGGATATTTTTTTTAATTTATTATTTTTATAGGGAAGTTTTCAAAAATTTCATATTTTTATAGGAAATTTTTCAAAAATTTCATATTTTAATAGGAAATTTTTCAAAAATTTCTTATTTTTATAGGAAAATTTAAAAAAAATTTCTTATTTTTATTGGAAATGTTTTAAAAATTTCTTATTTTAAGGAAATTTTAAAAAATTTCTTATTTTTATAGGAAATTTTTCAAAAATTTTGTATTTTTATAGGAAATTTTTCAAAAATTTCTGATTTTTATAGGAAATTTTTTAAAAATTTCTGATTTTTATAGGAAATTTTTTAAAAATTTCTTATTTTTGTAAGATTTTTTTAAAAATTTCTCATTTTTATAGCAGTTTTTTAAAAATTTCATATTTTGACAGAAAATTTTTCAAAAAATGCATATTTTTTAGGAAATGTTTGAAACATTATATCTTATTTTTATAGCAAAATTTTCAAAAATTTCATATTTTTTATAGAAATTTTTCAAAAATTTCTTATTTTTATAGGAAATTTTTAAAAAATTTCTTATTTTTAAAAATTTAAAAATTTCTTATTTTCAAAGGAATTTTTTCCAAAAATTTCATATTTTTATAGGAAATTTTACAAACATTTTCTATTTTTGTAGGAAATTTTTTAAAAATTTTCTATTTTTATAGATAACTTTTCAAAATTTTCTTATTTTAATTTAAAATTTTTCAAAAATTTCCTATTTTGAAAGGATATTTTTTTTAATTTATTATTTTTATAGGAAAGTTTTCAAAAATTTTATATTTTTATAGGAAATTTTTCAAAAATTTCATATTTTAATAGGAAATTTTTCAAAAATTTCTTATTTTTATAGGAAAATTTTAAAAAAATTTCTTATTTTTATTGGAAATGTTTTAAAAATTTCTTATTTTAAGGAAATTTTAAAAAATTTCTTATTTTTATAGGAAATTTTTCAAAAATTTTCTATTTTTATAGGAAATTTTTCAAAAATTTCTGATTTTTATAGGAAATTTTTTAAAAATTTCTGATTTTTATAGGAAATTTTTTAAAAATTTCTTATTTTTGTAAGATTTTTTTAAAAATTTCTCATTTTTATAGCAGTTTTTTAAAAATTTCATATTTTGACAGAAAATTTTTCAAAAAATTCATATTTTTTAGGAAATGTTTGAAACATTATATCTTATTTGTATAGCAAATTTTTCAAAAATTTCATATTTTTATAGCAATTTGATTTGTTAGATTTCATATCTCAAATTTCTCTCAGTCCACAGTTAAAATATTCAAAAAATTGTGGTACTTCTTAATAGTTGCTCAGATCATGCTGTGAGTTGGGTATCGATTATAATACGATAAAGCATCTAAGCATAATATGATCAATATTTTTTTTTGAAATTTTCAGTTCATTGACTTCTTCAATCGTATTTTTTAGTACAAAATATATTTTTATAATTTCCTCTATAAAAATTTTTAAGCCAAATTATCTTATCCCATAACACAAAAAATATAAAAGCATAAAAAAAGACGTAAAAATTAAATAAAACTTGTATTTAATTTCTGGTACTCGTAACTACATTTAACTTAAATTCCATTGACTGAAATTTTTTTTTAGCCATTACAACACTTAAATGTGATGAAGATGATATTGTGGCAGCAGCCAAGTATCTGGTAGCTGCAGCAGCTTTTGCTGCAACCATCCAGTATCATCTTCAGGGGTAGTAGCAACTCTTGTCCCATAAAGTCTTTGTAAATCACTTGAGAAAATGTTTTAATAAAATTATTATTTCTTGTATGATTTCTATCAAAAAATTTGCGGAAGATTAAAAAACACTTTTGGGATTTTAATAAAAAACACCTGCTGCGCATGCGTGAATGTTAAACGAAATTGTGACATTTTGAAAGCTCCCGCCAATTGAACATTTTTGTTACAGGATTTTTAAGCTAATCGTAGTTTTATTAACAATTCAATTAAAAGTACATGCAGAAATCTCAAATATTGTGTCCATAAATTCATAAAAAAGTATTATCGAACTTATTTAAAGATTTTATTAAGGCTCCTTCATTTGTGGATATTTTGTTTGTAGTAATTGATATTGGGCGACTGTAAATGTTGTAACATATGACAGGATAACAAATTACATATTTTTCAATTTTTAGAAAGTAAAAAATATTGATAAACAAACACACAAGCTGTATTTTCAGTTTTTTTTTCAAAATTTCAGTTTTTTTTTTCAAAATTTATTTTTATAGACGTTTTTAAACATTTTCTATTTTTATAGAAAATTGTTCAAATATTTTTTTTTTTATTTTTATAGGAAATTTTTAAAACATGTTCTATTTTTATAAAAATTTTTTTATAAAAAGGAAATTTTTCAAAAATTTTCTATTTGTATAAAAAATTTTTAAAAGAATTTATATTTTCCTACAAAAGTTTTTAAAAAATGTATATTTTTCTACAAAATTTTTCAAGAATTTTCTATTTTTATAGGAAATTTTTCAAAAATTTTCTATTTTTATAGGAAAATTTTCAAAAATTTTCTATTTTTATAGAAAATTTTTCAAAAATTTTATATTTTTATAGGAAATTTTTCAAAAATTTTATATTTTTATAGGAAATTTTTCAAAAATTTTATATTTTTATAGGAAATTTTTCAAAAATTTTCTATTTTTATAGGAAATTTTTCCAAAATTTTCTATTTTTATAGGAAATTTTTCAAAAATTTTCTATTTTTATAGGAAATTTTTCAAAAATTTTCTATTTTTATAGGAAATTTTTCAAAAATTTTCAATTTTTATAGGAAATTTTTCAAAAATTTTCTATTTTTATAGGAAAATTTTCAAAAATTTTCTATTTTTATAGGAAATTTTTCAAAATTTTTCTATTTTTAAAGGAAATTTTTCAAAAATTTTCTATTTTTATAGGAAATTTTTCAAAAATTTTCTATTTTTATAAGAAATTTTTCATTTTTATAGGAAATTTTTGAAAAATTTCTTATATTTATAGGAAATTTTGCAAAGATATCTTATTTGTATAAGAATTTTTACAAAAATTTCTTGTTTTTAAAGGAAATTTTTGAAAAATTTCTTATTTTTATAAGAAATTTTGCAAAAATTTCTTATATTATAGGAAATTTTGCAAAAATTTCTTATTTTTATACGAAATTTTACAAAACTTTCTTGTTTTTATAGGAATTTTTTCAATAAATTTTTTATTTTGATATGAAATTTTGTAACAATTTCTTATTTTTATAAAAAATTTCTTATTTTTATAGGAAAATTTTCAAAAATTTCCTATTTTTATAGGAAGTTTTTCAAAAATTTCCTATTTTTATAGGAAATTTTTCAAAAATTTCCTATTTTTATAGGAAATTTCCTATTTTTATAGGAAATTTTTCAAAAATTTCCTATTTTTATAGGAAATTTTTCAAAAATTTCTTATTTTTATAGGAAAATTTTCAAAAATTTCCTATTTTTATAGGAAATTTTTCAAAAATTTCCTATTTTTATAGGAGATTTTTCAAAAATTTCCTATTTTTATAGGAAATTTTTCAAAAATTTCCTATTTTTATAGGAAATTTTTCAAAAATTTCCTATTTTTATAGGAAATTTTTCAAAAATTTCCTATTTTTATAGGAAATTTTTCAAAAATTTCCTATTTTTATAGGAAATTTTTCAAAAATTTCCTATTTTTATAGGAAATTTTTTAAAAATTTCCTATTTTATAGGAAATTTTTCAAAAATTTTCTATTTTATAGAAAATTTTTCAAAAATTTTCTATTTTTATAGGAAATTTTTCAAAAATTTTCTATTTTTGTAGGAAATTTTTCAAAATTTTTCTATTTTTAAAGGAAATTTTTCAAAAATTTTCTATTTTTATAGGAAATTTTTCAAAAATTTTCTATTTTTATAGGAAATTTTTCAAAAATTTTCTATTTTTATAGGAAATTTTTCAAAAATTTTCTATTTTTATAGGAAATTTTTCAAAAATTTTCTATTTTTATAGGAAATTTTTCAAAAATTTTCTATTTTTATAGGAAATTTTTCAAAAATTTTCTATTTTTATAGGAAATTTTTCAAAAATTTTCTATTTTTATAGGAAATTTTTCAAAAATTTTCTATTTTTATAGGAAATTTTTCAAAAATTTTCTATTTTTATAGGAAATTTTTCAAAAATTTCCTATTTTTATAGGAAATTTTTCAAAAATTTCCTATTTTTATAGGAAATTTTTCAAAAATTTCCTATTTTTATAGGAAATTTTTCAAAAAAATTTTTATTTTTATAGGAAATTTTTCAAAAAAATTTCTATTTTTATAGGAAAATTTTCAAAAAATTTTCTATTTGAATAGAAAATTTAAAAAAAAAAATTCTATTTAAACAGAATATTTTAAAAAAATGTATATTTTAATAGAAAATTTTTGTTAAGTTAAATATGATTTATATTACAGAAATAAACTTTTGTCATTTAGTGGAAAATTTAACGTTAATCTTCATCTTAAAGTGACAGCTGAAATGTCAAATTATTGCAGCTGCTATTTTGGCATCATTTTATGGCTGTAATTGCATTTAAATGTAAGAATTCAAAAAAATCTCCAAATGTTTTGTAATTTTTTAGACAATTACTAAATGATCTATTATATATAAATTAAAGATGAATTAAAAAAACATCATTAATTCTTAATATCATATTTTAAGATTAATAACAAAAATTTTAAAATTTTTATTTAATTAAATTTTCTTAATTTCATTTAATTTAAATATTGTGAACAAGCAATTAACACTTGCAAATGTTTAAATCATGTTTTAGAAATAATTATTATTTGAACAGTTTTGGTTTTGTTTGATAAATTCTTAAATGAAAAAACCTTGAATTGTGTGCGTTTTTGTTATTTTGCGAATTATTGATTATTTTGTTATTTATTAAATAAAAATTATTTTCAAGCTTAAATGAATACAAATAATGATTTACAATGGTAATAATATGCTTTTTTGCTATCAATTCAACAAACAAATAATTTACATAGAAAAATTATTTGAAAATTTTCCCAACCTGATTTCAATAGAATAAACAGAAATACAATAAAATTGAAAAATTTAACAAAAATGCAGAAGTATCTGCATTAGTTACGAGAAATAATAATATTGAATTTGAAAATAAAACTACATGGTATATTTCATATCTTTAAATAGCCTTCGATAATAAATTTGAAAAATTTAATTGTTTTGGAAAATATATTAAAAATATTCTTTATAAATCTATCAGTCATATTCAATCGTAATACATGCAACTGTGCTTACAAACAATAACAGCATAAGTCAAAAAAGTGGTTAAAAAAAAAATACTTTTCTCTATAAATATTTATAAAATTCTACAAAATTTTGGCTTCTTTGCCCAAAAATTTTGAAAATTTTACTTTTTAAAGAAATATTTCAGAATATTTTACTTTCAGAAAAATCTATTTTTTGGTCTAAAATTTCTATCAATAAATTTAAATATTTAACTTCCTGTTGAAGTTGTTTGTCTTCTAGTTTTTCACTTTTATTATCAGATTTATTTCGTGTTAAAAATTAAATAAATAATTTTTTTTGCTCTTAATGTCCTTCAGTCATAAAAACTCTTGACAGTAAATGACATTTTAATGGCTAAAAGCAAAAAGGTGTCACTGAAAACATGTTGACGTCAATCTATTTATTTGTAAGTTTTTATGTGTCTTAAAACTTTTTGACTACTTCAAAATTTTAAGAATTTTTTTTTAGTTCACTAAAATCATCATTACTGTCTTTCTTTTAACATATAGAACAAGGTCATAATTTAAAGATTTTTTTCCTCAATAAATTATATAGAATTTTCTTTTTTTTTGGTGAAATAACTTCTAACATTTCAACTTAATGATATTTCTTAAAATTAAGTGCCAGTTGACCATTGACAAAAAGCGAAACGAAATGCTACACATTTGTCTTACTCCTTCTAAATTAAAATGGCCTAAAATACCTTTTGAAAGATATGCGATTTAAAGTGGCAACAGTGGGACCGATAAGGGAAAAAATTGTATTAAAAGTTAATTTCTTTTTATATTTCCTATGAATAGTAAATTTTTGAAAAATTTCCTACAAACAGTCAATTTCTGAAAATAATTTTTGAGAAATTGACTATTGATATCAAATTAAATTTTGACAAAATTTCGTAAATTTCCACAAAAAATAGTAAGTTTTCAAAAAATTTCCTAAAAATAGTCAATTTTCGAAAAATTTGCAATAATTAGTCAATTTTCCAAAAATTTCCAATAAATGTTAAATTAAATTTTCGAAAAATTGCCTATAAATAGTCAATTTTCGAAAAATTTCCTATAAAAAGTAAATTTTCAAATAATTTCCTATCAATAGTCAATTTTGGAAAAATTTCCTATAAATAGTCAATTTTCAAAAAATTTTCTATAAATAGTCAATTTTCGAAAAATTTCCTATAAATAGTCTATTTTCGAAAAATTTCCTATAAATAGTCAATTTTCGAAAAATTTAATATAAATAGTCAATTTTCGAAAAATTTCCTATAAATAGTAAATTTTTGAAAAATTTCCTATTAACAGTCAATTTCCAAAAAATTTCCTATAAATAGTCAATTTTCGAAAAATTTCCTATAAATAGTCAATTTTCGAAAAATTTCCTATAAATAGTCAATTTTCGAAAAATTTCCTATAAATAGTCAATTTTCGAAAAATTTCCTATAAATAGTCAATTTTCGAAAACTTCCTATTAATAGTAAATGTTCAAAAATTTTTTTTTTAATTTCTTTTTTTTTTTTTTTTTCGTTGCTGCTAAAAAAGTGGCTCTGATTTAAGGAAAATGTAACAAATTGTATTTTTGCCCCATAATTATATGTTTTTGCCCTTTTGCTTGAAAGAAAATTTGTTTTAATTTCTTCATATAAATTTTCATTTCATAAATTAAGAGCTTTTTTGTTTTGCAAAGTTATAACAAGTTAAGACTAAGGTATAATTAAATAGAAGTGTTTAAAAAGTACTCTTCTATCATTTTGACACCTTAAGTAGAAATTATTGTATATATTTAAAGAATTTTGGGATGAACAATTTTAAAGGTGTTTGTTCTATCAGTATATGAAAATTTCACTAAGTTTTTACGAAACAAAAAAAAAATTAGGAATAATTTTAATATGATTTTATTTTCGTTTAAACCCTTAATCATTTTCAAAAAAATTCTTTAAAATTATAATGAATAACTTAATTTTTCACTTTTAAATTTTATAACCTGTTTAGATCCTTTAGCAATATAATATCCTTCCAAAACTGAAAATCAATTTCAAATTCTCAATAATTCTATATTCAAGGAAAAACATAATAACGTTGTTTGTTAGAAACATTTTGTTAATGGTTGTTAATAATAGGAAAGACATTTAAAAAGCTCGTCTTAGAAAACTCCCAGAAAATGATTTGATTTGAATGGAATTTTTACAATGTTTTCATGAGTAGTTACAGTTTAACATTAACATTAAAAAACATTTTCGTTAGCAATTTGGCAAAGTAATAAAAACTTAAGCAAAATGTTTTTTTAGATTACATTTCCTTCAAAAACATGTGAAATTAGACCGACTAGCAAATAATTAAAGTTTATGTTAAAAGCCAAAAAAGCCCCTAAGGCGAAAATGATAAAAGCAACAATTTTAACTTTATTATTGTCCTTTTTAATGTTTTCATTCTCATTAATTTTCATAAGAATTTTGTTGGTATGTATGTGTGTGTGAGGAAATCCTTGATGATCCAGCAGTTCAAATTGATGGAACCTCTATGAAAATTTTTATGTGGCAGGTTTCAAAAATTTATAATAGATAGGAATTTTTTTTAAAATTTCCTATAAATGTGTCAATTTGCGAAAAATTTCTTATAAATAGTCAATTTTCGAAAAATTTCCTATAAATAGTAAATTTTACAAAAATTCCCTAAAAATAGTTAATTTTCGAAAAATTTCCTATAAATAGTAAATTTTCGCAAAAATTCCTATTAATAGTCAATTTTCGAAAAATTTCCTATAAATAGTAAATTTTCGAAGAATAGTAAATTTTCGAAAAATTTCCTATAAATAGTAAATTTTCCAAAAATTTCCTATAAATAGTAAATTTTCCAAAAATATCCTATAAATAGTAAATTTTTGAAAAATTTTCTATTAATAGTCAATTTTCGTAAAATTTCCTATAAATAGTCATTTTTCGTAAAATTTTCTATAAATAGTCAATTTTCGAAAAATTTCCTGTAAATAGTCAATATTCGAAAAATTTCCTACAAATAGACAATTTTCGAAAAATATCCTATAAATAGTCAATTTTCGAAAAATTTCCTGTAAATTGTCAATTTTCGAAAAATTTTCTATAAATAGTCAATTTTCGAAAAATTGCCTATAAATAGTCAATTTTCGAAAAATTACCCATAAAAAGTAAATTTTTAAAAAATTTTCAATAAATAGTCAATTATCGAAAAAGTTCCTATAAATAGTCAATTTTCGAAAAATTTCCTATAAATAGTAAATTTTCGAAAAAATTCCTTTAAATGGTCAATTTTCGAAGAATTTCCTTTAAATATTAAATTTTCAAAAAATTTCCTATGAATAGTCAATTTTCGAAAAATTTCCTATTAATAGTCAATTTTCGAAAAATTTCCTATAAATAGTCAATTTTCGAAAAATTTCCTATAAATAGTCAATTTTCGAAAAATTTCCTATAAATAGTAAATTTTACAAAAATTCCCTAAAAATAGTTAATTTTCGAAAAATTTCCTATAAATAGTAAATTTTCGCAAAAATTCCTATTAATAGTCAATTTTCGAAAAATTTCCTATAAATAGTAAATTTTCGAAGAATAGTAAATTTTCGAAAAATTTCCTATAAATAGTAAATTTTCCAAAAATTTCCTATAAATAGTAAATTTTCCAAAAATATCCTATAAATAGTAAATTTTTGAAAAATTTTCTATTAATAGTCAATTTTCGTAAAATTTCCTATAAATAGTCATTTTTCGTAAAATTTTCTATAAATAGTCAATTTTCGAAAAATTTCCTGTAAATAGTCAATATTCGAAAAATTTCCTACAAATAGACAATTTTCGAAAAATATCCTATAAATAGTCAATTTTCGAAAAATTTCCTGTAAATTGTCAATTTTCGAAAAATTTTCTATAAATAGTCAATTTTCGAAAAATTGCCTATAAATAGTCAATTTTCGAAAAATTACCCATAAAAAGTAAATTTTTAAAAAATTTTCAATAAATAGTCAATTATCGAAAAAGTTCCTATAAATAGTCAATTTTCGAAAAATTTCCTATAAATAGTAAATTTTCGAAAAAATTCCTTTAAATGGTCAATTTTCGAAGAATTTCCTTTAAATATTAAATTTTCAAAAAATTTCCTATGAATAGTCAATTTTCGAAAAATTTCCTATTAATAGTCAATTTTCGAAAAATTTCCTATAAATAGTCAATTTTCGAAAAATTTCCTATAAATAGTCAATTTTCGAAAAATTTCCTATAAATAGTCAATTTTTGAAAAATTTCCTATATATAGTCAATTTTCGAAAAAATTTCCTATAAATACTCAATTTTTGAAAAATTTCTTATAAATAGTCAATTTTCGAAAAAAATCCTATAAATGGTCAATTTTCGATAAATTTCCTTTAAATAGCCAATTTTCGAAAAATTTCCTTCAAATAGTCAATTTTCGAAAAATTTTCCATAAATAGTCAATTTTCGAAAAATATCCTATGAATATTTAATTTTATAAAAATTTCCTATAAATAGTGAATTTTCGAAAAAATTCCTTTAAATATTAAATTTTTGAAAAATTTCCTTCATATATTAAATTTTTGAAAAATTTCCTATAAATAGTCAATTTTCGAAAAATTTTCTATAAATAATCAATTTTCGAAAAATATCCTATAATAGTCATTCGAAAAATTTCCTATAAATAGTAAATTTTCGAAAAATTTCCTGTAAATAGTAAATTTTCGAAAAATTTCCTATAAATGGTCAATTTTCGAACAATTTCCTATAAATAGTAAATTTTCCAAAAATTTCCTATGAATAGTAAATTTTCGAAAAATTTCCCATAAATAGTCAATTTTTTAAAAATTTCCTATAAATAGTAAATTTTCGAAAAATTTCCTATAAATAGTCAATTTTCGAAAAATTTCCTATGAATGGTAAATTTTCGAAAAATTTCCCATAAATAGCCAATTTTTTAAAAATTTCCTATAAATAGTAAATTTTCGAAAAATTTCCTATAAATAGTCAATTTTCGTAAAATTTCCTATGATTAGTAAATTTTCGAAAAATTTCCCATAAATAGCCAATTTTTTAAAAATTTCCTATAAATAGTAAATTTTCGAAAAATTTCCTATAAATAGTCAATTTTTGAAAAATTTCCTATACATAGTTAATTATCGAAAAATTTCCTATAAATAGTCAATTTCCGAAAAATAGTCAATTTTCAAAAAATTTTCCATAAAAAGTAAGTTTTTGTAAAATTTCCTATAAATACAAAATTTTTGAATTTTTTTTTTTTTTTTTAAATAGTAATTTTTCGAAAAATTCCCTTAAAAAGTCAATTTACGAAAAATTTCCTATAAATAGTCCGAATAATTTGAGTAATAATAATAATCTTGAAATTTGAACTTGCCGGGCAACATTTCCTTTTCCTATTTGTAATTTCTTTTAACATGATATTTTAAGTGTTTGTTTGTTATTGTTGTTAACATTCCTTCATACATTTATTTGGGTATTAACAAGAATTTCTGATTCTGAAAATTCATAAGAGACTATGAATGTAAAAGATATAAAAATTGTCTTTATGATTTTCTTGGAAATACAATATTAAGATGAAACATTTAAATGGTGGTTTCTATCACACCCAAAACATTTGGGGTTTCATTATTGTTCTTGGTAGAAGTCAACAAGTTTCAGAATCACTCAATATTTTAGCATAAAGAATTTTAATCCTTAAGGAATAGACAATTTAAAAAAATAGCTGAAGTAATAAATATAGTTATTTTAAAAGTAGGATTTACATTTTATTTAATTAAAGATAAAAAATTTCGCCTGCCTTAGTAGGATTTGAATCCGGGCTATAATTTTTAAATTACCATTTAAATTACAAATAATGAATTAAAAGTAATTGGGTAGTTATGTTGTAGTTATTACATGATAATGCAATGATCAGGTACATTCCATTATCAAAGTTTTAATGGGTAGATTTTATAATTAAGTTCGATAGATAGGAAACGTAACAAAAATTTTAAAATATGTATCAGAGAACTTCAAAATCACGGGATTTCTTGATTTCATTCAGCACAAAAATTTTTGTTCATTTTAAAGAATAAAGAAAAATTCAACGTGATTAAAAATCATATTCATTCTACTGTACACATCAAATTCTGATTTTGTGAATAATTAACAAAAGCATTTTATGAACAAGTTCGCACAGGCAAGAGAAGGGCTTGCAGTAAATTCATCGTGTCCAAACGATCTTATTCTCATTAACACACACAACATGTTTGAACCGAATGTCTATATGAATTGAGCAATATAATATGCCAACAATACAAACAACATTTACAATTCAACATTGATAAGTGAGCTTATTTGAATTTTTCATCATTTTGAATTTGTTTATCAAAGGCAAAATTAGAAGGAATACGCATTGGAAAATGCACAGTGGTTTATAAGATTTTTTTTATTAGTTTGGTAACTTTTTAATTGACGTAGTAAATAGAGAAAAATGTGAATGTATAATTATTATATATATTATATAACAATTATATAACATTCTAATTGTATAATTGAATAGAGCAATAAGAGTTATTCAGAAAAATATATATATATACACAGTGAGATGGAATATATAGAAAAATTATTTTTATGCTAAACATTCAATCGTTTTTATAGAAAATGTTTTATTTTTTAAGTAAAAAATACGTTTATATTTTCTTTATAGAAAAAGTAAGTTTTTCTATAGAAAAAGTAAGTTTTTCTATAGAAAAAGTAAGTTTTTCTATAGAAAATGTAAGTTTTTCAATAGAAAAAGTAAGTTTTTCTATAGAAAAAGTAAGTTTTTCTATAGAAAAAGTAAGTTTTTCTATAGAAAAAGTAAGTTTTTCTATAGAAAAAGTAAGTTTTTCTATAGAAAAAGTAAGTTTTTCTATAGAAAACGTATGTTTTTCTATTGAAAAAGTAAGTTTTTCTATTGAAAAAGTAAGTTTTTCTATAGAAAAAGTAAGTTTTTCTATAGAAAAAGTAAGTTTTTCTATAGAAAAAGTAAGTTTTTCTATAGAAAACGTAAGTTTTTCTATAAAAAAATTAAATTAACATTTTCTTACAAAAATTACCTATTTTGTCTAGGCAATACGAATAGACATCAAAAACCAATGTAAACTAAAATAAAAAAAAGATCTTACCTTTGAACAAATTCATACACAATGATTTCTTGCTTTTTGCATTTCAATGTTTATCAGATTTTTGTATGTTTAGTGGAAAAGCAAAGCACGCGAATGGACAAGTTTGATTCGACCTATGACAAAAATAAGACTTTATTCAACATGCGAGTTGTTCGATTGCCTTAAAATGAACAACATGTATACAAGTTCGAACAAGTTTGATTAATTCATTCACTCCCAGTTTAAAGAAAATCATTTTCAATGAAGGGAAATATGTTCGGTTGCTTTAAAATGAACAGCAAAAGAGTGTGTGTAGGCAAGTTTGATCTTTTACAAATAAAAGACAAGTTTTTTGTGCCTTTGTTATTGTTGAATGTTTTTTAATCAGCAAGTGAAGTTCTCTGATATGTATACTTTCAGATATTTCAAATTTTTGTAATTTTTATATGTATTTACCTTCAAAATCTATTCCCATTTAAATTGGTTTCCTGCATACGGACCAATATAATAATAGACCCTTTCTTCCACTCCATACACTTTTAAATCTTCCTATACAAACAAAAAAGGAAACCCTTAAGTATAACTTTGAGGAAAAAGGATATTGTCACTAACATCATCATCATCGTCGTCGTAGTCATCAAAAGAAATAATAAAGAAGAAACTTAATATTTATTCAATGACCTTTTTTCCTATTCCGTTGACAACAATTTAGCAGAACTTTTACACTCGATGGCTGTCAAATCTATAATTTGCATATTTTATGTGTAAACAAGTCCTTAGAAATGTCAAGAAGGAAAATAGAAAAATAAACCGAAAGAAAAATAAAACGAAATGAAAGTCAGGAATTTGTGTGTTTTTCGTTCTTTCGAAACGAAAATTGAAATAAATACAAGCTCATAAATGTTTATGGTTTGTTGAATTTTTGTTGAAAACTTTTGCCAACTCCTGGCAACATATGTCCTTCTTGTAAAGGATTGTCTACATGAAGGTTAGTGTGTGGGCATGAAGTGTGTGTGTGTGTGTGCGTATTCATGAAGTTTTCAAATTTTCTTAACAGGATACAGACAGACTTTTATGCAACAACATTGTGCGTGTCTATATTATTTTATTTAAATCTAGTTTATTAACCCTCCGTCATGCATATGTTTCGGTGGTCACATACGTAGCGCATGTATCTGGCCAGATACACTATGTATTTCAATACATTAATGTGAAAAAAAAAATATATTTTTTTATAATATTATCTTATCTTATATTCTTATATTAGAATGGCTATCTCGAAACGGCTCTAACGATTTTGATACAATTTGGACAGTGGGTACCTTTTTTGATGTATAGGTCGAAGAGAAGGGACTTTTGGAACTTTTCCTCTGAGAGGTAAAAACGGGTAAAAAGGTATAGAAATTTTAAACAGCTATGAAAATAAGCGGACAGGTGTTTGGTACTTTTTTGAAACTATGTCCGATAGGGGGTAAAAAGGGTGAAAATAGTTTTTTTGGTACTTTTTTAACTCACTCTTATATTTTAAACCAAAGAATATAGAAAGGAACTTTGTACTGCAGTCAATAGATGTGAAAGAAATATTGAACATGTATTTGGTACTTTTTTGATTTTGGGGCCAAAATGGGTAAAAAAGAGATAAAATGATAACTTTACATCTCAAAAGTAATATGAATAGGAATTATGTTAACTGCGTTTTAATAAAATGTACCGAATTCAATTGGTACCAAAGAAGTACCAAATAAGCATATGGAACTTTTTGAAAGTAGTGGATAAAAAGGGGAAAAAATGAGTAATGTTATAACTTTTAACCAAATGAATGTTTGTAAGTATGTCCTTTATAGAATAGTAAACTGTGAATTTAATCATATTATGCTCTTTAGCGAAGATATTGCGGATAAGTCGGCAAAGGTTTTTAAGTTGGTAGGACTAATTTCCGTTAGGTGGCGCCACTGAAAATTACTAAAAATTAATTAATTTGTTAACTGTATATTTGATCATGCTATGACCTTTAGCAAAGTTGTAGCGCATGAGCCGGCGAAGGTTTTTTTGTTGGTCTGAATAATTTCCGACAGGTGGCGCTACTGAAAATTACTCAAAGTCAATTTTATCGTAAGGTGTACATTAAATCATGCCATAATCTTTAGCAAAGTTGTTGCACATGAGCCGACGAAGGTTTCTTAATTGAAATGAAGAAATTTCGACAGGTGGCGCCACTGAAATTAGACAATTTAATCGTAAGTTGTACATTTAATCATGCTATGATCTTTAGCAAAGTTGTTGCGGATAAGCCGACGAAGGTTTATGAATTGGAATGATCTAAGTCCAACAGGTGGCGCCATTGAAAACTACTCAAAATGAAAAAAATCGGCTATAATATTTACCAAAGTTGTTGCGCATGAGTCGACGGAGGTTTCTGTTGGTATGACCAATTTCCAAAATTTTTCAAAATGAGTTAATCTGTTAACTATGCAAACTATGTGTTGATCGGACAAAATAAATCAAATAATTCAAAATTAACTGAATATTTGCACAAAATGCTTATCATAATGCTCCGAGCAAGGCTCGGTCAACCAGGTACTATTGTTATATTGTTCACAAGCCAGACAGATAAATATTTGCAATTTTTTCTTAGCACAAGTAGTTAGTACATATCAAAACAACTACCCAGGAAAGTTATATATATTATATTATTGTGGCAATAACCAGCCGCCGAAAGAGTACCGATGAGTGCATCCAATTCCAATTAAATTAGCTACATTCCACTTCTCGACTATAGATTTTCCATGGCGATTCATTTCAGAAATTGTGTATAACAAAGGAAAGGATTTTCGGCAGCATAATTGTCACTATCAAACACTTCATTTGGTTCGATGACTAAATAATTTTCGATATCTTAGGCAAAGTCATCATTTGGCATATAATTTGTACTAAGCTACAATAATTCAGAGTGCAAATATAGTGCAGTTTCAGTTGATTTGAGTAAACAAACGCAAAAACATTAAATTCAAATAAAATACATAATTCTTCATACAAACTACAAGTGTATCTGCCTAGTAAAACTTTTCATTACCAAATAATGAGTTAAACAGTTAAACTATTGAACACGAACTACTTACTCATTCGCTGTTTAAGTCATTACATTAACATGGGGATGTCATTGGAGGCAAGTACTTACCAATTGCAGAAAAGTAATGACTTGGATAAGCAATTTGAAAGCAACAACAACAACAGCAACAATTTTTTTGTTGTTGTTTTATTAAAAACATATATTTTTAAATGAAATACAAAATTTTTTTTATGATCCCATGGGGGCTCGAACCCAGACCCTCCGACTGCTAGGCAGAGACTCTTCCACTGAGCTACTTCATATGTTGAAAACTTAGCAGCTTGTAATTAATATAAACAATTTTTATTTTTAGATCCAAAATCATGTGAAAATAACTTTGTTTTTCCCTGCTTTTTTTTGATTTGTTGTAATTTTTGGAAAAATATTTTTATACGATTTTTTGTAATTATTTTAAAACTTTTTTAAAATTATTTTAAAACTTTTTTAAAATTATTTTAAAACTTAAACAATTTAAATCTTCTTTTTTGTATAAGTTTTTACATAAGATTGACTCTTACTTACTTAAATGTTACAACCTGTTAAGGTCAAAGTCTGAGCATATTTTAGAATTCCATGGATTTCGATCTTGTGCGAATATTCTCCAATTTTATAGGCCAAGCTTTAAAAAATGTTCCTCTACTTGGTCTTTCTATCGAAGTTTCGGACATCCTCCTCTAATATTAGGTAGTGAGACATTTCAATTCTAATTTTATCCTATTCATTGTATTTTTTTTCCAGAGAGGGTTACTAGCCCGTAATCCTAACCCATCTTTATCGATCTTATGGGACAACTCTCGGAACATGTTAGCTCACAATATTAATGGGTGTTAAACTAGCTCCCCGGGTGATACCATGAGGAGGTGTGTGTCCACAGTTGAGATGAAGGATGACCCAGATAAGTTGGGCTTACCAAGTTAAGACCAATTAGAATCGTGTTTGGTATTCAACATCCCCTACATAATCAAAATTGACTCATGATGGTATTTTTTCATTAACGTGAGTTAGTTTTACAAATTTTTTTTACAGAAGATAATATTTAAGTTCTTAAAATTCAAAAATCATTTAAAAAGACTCTTTTAATAAAAAAAAAACTAAAAAAAATTGTTGCCCTTGGTGGGATTTGAACCGGGGCCATTCAGTTTAAATTACCATCTTAATTACAAATAAGTACTTCTGTAATAACTTATTATTTATTCGGATGGTATGTTGTAGTCGTTACAAGGTAACCAGTTATCAGAGTACTTGCCATTACCAAAGTTTTGCTGGGTGGCCAGATACATGCGCTACGTATGTGATGTGTTGATGAAAAAACTCACACAAATTGTTTTTGTTGTGTTTTTATAATCTTTTTATACCCTTCACCAATAGGTGAAAGGGTATTATAAGTTTGTGATTCCGTTTGTAATTTTTTTATTAGTGATCGTAGACCCCATAAAAATTATACCGATCGACTCAGAATCGGGAGGAAAATCGATTAAGCGATGTCCGTCTGTCTGTCTGTCTGTCTGTCTGTCTGTCCGTCTGTCTGTCTGTCTGTTGAAATCAAGTTTCTGAAGCCCCTGGAGGGTGGACCTACATAAATTATATACCAGATTTTAGGAAATTCTCCCGCAATGAACGCTATTAAATTTCATTAAAATCGGTTTATAGACACCGAAAATATCGAAAAAATACCAAAAATTAGACGAAAATTTTAAAATTTTTGATTGAAACACACTTTTAAATAATAAGAGAAACAAGGTACTCCTGGTGTACATGTGACAATATATTATATATCAGATTGTAGGAAATGGTTCCCCAAATCACTGAGATACAGCCAAAACACTAAATTTGATGTATCGCAAATTGCCCAAAGTACGCGTTAGAGAATGTTTGTTGAAACAATGAAATGCAGAAATAGGAAAAACCATCCTCCTGGAGCACGGACATACATAAATTTTATATCAGATTTCAGGAAATTCCCCCGCCAAGCACATTATAAAATTTTATCAAAAGCGGTCCATAAACAACTGAGATACCGCCAAAACACTACTTGTGATGTACAGCAAATTGCCCAAAGTACGTGTCTAAGAAATTTTGTTGACATTTTGTAAATATTGTTTCAGCGATATCTCAGGTGTTTATGGACCGATTGTGATGAAATTTGACAGCGTTCTTTGTGGGAGGATTTCCTAAAATCTGATATAAACTCCACAAATCTGATTATGAATACCATTCAAGTTGTACCGATCGTCTCAGAATCGGCAGGATAATCGATTTCGCGACGTCCGTCCGTCTGTTTGTCCGTCTGTCTACCTGTCTGTCCGTTAGTCCGTCTACCTGTCTGTCCTTTTTTCTGTTGTAGTCAAGTTTTTGGAGCTCAGGGTGAGACGATATCCTAAAATTTTGTGTAAAATGCATATGGGTATACCTTCCAGGAGCTCCACAAATCTGATTTTAGCAGACAGACACACTGCATTTATCTTAATTCTATGTCTGACTTTTGAACTTTATGATTACATTTGAGTATGGTTTATATATCAAATTATAGGTAATCTTCCTAGGAAGTACAAAAATGCAGCTAAGTATATGATATCCGTTCAAAACCTACATATGTATGTATGTATCTCACATATCAACGAAAATTTAAATTGTTTAATTGCAATTGGGAGAAATCCGTTCACGTTTGACTATTGCTCCCGTATAACTTCGCCTAAGGCAATCTCTTAGTAGCTAATAAATGACAAATTATAATTATCTATCTATTATAATAGATACGATGATGGCATTTAGTATAAAGACGTTGTACAATATCGTTATTCAGGGCTATCTCTTGAAAAGTTCGGCTTTGAAAATTGGCGAGCTCGGTTCAAATTTTCTGTTATCTCCCATATAACCCCGACCGGGAATCACTTTAATGCTGATAAATTAAATCACGTTATAATTGCACAAAGAACTAGAGCAAAACTTTCCACATATCCATCGGACAGATCGCAAGAACAATGCATCCCAAATATTATTGTTGAAGTATTCATCTTAATTAGTTAACTAATTTCAGATTAATAAGTAAATCTTCAATAAATTTTCCGCCAAAGCTGATATCCATTCATAGCTAGCTATATATTTCACGCATGTATCTAAAACTAAGAGTGTATACCTTATAATTCTAAGGCTTGTATACATTGACAATCATTGTTAAAACTTTGACCTAAATCAGTCCGCTAACTTCAGAGTTTTACATAACTAATCATTAACCTTTAATAGTTGGATAATTCGTATGAATTAAAGTACACAACCCTCACTGGGCACTGTGTTTTTGGGTTGTGTGCCAGAATACTTAATCTTCATCAAATCTATGTACTCTTGCAAATCTAAGGGCATCTACATTTTGAAGCATCTTTTCTGCATGGTTTATCTGGTCTATCGAACTTTAGAATCCAAATGACGCTGCCTTATACATCAGCCACCTGCCCAACCTAACCTTTGGGTCCATAACTATTCTAGATGATGACGCCACCGAAAAGCTTTTCGTTTCCCGGCCAGAGTTGATTGTCATTTGAGCCCTTTTTATAGCATTTTACATCACTTTGGCCAAAACTTCCTCACATTCTTGACGGATATTGTCTTTAAGAGCTGTAAGAGTCTGAGGCTTGTTGACATAAACCCGCGACTTCAAAAAGCTCCACAAAAAGAAGTCTGCAGCGATCAAATCAGGCGATCTTGCTGGCCAGTGCAAATCGCCAAAACGGAAGATTAGGCGCCCGGGAAATGCATCCTTCAGCATATCGGTTGTGGCACGTGCAGTGTATGCCGTTGCACCGTCCTGTTGGAACCACATGTTTTCCAATCCCAATTCATCAAGTTGCGGCAAACGGAACTCGTTAATCATTGCTCTGTAGCGCTCACCATTCACAGTAACCGTATGGCCCGCTACGTCTTTGAATAAAAAAGGTCCGATGACTCCTCCAGCGAAAAAAGCACACCATACAATGACATTGAGCGGGTGTAATAGCTCTTTGTGGGTTACACGCGGATTTTCACGTAAATTTTGCTTATTTACGTACCCAGTAAGATGGAAATGGGCCTCATCACTCATGATTATTTTTAATGAAAAATCGTCTTCCTCTTGGTGGTGATTAAGGATGGCTTGAGCGTATGTTAGACGCGATTGGCGGTCAGCAGCTAACAGCTGATGCACCGTCTGGACTTTGTACGGAAACATCTTCAAATTTTTTACCAAAATTCGCTGTAAAGACCGTTGACTGATACCCATTTGCGTGGCACGTCGTCTGATCGATGTCGACGGCGCTTCCATGACATCCTCTGCTACAGCAGCAATATTCTCTGCAGAACGGCGACTCCGGGGTCTGCCACGCCTGGCAGCATCTCGTGTTGTGCCAGTCTCTTCGAGGCGAGCAGTATTTCACCAGTAGGCGTTGGACGGCTAGGAAATCTGCGACGAAACTCACGTTGTGCCAAAGTCACCTACCGATTTTTGGCCAAATAAATAGTCACCAATATTCCGCGTTCTGGAGCAGTGTAGAGTAACATCGTTTATTAACGTGTAATTTGCAAGTGTTTACTACACAAATGCCAAAACAGAATTGACATTAGGGCCCAATCGCAAAATTTAGAGCATTTTCTGATAGAAGGATTACTTTTGCGCCACCTTGTACTAGAATAACCAAATATTGCTAGGAATTACATTTAGTATGAACAAAAGAAAATTAATATACATATGAAGCATTTGTGTGGGGCTCAACTAAGTCAGTAATCAGAAACTATATAATTATCAATATATTCATACGATTTTGTATTTTACTTTTGAAACACTATTGGTGAAGGGTATCCAAGATTCGGCAATGCCGAATATACCACTCTTACTTGTTTTTTCATAAAACGATAGCTAACAATATTTGTAGAGGGTATCTGGAGACTCAAGCAGCTAAATGCATTATAAATTTATTTAAATCACTGTTAAATTCTTAAATGATCTGGCCAGATACATGCGCATGTCGGAGGGTTAAAGAATTTTCTCTTCAGCAGTTGAAGAATGTTTTAAAATAAAACCCATTTAACTTATTTTACTGTTTGTTAAACTATTTCAGTTTTAACTCAATTTTTTCTTAAAGAAGATTTTACTCGATACTTTTGATTTTCCACAAAAATTGCAGTTTTTTTTAGGTTTTTCTTTAAATCGGATTTCCTTGGAATTTTTACAATTACATTTAAAAGACGAAATGACATTTTTTGTGTTGTATAGAAACATTCGAAAGAATGCAGATAACTCAGTAGTTCCTACATAATAGTTCGTTTAAAATATATATAATCCTTCGGCCAATCCTTTATAATGAAATTTTATAAAAATTTTCTTTTAAATCAAGGACTTAACAATTTCATGTAAAAATTGTCTGTTTGTTTTGATATTATAGAAAGACTTTTTTATGATATATAATATTTTAAAAATGTTTGTTATTATTATAATAGGCATGACTTGGTTTTAGAAATTTATTAAGCACAAGTTTAAATAAATTCAAACAAAGTTAGAAATATATGAGAAAATATTTGCTTATGACATAAATGCAATTTAACTTATGAATTAAACAAAATGTTTTTGCAAAAGAATAATAGCATTTGTAAAACAAAATTTTTAATTAAAACAAGCTAGAAAGTTTAATAGTCACTCAAGACCGACTAGAAGTTAATCTTTATTATCAAATCATCATATGACCACCACGAGAAATGTTGCAAGCACTGATTTTTTTAATGTAATTTTCGACCACTTTTTGACATATATTGGGCGTTATTTTAGCTATCGCACTTCAATTTTTTTTCACAATTTTGCCAATTGCTTACGTAATTAGAAAATTTCTAATATACAAATTTTTATAGGCAAATTTTGTTTATAGAACATTTTTTATAAACAAATTTCTATAGAAAATTTTTCATATAATTTTTATACAAAATTTTTTAACTACAAATTTTTTATAGAAAATTTTTCTACTAAAATTTTTTTTATAGAAAATTTTGCTTCCAAAAATTTTTTATAGGAATTTTTAAACCAAAAATTTTTATAGAAAATTATTCATCTAAATTTTTCATATAAAAATTTTTATAAAAAGATTTTCCTATTAAAATTTTTATATAAATTTCTTTCAAAACTTTTAAAAACAAATTTTCATAGAAAATTTTTCATATAAAATTTCATAGAAAATTTTTCGTATCAAAATTTTCATAGAAAATTTTTCGTATAAAAATTTTCATAGAAAATTTTTCGTATAAAAATTTTCATAGAAAATTTTTCGTATAAAAATTTTCATAGAAAATTTTTCGTATAAAAATTTTTATAGAAAATTTTAAATATAAAAATTTTTTCGAAAATTTTAAATTTAAACATTTTTATAGAAAATTTTCCTATAAACATTTTTATAGAAAATTTTTCATATAAAAATTTTTACAGAAATTTTTTTAATTATAAACTGACCTCAAGCTCGACAAAGTCTTTTATAAAATTTTTTTTATAGAAAATTTTGCTTCTAAAAATTTTTTATAGAAAATTATTCATCTAAAAGTTTTGGTAGGAAACTTTTCATACAAAAATATTTATAAAAAATTTTTCATATCAACATTTTCATAGAAAATTTTTTATATAGAAACTTTTGCATATAAAAATTTTTATAGAAAATTTTTCATATAAAAATTTTTATAGAAAATTTTTCATATATAGATTTTTATAGAAAATCTTTCATGTATAAATTTTTATAGAAAATTTTTCATATAAGAATTTTAATAGAATATTTTTCATATAAACATTTTTATAGAAAATTTTTCATAAAAAAATTTTTATAGAAAATTTTTCATAAAAAAATTTTTATAGAAAATTTTTCATAAAAAAATTTTTATAGAAAATTTTTCATAAAAAAATTTGTATAGAAAATTTTTCATATAATAATTTTTATAGATTTTTTTTTAACTTTTTATAAAAAATTTTCATAAAAAAATTTTTATATAGAAACTTTTGCATATAAAAATTTTTATAGAAAATTTTTCATATAAAAATTTTTATGGAAAATTTTTCATACCAAAATTTTTATAGAAAATTTTTCATATAAAAATTTTTCATATAAAAACTTTTATAGAAAATTTTTCATATAAAAATTTTTATGGAAAATTTTTCATATCAAAATTTTTATAGAAAATTTTTCATATAAAAATTTTTATAGAAAATTTTTCATATAAACATTTTTATAGAAAATTTTTCATAAAAAAATTTTTATAGAAAATTTTTCATAAAAAAATTTGTATAGAAAATTTTTCATATAATAATTTTTATAGATTTTTTTTTAACTTTTTATAAAAAATTTTCATAGAAAATTTTTTATATAGAAACTTTTTCATATAAAAATTTTTATAGAAAATTTTTCATATAAAGATTTTTATAGAAAATTTTTCATATAAACATTTTTATAGAAAATTTTTCATAAAAAAATTATTATAGAAAATTTTTCATAAAAAAATTTTTATAGAAAATTTTTCATAAAAAAATTTGTATAGAAAATTTTTCATATAATAATTTTTATAGATTTTTTTTTAACTTTTTATAAAAAATTTTCATAGAAAATTTTTTATATAGAAACTTTTTCATATAAAAATTTTTATAGAAAATTTTTCATATAAAGATTTTTATAGAAAATTTTTCATATAAAAATTTTTATGGAAAATTTTTCATATAAAAATTTTTATAGAAAATTTTTCATATAAAAATTTTTATAGAAAATTTTTCATATAAAAATTTTTATAGAAAATTTTTCATATCAAAATTTTTATAGAAAATTTTTCATATAAAAATTTTTATAGAAAATTTTTCATATAAAAATTTTTATAGATAATTTTTCATATAAAAATTTTTATAGAAAATTTTTTATAAAAAAAAATTTTATAGAAAATTTTTCATATAAAAAAATTATCCATATACAAATTTTTATAATTTTTTTTCATATCAAATTTAAATAAAATAAAAAAAAAATTTTAACTGGTCTTGGTAGAATTTGAATAAACATCATTTTTTCTTATTTTTTGAAAGCTTTAAACTTTTTCAATATCAAAAAAAAAAAACTCTGTATAGATTTTTTATAGACTCAGAAATAATATTAATTTTTATTTTAATTAAAAATCAACACAAGTAAAATTTACCAATAATCAACTGAAATTATGACAAAAAAATTTAATTTTCTCGAAATTCGACGATTTCAAATCACAGGTACGATGAAATTATTCAGGATATCGACCTAAACTTGTTGGTTTTTATTCCTCCATTTGTCTATTTTAAAGTACTGGTGAGCAAATTCTAAATTTGTAATATTTGTTGAACAAAAATTTTAAAAAATTAAAAAATGATTTTAGAAATCGACCTGAGAAAAATGCATCATTTTCCAACGTGAAAAAAACTAAGTAAATTCGATTAAATTTTAACAAAACTGAACTATTTAATACTAACAAGCGATTAAATGATAAATCATGTCTGGCTTTTTAATTTCTTCATTCACAAAAAAAAAAAAAATGTTAGTGCATATCCTCAGGCGCGTTTTCAGGGGGATGAATTTTCGGGGTAAAAATGCAATAATTCCAAAACTACATCATGCATTTTTGGTATTCTTTTTAGTTTTCTATAATATTCCAATATTTTTTCTTGTAAAATTTATTTATTTTAGTTGAAATTTCTCAAAAATAAAAAATAAACCATTTTCCCCATACAAATGGCTCTTAAACTTTGGACCCGATGCGCGCCCATAGAACGTTGTGCAATTTGACTCAAATTTTCAGAGCTAATCTTTTAGACCTAGTGTCATTCCGTTGAAGAACATTTGAAATCAAAGAAACAATTTCTCTGTAACCCTAATGTAAATATTAATTGGTGCTACATTTAGGTACATTCATAAAACGACGATATAAATTACGAGGAAATATCTCAGTGATGTGAGGTATCATAGAATTGGACCTAAACCTATCTTGTTTTCTTAGTATAAATACTTATGTAAACAAAAATTTATGTACCAAATTTCGTTGAAATGGGCCTATATTTGACTATACATGACCTTCTGTCAAAAGTCGCTAAGTGCGACTAAAATAAAAAAAAAGCTCGTAAATCTGAAGGTTATGATAATTTTATGTTTATTTGTTGCACACATAATTTTTGTATAAACTGAAGTCAAATTGCTGATTTTTGAGAAAATCGATTTACATTTACCTCTAGCTCCTATGACAGAAATAGCTTAAATATATGTAAAAAGAACCGACTATAACAATATCTTTCATGTTTTAATTATTTTGATTCCCTTTTCAAATTCATTTTGAATCATGTCTTTTTAAAAACTCTTAAGTCTATTCAAAACCCGTCTTTGTGGATTACAGCTCTAAGCTGATTGATAAAAGTTGGTCCATTATTTGAACTGATGTAAAACACTTGTTAAATATATGTTAAATTAAAAGAAAAATATATACACTCAGGTAAATATGTATTTCAGACACTGACAAAAACTAATTGTCTCCGAAACGAATTTCCTTGAACTATCATTTTATTATTCATTAATTACTCTTTTCCACCCCCTGGGTTAGTAATTACAAGAAACTGTTAAAAAATTTAATTTTCATTCACTTTTCCGAAAAAGAAAAAAAAGCACAGATTTAATTTCAAACTAATTGATGTCTTTGACACAAGACAAGGAAAAGGAATGTTTTTAAATTATAGAGTCCTTTTCTCTAGTTTTTTTTTTTTGCTTAATTTTATTTTTAATTTATGCAACAACAAACACCAGGCGACTCTGTAAAGTCCGAAAACAACAAGAGCTCAAGCAATAAATTTAACAATTAGAAGGAAAAACTGAATAGAAAAACTAATTAGAAACTTTATAAACTTCTGCTGCTGCTACGAAGTGCAGGAAAACTGTTTAAACTTCAAGAAAAAGTATTCAAGTGGACAGTTAAAGTTGCAGTTACTGTGTCAAAGAGGAAGATTAACAAATAACAGAAAATCGTAGCAAATCGCAAAAAAATCGTTACAAAAAAGAGGGAAATTAGCAAAAAAAAACTAAAACAAAACGAGCTCATATTTTTAAAATAAAAAAAAAACAGTTTTTTGATATTTTTTTAAATACAAAAACTAGCGAAATGTAGGGAAAAAGGTAATTTACGATTACAAAGTAAAAACTCTGCAAACAACATTTAGCCCTATTAACACCATTTGAACGGGGAGAAATGAAATGAATAAAACTTTAAAAGCCAACTTTGCTAACAAACTACACACAGAAAAATAACAAAGTAAAATAAACACTTAATTTTAAATCATGTTATGTTTACATTTTGAAACTAAACGATTTCCTATAAAAATAAGAAATTTTTGAAAAATTTCCTATAAAAATAAGAAATTTTTGAAAAATTTCCTATAAAAATAAGAAATTTTTGAAAAATTTCCTATAAAAATAAGAAATTTTTGAAAAATTTCCTATAAAAATAAGAAATTTTTGAAAAATTTCCTATAAAAATAAGAAATTTTTTAAAAATTTCCTATAAAAATAAGAAATTTTTTAAAAATTTCCTATAAAAATAAGAAATTTTTTAAAAATTTCCTATAAAAATAGGAAATTTTTGAAAAATTTCCTATAAAAATTAGAAATTTTTGAATAATTTCTTATAAAAATAAGAAGTTTTTGAAAAATTTCCTATATAAATAAGAAATTTTTGAAAAATTTCCAATAACAAATTTTTAAAAATTCCCTATAAAAATAAGACATTTTTGAAAAATTTCCTGTAAAATTAAGAAATTTTTGAAAAAATTCCATTCTAAAAATTTCTTAAATTTCTTATTTTTATAGAAAATTTTTCAAAAATTTCTTATTTTTATAGGAAATTTTTCAAAAATTTCGTATTTTTTATAGGAAATTTTTCAAAAATTTCGTATTTTTTATAGAAAAATTTTCAAAAATTTCGTAGTTTTTATAGGAAATTTTTCAAAAGTTTCGTATTTTTATAGCAAATTTTTAAAAATAAAATTTCATATAAAAATACGAAATTTTTTAAAAATTTCCTATAAAAAATACGAAATTTTTGAAAAATTTCCTATAAAAAATACCAAATTTTTTAAAAATTTCCCATAAAAATAAGAAATATAGAAATAAGAAAACTTTTGAAAAATTTGCTATAAAAATAAGAAAACTTTTGAAAAATTTCATATAGAAATAAGAAATTTTTGAAAAATTTCATATAGAAATAAGAAATTTTTGAAAAATTTCATATAGAAATAAGAAATTTTTGAAAAATTTCATATAGAAATAAGAAATTTTTCAAAAATTTCCTATAAAAATAAGAAATTTTTGAAAAATTTCCTATAAAAATAAGAAATTTAAAAAAAAATTGATATAAAAATAAGAAATTAAAAAAAATAATTTTTTGAAAAATTTTCTATAAAAATAAGTCACTTTTGAAAAATTTTCTGTAAAAACTATACATTTTTAAAAAATTTCGTATAAAAATTAGAAATTTTTGAAAAATTCCCTATAAAAATAAGAAATTTTTGAAAAATTTCCTATAAAAATAAGAAATTTTTGAAAAATTTCCTATAAAATATAGGAAATTTTGGAAAAATTTCCGATAAAAAATATGAAATTTTTGAAAAATTTCCTATAAAGATAAGAAATTTTTGAAAAATTTTCTATAAAAATAAGAAATTTTTGAAAAATTTCGTATAAAAATAAGAAATTTTTGAAAAAATTCCTATAAATATAAGAAATTTTTGAAAAATTTCCTATTTAAATAAGAAAGTTTTTAAAAATGTCCTATAAAAATAAGATAGTTTTGAAAAATGTCCTATAAAAATAAGAAATTTTAAAAAATTTCATATAAAAATAAGAAATTTTTGAAAAATTTCATATTAAAATAAGAAAGTTTTAAAAAATGTCCTATAAAAATAAGAAAATTTTGAAAAATTTCCTATAAAAATAAGAAACTTTTGAAAAATTTCCTATAAAAATAAAAAAATTTTAAAAAATTTCCTATAAAAATAAACAATTTTCGGAAATTTCCTATAACAATAAGAAATTTTTGAAAAATTTCCTAGAAAAATAAGAAATTTTTGAAAAATTTTCTATAAAAATAAGAAATTTTTAAAAAATTTCCTATTAAAATAAGAAAGTTTTGAAAAATTTCCTATAAAAATAAGAAATTTTTGAAAAATTTCCCATAAAAATAAGAAATTATTGAAAAATAAGAAGTATTTGAACAAATTTTCTACAAATGTAAGAAATTTTTGAAAAATTTCCTAAAATAATAAGAAATTTTTGAAAAATTTCCTAAAAAAAATAAGAAATTTTTGAAAAATTTCCTAAAAAAATAAGAAATTTTTGAAAAATTTGTATAAAAATAAGAAATTTTTGAAAAATTTCCTATAGAAAGTAGAAATTTTTAAAAAAATTTCTATAAAAAGGACACATTTTTGAAAAATTTCCTGTAAAAATAAGAAATTTTTGAAAAATTTCCCATAACAAAAAGAAATTTTAAAAATTCCCTATAAAAATAAGACATTTTTGAAAATTTTCCTATAAAATTAAGAAATTTTTGAAAAAATTCCTTTCTAAAAATTTCTTATCTGTAAAGAAAAATTTTCAAAAATTTCTTATTTTTATAGGTAATTTTTAAAAAATGTCGTATTTTTTTATAGGAAATTTTTCAAAAATTTCCTATTTTTTATAGGAAATTTTTCAAAAATTTCCTATTTTTTATAGGAAATTTTTCAAAAATTTCCTATTTTTTATAGGAAATTTTTCAAAAATTTCCTATTTTTTATAGGAAATTTTTCAAAAATTTCCTATTTTTTATAGGAAATTTTTCAAAAATTTCCTATTTTTTATAGGAAATTTTTCAAAAATTTCCTATTTTTTATAGGAAATTTTTCAAAAATTTCCTATTTTTTATAGGAAATTTTTCAAAAATTTCCTATTTTTTATAGGAAATTTTTCAAAAATTTCCTATTTTTTATAGGAAATTTTTCAAAAATTTCCTATTTTTTATAGGAAATTTTTCAAAAATTTCCTATTTTTTATAGGAAATTTTTCAAAAATTTCCTATTTTTTATAGGAAATTTTTCAAAAATTTCCTATTTTTTATAGGAAATTTTTCAAAAATTTCCTATTTTTTATAGGAAATTTTTCAAAAATTTCCTATTTTTTATAGGAAATTTTTCAAAAATTTCCTATTTTTTATAGGAAATTTTTCAAAACTTTCCTATTTTTTATAGGAAATTTTTCAAAAATTTCCTATTTTTTATAGGAAATTTTTCAAAAATTTCCTATTTTTTTTATAGGAAATTTTTCAAAAATTTCCTATTTTTTTTATAGGAAATTTTTCAAAAATTTCCTATTTTTTTTATAGGAAATTTTTCAAAAATTTCCTATTTTTTATAGGAAATTTTTCAAAAATTTCCTATTTTTTATAGGAAATTTTTCAAAAATTTCGTATTTTTTATAGGAAATTTTTCAAAAGTTTCGTATTTTTTATAGGAAATTTTTCAAAAGTTTCGTATTTTTATAGGAAATTTTTTAAAAATTTCCTATACAAAATACGAAATTTTTGAAGAATTTCCTAGAAAAAATACCAAATTTTTTAAAAATTTCCTATAAAAATAAGAAATTTTTGAAAAATTTCCTATAAAGATAAGAAATTTTTGAAAAAATTTCTACAAAAATAAGAAATTTTTGAAAAATTTCCTATAGAAATAAGAAAACTTTTGAAAAATTTGCTATAAAAATAAGAAAACTTTTGAAAAATTTCTTATGAAAAAAAATTTTTGAAAAATTTCATACAGAAATAAGAAATTTTTGAAAAATTTCATATAGAAATAAGAAATTTTTCAAAAATTTCCTATAAAAATAAGAAATTTTTGAAAAAATTCCTATAAAAATAAGAAATTTAAAAAAAAAATTGATATAAAAATAAGAAATTTAAAAAATAATTTTTTGAAAAATTTTCTATAAAAATAAGTCACTTTTGAAAAATTTCCTGTAAAAATAAGACATTTTAAAAAAATTTCGTATAAAAATTAGAATTTTTGGAAAAATTTACTATAAAAATAAGAAATTTTTGGAAAAATTTCCTGTAAAAAAACGAAATTTTTGAAAAATTTCCTATAAAACTATAAAATTAATTTTTGAAAAATTTCCCATAAATATAAGAAATTTTTGAAAAATTTCCTATAAAAAGAAGAAATTTTTGAAAAATTTCCTATAAAAAATAGGAAATTTTCAAAAATTTTCTATAAAAATAAAAAATTTTTGAAAAATTTCCTATAAAAATAAGAAATTTTTGAAAAATTTTCTATAAAAATAAGAAATTTTTGAAAAATTTCCTATAAAAATAAGAAATTTTTGAAAAATTTCTTATAAAAATAAGAAATTTTTGAAAAATTTCCTATAAAAATAAGAAATTTTTGAAAAATTTCCTATAAAAATAAGAAATTTTTGAAAAATTTCCTATAAAAATAAGAAATTTTTGAAAAAATTCCTATAAAAATAAGAAATTTTTGAAAAATTTCCTATAAAAATAAGAAATTTTTGAAAATTTTTTTATAAAAATAATATATTTTTGAAAAATTTCCTATAAAAGTAAGAAATTTTTGAAAAATTTCCTATTTAAATAAGAAAGTTTTTAAAAATGTCCTATAAAAATAAGATAGTTTTGAAAAATCTCCTATAAAAATAAGAAATTTTAAAAAAAATTCATATAAAAATAAGAAATTTTTGAAAATTTCATATTAAAATAAGAAAGTTTTAAAAAATGTCCTATAAAAATAAGCAAATTTTGAAAAATTTCCTATAAAAATAAGAAACTTTTGAAAAATTTTTTATAAAAATAAAAAAATTTTGAAAAATTTCCTATAAAAATAAAAAATTTTCGAAAATTTCCTATAACAATAAGAAATTTTTGAAAAATTTCCCAGAAAAATAAGAAATTTTTGAAAAATTTTCTATAAAAATTAGAAATTTTTAAAAAATTTCCTATTAAAATAAGAAAGGTTTGAAAAATTTCCTATAAAAATAAGAAATTTTTGAAAAATTTCCCATAAAAATAAGAAATTATTGAAAAATAAGAAGTATTTGAACAAATTTTCTACAAATGTAAGAAATTTTTGAAAAATTTCCTAAAATAATAAGAAATTTTTGAAAAATTTCCTAAAAAAATAAGAAATTTTTGAAAAATTTCCTAAAAAAATAAGAAATTTTTGAAAAATTTGTATAAAAATAAGAAATTTTTGAAAAATTTCCTATAGAAAGTAGAAATTTTTAAAAAAATTTCTATAAAAAGGACACATTTTTGAAAAATTTCCTTTAAAAAAAAGAAATTTTTGAAAAATTTCTTATAAAAATACAAAATTTTTGAAAACTTTCCTATAAAAATAAAAAATTTTTGAAACATTTTATACTAAAATAAAAAATTTTTAAAAATTTCCTATGAAAATAAGAAATGTTTTTTTCTGTGTATATCCACTGAAACGAGCCCAGAAGTGTTTTTTAGTGATGACCCTTAAAAGAAAAGCATAGTATAAAAAAAAAAAAAAAACGTTTATAATAGTGTTAAAGAGAGAAAAAGACTTGAGAAAAAAATATATACATATAAATAATACAACATTCATGTTAACAACGGCCAAATGAACTTAAACTTCGTGCTGCGATTGCATCATTTAAACAAAGTCGTTGTTGCTGTTACTGTTGTTGTTGCAAAATGAGCAACTGCAGCAAAAAAATAAAAAGTGAAGAGGAGTCATGAACAACTGACATCGAGGAAGTGTAGCGTTTGTGGGGAATTGTTAATGGTCTTCATTACAAAGTATTAACTGGTTCAATAGTATCTACAATTATTTGTGATCATATTACGATTAGGAAGATTTGTGTATGTATAAAAGGTTATGGCATTAAACTATGACTTAGGGGTAACAGATTGTGACTTGATTGATTTTGCATATTTAAATTATGAACATACGGAATTTAATTTTGAAAAAATATGATCAAATAACAACTTAATAAGAATTCTCAAATTATGATAATCTTCAAAATCATATGTTTATTACATGGAATCATTAAGTGATTGATCTATAAACAATTATCCGAGATCCACCATTGTTTTCTCCATATTGCGATCATAAGGGATGAAAAAACTACTTATTATTTTTAAGTTCCAATATCTAAATTTTTGAAGAATCTCAAATCAAATGTCTTCTTTATGTAAGGTAATACATAGTCGGTTATTACCGAACATTATAAAGTTTTTTCTGTTTTTTTATTATTTGT
Organism: Stomorhina lunata; assembly: GCA_933228675.1. Lineage (NCBI taxonomy): Eukaryota > Metazoa > Arthropoda > Insecta > Diptera > Rhiniidae > Stomorhina > Stomorhina lunata. The sequence continues at coordinate 152,283,632 of OW121740.1, forward strand.
TCAACAACTTGTTTCCTTGAATGTAGGAAAGTGCAAGTGAGATTGTCCAACTGGTGTTATTCAAGATACACTGATGGTATGAGTCAAATAATGTTTGTTCGCACGTGCAAATGAACTTTAACAGATCTTGACGAAATTGGGAAAAAACTATAAAAATTCATAAAACATGAACAATTTAATATAGAAATACACGAGTACATAAATGTATATGTGTCATTAGGGTGACAGGAAAATTTTGTTCTTTGTTTTCAAATATTTTTCTACGGAGTATTGTGACACTAGGTCTAAAAGTTTAGATCTTAAAGTTTGAGCCAAATCGGACAACGCTCTAAGGGCGCGCATCGGGTCCAAAGTTTATGAGCCCTTTTGTATGGGGAAAAATGGGTTATTTTTTGGGTTATGATTTTGCGAAATTTAGATCAAAAATAAATAATTTTTAGAATAAGAATAAAAGAATATTAAAGAAAACTAACACAGCTTTATTTCAAATCGTAAAAGACGAAAATCCATGAGGTAGTTTAAAAGTTATTGCAGTTTTCCCCAGAAAATGCATGTCCTTGAAAACGCGCCTAAGGATATGCACCAAAAATTGTATGTTGTAAATAAAGAAATTCCAAAGTTAGACATGATTTATCGTTTAATGGCTTGTTACTAGTAAATAGTTCAGTTTCGTTTAAATATAGTCAAATTTACTTAGTTTTTTTTCATGTTGGAAAATGGTACATTTTTCTCAGGTCGGTTTCAAAAATCATTTTTTAATTTTTTGAAAATTTTGTTCAACAAATATTACAAATTTAGAATTTGCTCTCCAGTGTGTTAAAACAGATAAATGGGAGAATAAAACCCACAAAAAGGTCGATACCTTGAACCGTTTCATCGTACCTGCGATTTCAAATTGAAGAATTTCGCGAAAATGAAATTTTTTGCGACAAATTCTAGTAGATGCTTGGTAAATTTTACTTGTATTAAATTTTAACAAAAAATAGTTATTATTGTTGTCTAGTTGATGGAAAACCTTTGCTGAAAGGTTTTTTAATATTGGACGATATTAACCCTTTCTTCACCGGGCTCAAATGTCAAAATTTGGGTTTCCATAAAATTTTCATAGCGAGATTACGAAATATCAAGAGTCAATATTCCGTAGAAAAAGTTATAAAATTCGACAAATCATTTTCCTTCATACAAAAAATTGTCACCCTAATGTGTCATATATAAAGTACTATTTCGGTTAAGTTGCCATATCTGTCATATCGGTTAAGTTGTCATATCTAAAGTAAAAAATTCAAAAAATAACAAAATTGTCGGGATGTAAGGCATAGAGATATGTAAATTCTCTGTGAGCTAGAGATATTTGATGTGGGTAGGCGTAACACTTCCCAGTTTTGGTTTTTTATACCTACTTATGGAATAAAATAGTTTGATATACTGGATATAAAAGCAATAGAGCGACATCCGTTAAACCCAACATAATTTCATCTGATGTTATTATATCCAATTTACATATTATTTTACATATTACATGTATGGACCGGTGCTTCCAACTCTATTTTGAAGTTTCACGTTGTACAAGAAAGGGCGGAAGTGGCTTTTATTGGCATTAGGGCAGCAAACTACGTTGTTTCATTGAAATATCGTCGCTATCTAAATTGCGCTTCATTGTTTTTTGTTACTTAAGGAAGACTTTTTAAGAGCTTTTAACTCTCTAGCTAACCACCACATTTGATATCGATCGAAATCTAGGTCATAACAATTGTCTTGCCTATTTTAAGGTTATCTATATACATATAAGAATGTATAAACAAAATTAATGTTTGTCTGTATATCACTTATAGAATAGTAAGCTATGTATTTGATCATGTAATGATCTTCAGCAAAGTTGTTGCGCATGAGTCGACGGAAGTTTCTAAGTTGGTGCTATTAATTAGATGGCGACACTGACAATTATTCAAACTCAATCGAATCGTAAACGATGCATTTGATTATATTATGATCTTAAGCAGAGTTGTTGTGTATGAGCCGACTATGGTTTCTTAATTGGTGAGTATCTTCGCCAGATGGCGCCACTAAAAATTAATCAAAATTAATTGAATCGTAAACTACATCATGTGTCGATCGAACAAAATCAATAAAATTATTCAAAATTCATTATATATTTGTGAAATGTCTTTCCTTCAAATTATTTTAAGTAGATGTTTCGCAAAATGCATCTTGCAATTTATAAAATTTCCTTCATTTTTTTTTTTTGTATTGGACCAACACTCAGGGGATGACACCTACGTATGCATATGCATTGTGATGTAACTATGAAAAAAGGTTGTGGGAAGGAGGAAAGAGGGAGTAGTGTTTGTGGATGTTCGATTTGAACCTTTGGATATCATAATTAGAGGGGAAGACTGATGCAGGAAGTTTATTCCACATTCGTGCTATGCGGCTAAAAACGAGATTTCTCTATAGTGCGTCGTGCGATCCACTGGAAGATCGACTACAAAGGGATGAGCCCTTGTTGAGTTGCGTGTGCTACGGAGAAATGTACGGGTTTCAGTAACAAGATCCCTAATTTTGCTTGCCACATGCCATTATAGTAGCGATAGAACAGTGAAGCGCAACCCACATTACGACGATGCTCCAATGAGGCAATAGAGTTGACTACCCTACTGTAATGCATAGTTTCAAATTTAATTTATTTTGAATAATTTTCAGTGTCGCCATCTATCGAAAATTAATTGCACCAGAAACCTCCGTCGATTCATGCGCAACAACGATTTAATTCATTTTTAGTAATTTTCTGTGGCGCCACCTGCCAAAAATTAGTCTTACCAACTTAGAAATCTTCGTCGGTTTATGCACAATAACTTTGCTAAAAATCATAGCATGATCAAATGCACAGTTTATCATTTTATTAACTTCAAGCAATTTTAAGTGGCGCCACCTATCGGAACTTGGTCAAGGTTCGTCAAATGTATAATGTTCGTCAAATGTATAATTTACTATTATATAAAAGACATACAGACAGACAAACATGCATTTTTATATACAAATATAGAAAAAAAACATATTTAGATATTGAATTTTATTTAATTCCCTAAAGTATGCTACAAAATATTGTCTAAAAAAAATTTTGATTTCGATCGATATCGAATGCGGGGATTTACGCCTGATTTGAAAAAAAAACTCATTAAATTAAAAAAGTGTGTGATATCTTTTTTTGAGTCGTTTGAGCGTTCTAAATACATATCGGGTGTTTTAATAGAGTGGCACAAGTTTAAATGAAAATAGAACAAGAAAATATATTTTGAATGTCGAACCGGTTTGTTGGAAAGAAAATTTTATGAAATTAATGTTGAAGTATGATTTCTACCATGTGGCTGCCACAGCCGGCCAGTAGAAGGCTAAATTTAGAACACCAATTTTCAACAACTTTTCGCAGCATTTGTGATCGTTTTTCGCCGATAACTATTCGAATATTGATTTGTCGGAAAACATTACCACAATTCGTGGCCAATTAATTGGCTACTCGTATAACGTGAAATATTTTTTTTTATTAAAAGCTAAAGTTGAAACCACATGTCAAAAAGAATAATGACACATAATTGAGATAAGAACAAATTTCTAATGATGTTCCTATACCGTTAACCATCGACACCAACATCCCGGAAATCATCATTTTTGAAGATGTATGGGGCAATGACTCCGCCAGCCCATAAAGCCTACCAAACAGTAAGTTTGGTATGTATTTCGACAAAACCTTGTAGATTTTCTTTTTGCAAATGCAGTAATTCTGCTTATTAAGCAGAAATGGACTTCATCGAAAAATATAAGTTTTAATGGAAATTCAAAATCAATTTGTGCCGAACTGGCGTCGTATTCGTAATGAAATTCCGAAGCAAACTAAACAAATAGAAACTATTAGCTGATAAATGGGTGGTATTACTGATTGCCAACTCAAATTTGTGAGACTCTAAAAAAACACACTCCAGTGTCTTTTTTTTTTAAATGTCAATGTTCCTTATTGATATTTTAGAAGGGCGTATTTATGATATTATCACTCTTTATAAATGAAAAAAAAAAACAATAATAACGCCTACAATAAATTGTTTTTGAAAAAAAAAGAAAAATCCTACTATAACCTATAGACATAATCACCAACCTTATGAAGAGGGCGGGCCAGAATTTATTACTATTTTAACAATTTACAATGGATATCTAATTAACAAATTAAATATGGCATATTAAGACAATTTACTTGCAATAGGTCATATCACTCTTCACATATTTTTGGGAAAATATGCAAATATATGCAAGTGATTTTTATATTGTCGTAGAGCTGGGATCTCATTATTAAAATTTCTGTAAAATTTGTTCGCTATGTTTTAATTGATAAGAGTTATATGCTACGTAAGTTAAATAATTTTCAATAATACTGATATAAAAATAATCATTTATCCTTAAAAGAATTTTAAAGCGCTGCCTTGAACAAGATTATTCCACTAGACGATATTAATACTACTCACTCATAGTTTTTGAGGCCCTATATTCCACTAGAAATTAAAGGACTAAATTTATATATGTGGCTTGGTGCTAAAAGGGCCAATATCAAAAAAACTAGTTTTGAGAAAATTTGATTTAAACCCAGCAAAACTTTGGTAATGGCAAGTACTCTGATAACTGGTTACCTTGTAACGACTACAACATACCATCCGAATTAATAATAAGTTATTACAGAAGTACTTATTTGTAATTAAGATGGTAATTTAAACTGAATGGCCCCGGTTCGAATCCCACCAAGACCAACAATTTTTTTATTATTTTTTTTTTATTAAAAGAGTTTTTTAAATGATTTTTGAATTTTTAGAACTTAAATATCACCTTCTGTAAAAAAAAAAATTTTAGAAAACTAACTCAAGGTAATGAAAAAATACCATCATGAGTCAATTTTGATTATGTAGGGGATGTTGAATACCAAACACGATTCTAATTGGTCTTAACTTGGTAAGCCCAACTTATCTGGGTCATCCTTCATCTCAACTGTGGACACACATCTCCTCATGGTATCTCCCGGGGAGCTAGTTTAACACCCATTAATATTGTGAGTTAACATGTTCCGAGAGTTGTCCCATAAGATCGATAAAAATGGGTTAGGATTACGGGCTAGTTACCCTCTCTGGAAAAAAAATACAATGAATAGGATAAAATTAGAATTGAAATGTCCCACTACCTAATATTAGAGGAGGATGTCCGAAACTTCGATAGAAAGACCAAGTAAAGGAACATTTTTCAAAGCTTGGCCTATAAAATTGGAGAATATTCGCACAAGATCGAAATCCATGGAATTCTAAAATATGCTCAAACTTTGACTATAACAGGTTGTAACATTTAAGTAAGTAAGAGTCAATCTTATGTAAAAACTTATACAAAAAAGAAGATTTAAATTGTTTAAGTTTTAAAATAATTTTAAAAAAGTTTTAAAATAATTACAAAAAATCGTATAAAAATATTTTTCCAAAAATTACAACAAATCAAAAAAAAGCAGGGAAAAACAAAGTTATTTTCACATGATTTTGGATCTAAAAATAAAAATTGTTTATATTAATAATAAGCTGCTATGTTTTCAATATATGAAGTAGCTCAGTGGAAGAGTCTCTGACTAGCAGTCGGAGGGTCTGGGTTCGAGCCCCCATGGGATCATAAAAAAATTTTGTATTTCGTTTAAAAATATATGTTTTTAATAAAACAACAACAAAAAAATTGTTGCTGTTGTTGTTGTTGCTTTCAAATTGCTTACCCAAGTCATTACTTTGCTGCAATTGCTAAGTACTTGCCTCCAATGACATCCCCATGTTAATGTAATGACTTAAACAGCGAATGAGTAAGTAGTTCGTGTTCAATAGTTTAACTGTTTAACTCATTATTTGGTAATGAAAAGTTTTACTGGGAAGTTTTTATTTTCCATATAATTTCATAGTAACGTTGCCAAGAAAAACCCTTATAAATCTGTTCAGAGTTGAGTTAGAGATTAGCAGGGTAAAGAAGGGAATCTAATGCAATGATTAACTTAAAACAGCAAAAAAGTGATATTGGCCCTTTTAGCACCAAGCCACAGATATATACTCATAGTTTTTACGAATGATTAATGTACATAACATATGTATATGAAAGCACTTTGATAAAACATAGAGTTGACTTTATTTATATATTGTTGCAGAGCTGAGATTTCATTTTTGAATTGACTGCAAATTTAGATTGCTATTTTTTAAATGAAAAAAATTTATAGGCTGCGTAAATGAAATAATTTTCATTAGTACCGAAAAAATATTTTTAAATTCAACATTTAAGTAATTTTTATATCACGATTGTTCTACTAGACGATTTTGATACTATCTCGTGCATTGTATTATAATTTTTAATAAATTAATACATATTAATGTTCAGAACATACATATATGAAAGCACTTAGATAAGACATTCAGTAAATGATGTTCTTAGGCATATTAAGAAAATTTACTTGCAAAAGGTTACTCTTCACTCGTCACTCTTTATTGATTTTTTGGAAAATATGCAAATATTTGCAAGTGATTTATTTAATATTAAAGAGCTGAGTCTTTATTGTTAAATTTGCTAAAAATTCAATTTGATACATCTTAAATTAAAAAAGTTATATGCTATGTTAATGAAATAATTTTCAATAGTACTGAAATAAAAAAATTTAATTCAACCTTAAAATAACTTAAAAGCGCAATATTGTTCCACTAGACGATTTAAAAAAAAAACATATGAACATATGTATATGAAAGCACTTTGATAAAACATTTAGTTGACTTTATGGTTTTCTTAGGCATTTTAAGAAAATTTGTCTGCAATAGGTCATGTCACTCTTTATTGTTTTTTGATAAAATATGCAAATATATGCAATTAATTTATATATTGTTATAAAGCTGAGACTTTATTGTAAAATTTACTAAAAATTCAGTTCGCTATATCTTAAATTTAAAAAGTTTTATGATATGTAAATGAAATAATTTTCAATAGTACCGAAATAAAAAATTTTAATTCAACCTTAAGGTAGAATATTTAATGTATATATGTATATATACATAAGTATATATATGTATATGCACTTTGATAAAACATTCAGTTGACTTTATGGGTTTCTTAGGTATTTTAAGAAAATTTGCTCGCAATAGGTCATGTCACTCTTTATTGTTTTTTGATAAAATATGCAAATATATGCAATTAATTTATATATTGCTATAAAGCTGAGACTTTATTCTTAAATTTACTAAAAATTCATGTTGCTATATCTTAAATTGAAAAAGTTATATAATATGTAAATGAAATAATTTTCAATAGTACCGAAATAAAAAATTTTAATTCAACATTAAAGTAATTTTAAAGCGCAAGATTGTTCCACTAGAATATTTTAAATGAACATACTCGTATGTATATGAAAGCACTTTGATAAAACATTCAGTTGACTTTATGATTTTCTTAGGCATTTTAAGAAAATTTGCTTGCAATAGGTAAAATATGATAAAAAATTGATAAAATATGCAAATATAAGCAATTAATTTATATATTATTATAAAGCAGAGACTTTATTCTTAAATTTACTAAAAATTCAGTTTGCTATATCTTAAATTGAAAAAGTTATATAATATGTAAATGAAATAATTTTCAATAGTACTGAAATAAAAATTTCAATTCAACCTTAAAGTTATTTTAAAGCGCAAGATTGTTTCACTAGACGATTTTAAAAGAACATACTCGTATGTATATGAAAGCACTTTGATAAAACATTCAGTTGACTTTATAGTTTTCTAAGCCATTTTAAGGAATTTTGCTTGCAATAGGTAATGTCACTCTTTGTTCATTTTTAGAAAAATATGCAAATATAAGCAATTAATTTATATATTGTTATAAAGCTGAGAGTTTATTGTTAAACTTACTAAAAATTCAGTTTGCTACATCTTAAATTGAAAAAGTTATATGATATGTAAATGAAATAATTTTCAATAGTACTGAAATACAAATTTATAATTCAAACTTAAAGTAATTTTGAAATGCAGGATTGTTCCACTAGACGATATGAAAGCACTTTGATAAAACATTCAGTTGACTTTATGGTTTTCTTAGGCATTTTAAGCAAATTTGCTTGCAATAGGTAATGTCACTCTTTATTGATTTTTGGGGAAATATGCAAATATATGCACTAAATTTATACATTGTTGTACAGCTGAGATTATATTTTTAAATTTACTAAAAATTCAGTTTGCTATATTTTAAATTGAAAAAGATATATGCTTTGTAAATTAAATAATTTTCAATAGTACCGAAATATAAATTTATAATTCAACCTTAAAATAATTCAAGGCGCTGCCTTAAAAAAAAAATATGTTTCTAAATGATTTTAATTATATCTAGAGCAAACTATAAGACCTTTTTTCATTGAAATGATATATTTATATTTTAATTTTTTTCTAATTATAATTACATGGAATTTTCTAACAATTTTTAAACTTTTTGAACATAACAGTGAGTAACTTTGCAGAAGTTAATTGTTTTGCTGCAAAAATTTTGCACAACTCTGACCTGATTGTTTTCCTGCTAAAAAATACTGTTTTTTATACTGATAATAAAAGTTTTTAAAACTAGGAAAAACAGTACAATTAGTTAGATATTTGACTAGATGATAGATTGTATTACTAACTTTGAACTAGGAAAAAAAAGATATTTACAACTGCTGGTAATGGACAAAAAGATGATACAAAATAATGCGAATGCCAAAGGCTATGTTAATACTTAGTACCCTACACAATCAAAAAAAAGTAACACTACTACTAGTATAAACTTTTTAGTTATATTACATTTCACTTATTGGCATTCAATTTTGATCACATATTCCAAAACCTGTGGTGTAGGGTATAATATAGTCGGATTTACGACTATACTATTCCTCTTCCCATGTAATAATATTTTCTTCAACATTTCCCTTGATTCATTATTCAACATATAATTATTTTGTATATTTTATTATAACAATTAAAACCGTAGGGCATTTTATGACCATCCTTTAACCATCAAACTAATAATTTTCTTTTTATTTGCATTTCTTTATTTTCCGTTTTTGTGTTGCAAATTTTCTTCTTTTGTGTTGTAGCAACTTTGCAACAACTTGATAAACATTTGTTGCAATTGTAAACAATATTGCAGAGTTTTTCTTTGCATAATATCAACAGCGATGCAACTTCTTCGCTTGGCTCTTGAGTTGCAAATTTTTTTTTCTTCATATTTTCGTCTAAAGTTTTTGGTTACTTTTTTATCGTAAACAAAAGTAAAATCTTTAGCTTGCTCCTCATGTTATTGCAATTTGTAGATACAATTTCTTATAAATTGTTGTTTATCATATTCTCTAATTTTGTATATTTATTATTGTATCAAAAATATTTTTAGAGAATTTTCTTTGCCAACTTTATCTTTCATTTGGTGCTAGTGGCACTTTTATGCAACATTGAGATACCTCCAAAAAAATAATAGAACTAAATTTTGTTTTGGTATACTTTAAGTTGATTTAGTTTTACTTTTAATATTGAAATATGTTTTGTATTAAGGTGATTTATAACAAGTAAGAAAGTGCTATAGTCGGTCAACCCCGACCATATAATATCCTCATCACTAAGGTCAAAGGTGTCCTTTTTCCTGTATAAAGACAAATAATTGTAAAATTTTGCCATCATACAAACATTTTCTCAAATTTTATATATTTAAGCTATTTCCGTCATTTAGACTTACACGAAAGCTAGGGTCAAATGTGAACCGATTATTTCGAAATTTGGAGAATTGTTACAAAAATTATTTATGCAAAAAATTCTCATTATCTTCAGATTTACGAGCGTTTTAGTGATTTTTGTCTCATTTAGTGCTTTTTGACAGAAGAATTTGTATTCCACCTATGGTTGTGAAGGGTATAAAAGAAAGTTTTCGAATGACATCGTATAAAATTTGTATTGCCAAAGGGTATAGTTTTACCTTCTATGGAAAGAATATTGTGGAAAAGAAGATATATTGTTCAATACTGTTGTACGTAAAATCTATTTTTTTTGAATAGTGAAGTTACGCCACTATTCTTTTTGTTCTACAGCCAATTTTATTTGTTTCACATCGACGGCGTGTTAATTGTTGTAGGGCTTACCGCCGATATAAAATAAAACTTAGGAAGAACATATCATGTTGTGCTAAATATTCGAATATTCTGCTTGCCAACGAAGTCACAGCAACCTAAATTTTTTGGACATTGATCTTCTAGACAAGTAGTTACAATAAGACCCCTAAATCGGGTTATTTTTTGAAATTTTAGCTGTTTTCGTATAACATGTTACTGTTAAACATGTGCAGTTTGGAATATAATTTAACAATGAATTGAATTTTGTTATATAACTCATCGTCTTTTAAGAAAGTGCAATGTTGACTTTCTGAACCTACTATTTGGGAGCTTGTAACTCCTTTACGCGAAAATTGGGTTTACAACAAAGCTCAATTGTGATTGAATGGATATGGAAAAAGTATAATAATCGTATTTGGTGCGAAGAGCGATCGCCACTCACATTAACGTCACTCGACTTCGTCCTCTTTGAAAAAGTATTTTAATTTGATTAATTGGTAGCGCTCGTTCAGAAATTCACTTTTCACTTTTGCTAACGTAATATTAATATCGCAGTTGCAACAACATCAATTTTTTTACCCAAAATTTAAGATCTGGACTTGCCTGATATAAATTAATGTGGAAAAAGAGGAAAATTGTCTTTAGGGGTGCTGTGGCATAGTTGGTAAACATGACGACTATCATCCTTTATGGTCGGTAAGCACAACAGCATTAACACGCAGCCGATGTAAAAGAAATAAATTTGGCTGTAGAACAAAATAATTCATCTAACTTACAACAGGTTAGATCAGGTTTGAAAGGTGGTGTCAAAACGACACTTTCACTTAGAGACCCTTGGATTTCATTGTGATTCTTCAAAGATAGATAGTAGTAAAGGGGAAGGAGACTGATAATCTGGGAAAAGATAGAAAAGACAAAGTATTTACGAATGATCTATCTAAGCCAACTGAGTCCATTAATCAACCCTACAATATCGTACAGTTTGCACTGCTGCAGATCCTGAAGTTCTTTGATGTCTGAGCCTCTGAGTGACAGAGAATGTCTTTTACCCATTCGGACGAATCCTCACCTTGACATAGTCTGCAAAAGTCTGGAAATCTACCACCCCACCTGCTTAAGGCACATTATCCAATCAAAATACCGATATATCTTCTTAAACTTAGCCTTTTCAGACCTAGCAAAGTTTTAGTTGAACTAATGTCCGGTTTGGGTCACAAAGCCCTAGATTTTTTGCAGATAACTATGTTTTCCTATGTCCTTGTGATTTCCTCACTTATCCAAGACTTGATGTCTAAATAGAAATGATAGATAGGGGGAGCTATAGAGCGGTTCGCATTCCATACAAAAAAAGTTATGTCAGTCACCACTTAGGATTAAAGATAATGTAAAAACGATTCTTTATTTTGATACCCTTCACCACCATATGTGGAAAGGGTATATTGTGCTAATGTTTGTAACTTATAGAAATATTGGTCTTTTAGTATACCAATCGACTTAGAATCACTCCCTGAGTTGTTTTAACGATGTCCGTCAGGCTGGCTGTCTGGCCGGTTATCCATTTAAGCTTGTTAGCATTCTACAGGTTACAGGCTTATATTTTGGTCCAAGGACGACCCCTTTTTGAGCGAAATCGGATTACTATTTCGGGTACCTCCCATAGGGATGCCTTTCCGGAATAGAGCTTTTGGTTCTTTACAGCCAAAAATTAAGTTGTATTTTAATAATATTCAGCACAATTATTGCTTATCATAACCTTAATCAGTGTATCTAATTTTAAAATTTTAGAAATCGGCCCATATTTGACCATACCTCCCATACAAGAAACATTCTCAAAAGTCGTTTATATACATATGAAAGCACAAAAACTTTAATAACTCTAAAGATGCATTTGATTACTTAAGCTTTGCATAGATAAATATTTTGTAAATATAAACCAAAAACCAAAATTTGGTAACAATCGGTCCACAATTGATCCTAGCTCCTATATCAGGAAATGACATAAATTTTGAAATTTTGAAAAAATAATATGTATGTATGTCTCTAAGACTTACGAAAACTTGATTAATTGTTGGTCCATATTTGACCTTAGTAGTGAAGGATATGATAAAGTCGGACTTGACCGACTATATCTTTTCTTACCTGTTTTTTTTTTTTATCTTTTTGGCACGCCTACAAATACCACCCTTTTAGTATTTGGTTTACTGTGTAGTCAGATCATAACATTTTATATATCGATATTCACGGCTCTGTAAGGGTTACATTTCTTTCTTAGATAGTTTTTTTCTACCACGTCAATTTCTCATAACTTTTTTAAACTCGATTCGTATTCGATTCGACTAGGGTGGTTACGAATCCGCGCACACTGATATACATACAAAGTGTTATTATCGGACTAACAAGTAAACAAAATACTAATAGAACGGTTTTTAAAGGCGCGGCAAAAAAATCAAAAACATTTTTTTAGAATCGTTTTTACATTATCCATTGTCCTGGAGCCTTGTCTAGCAACTTCGTTACCATCGATGTCGCATTCACAAGGAACCCAGCACAATCTAATCTTATAACTGAAAGACCTACCTTACAACACTGTTCTATAAATAGACAAAGCTGGCGGGCCCTGCTATTATACAAAGCAAGTATTTTCTCTTCTTAAATTCTAATTTCCCAACTAATCTTCTTTTACGAGTTCTTCTTCAAGTTTAAAGCCCTAAAGTAAAGAATTTACCATAATTCTTGTGATTTTATATTTAGTTATTCCTTTATCACTTTCACTTTCATTTGGGGCTGCGATTTTTCTTTATACTCTCGTACATAAGTACTTGGTTGTCTTTGGCTTTGGCTGGGATTTGAAAATGAAGTAATATTTACGAGTCTTTGCTTAAGTTGCCATAAGCAGAGTTTGTATCTTCTGCTATGAAATAATAGTTACTCATAGACTTGTAGAAAAGTGCATAAAGTTATTTTTATTATTTTCGCTGGAAAAAATTCCCAAGATTATATATTTTTTTTCTGGCTAAAGCATTTTATTACAAACAGACGGACAGACATGAAGATACAAACATATATACTTACTATATTATAAGTGAGTACAACCAAAGTCTGCCAAGTCAGTCATTTAGTCAGTCAGTCAGTCAACCAACAACATATAACAAAATGTGCATCATCTGCTGTTGCTTTGGAAGAAATTACTATTCGGGTACAATGTGTATTTTTTGTTGTTATTGCTGCATTTTATATCCATTCATTCATTCATCCATTCCTACCACCTAAAGTTTTGTTATTTAACTTCCTTGAGTAGATATTGGATGGAGTTGTTTGGTTTAAGTATAATTTTTTGGGTTTCTATGCATGAGCTTGTATAAGATTTACTCACAATTTGTTAAGGGAAATACGGCAAGAGGTTTTCCAAAAGCTGCTGCTGCACTGATTTTACCACTGAAGCTAAAAGATTCTTAAGAATTTCTAATTAAGTAAATTTTATTATATCCCGTTTTTTGAAATCTTAGAAATAGTAATGAATGCGGTGAGTTTATAAGTCCTAAAACGCTACTTATGGAAATTTTTAACGCAGTAAAAAAACGCAGTTGTTGAAGATTTTCAAGTATAAAATGAATATGAGTTAGTATTTACTTTCCACTTACTTAGGTGGAAATTAATTTCGGAAGTTGTGAAAAAAAAAACTTTTAATGAACTTAGTTAAAAAAAAGCTGAAAGAAAAGCTTTGTAGGAAGCGGACAGAATGAAGGAAAAGGAATATTATAGTTTTAATTATAGCAGACTAGCTTCTTGTACCCGGCGTTGCCCGGGTTAATAGTAAAAGATTTTTACTTATTGCTGTGTTAACCATTTCTTTAAAAATAAACAATTAATTTATGTTAATGTGTTTCTTAAACATCAAAAGCAATGGGCCCATAAACGTCAAACAACAACCGATGCGAATATTTTTTATATTTGTAGATTATCAAACAATCGCCAAATAGTAATTAAATAACCGTCAAACAATCGTCAGTTAATCGCGAAACAATTATCGAACAATCATAAAAAATCATTGAATAGTCGTCAGTCAATCATCAATTAACCCTCAAACAATCATCAAACAATCGACAAAAAAACCATCAAAATACCATCATAAAATCGCCAAAAAGCGAAAAACTATCCTATAGTATGAAAATATCCACATTTAAACTTTCATTAATTCGGTTAAATCGTTTTGATCTTATCATCCATAATTGTAATTTTTATATTTGACTTATATGGGAGGGGTCACGCCCATTTGAGATTTAAAAAAAAACCCAGCCTATTTTAGCCACTGGTCACACCTTACCATACTGTCAAAATTTCAGAAAAATCGATGGGTCATCTATATTTGTCATTGTCATAATATTTGGCTTATATGGGAGGGGCCATGCCCATTTGAGATTTAAAAAAAACCTAGCCTATTTTAGCCACTGGTCACACCTTACCATACTATGAAAATTTTGGAAAAATCTGTCATCCATATTTGTCATTTTTAATATTTGTCTTATAAGGGAGGGGTCACGCCCACATGACATTTAAAAAAAGAACCAATCCTATTTTAACTTCCGGTCATACCTTATCATCATTATCGGTCATCCATATTTGTCATTTTCTTTTGTAAAAACTTGGAAAGCGACCTAGCAGGGGTTATAGGCCTAGAAGAGGACATACAAAAATCATTTTGATAGATTTCGAAACACTTGCAGAATTTTGAGATATTCACATAAAACTGTCTTCGGGTAGGTCGTAGTACTTAGGTACCTCCAACTCTCACATTTTCAGAGCGATTTTAAAATTTTAAACAGTTTTGGAAAACCAAGGGATAAAGCTTTTATAGGCATGTTTTTTATGAAATTAGGTTTTATTAAAAGTTTCGCTATTTTTGTTTTAGTTTTTATAATCTTTAAAATTAGAAGCAGTTATTTCGACTCTTTTATTTTGTTTTATACAGTTTTCTAAAGCTAGTTCTATTTAAAAAAAACGAGATATTACTTATTGATATCGGCATATATTTACAAAAGTTATTTAGCTTTTTCCGAAGTTAAAATTTTTTGGTTGCACAAAAATACTTTTTATTATAACACAGTACGACAGTGTACAGTAGGAAATTACGGCCAAAACCCCCATAGATTTTTTTAATTTTTTTTAATAAATTTGAATGTCAGATTAGAGCTGACATTTCAAAACATGTAATCCCAAATGTTTACGGTACTGCAATGTCTACTAAGGCTGTAATAATTCCTCAAAGTTTGAATATTTATTTATATATTCTTAATAAGATTATTTGTCTATTTGAACCTACTTATATATAAAATTCGCTTAATTTTGGAATTCGTGTAAAATTTTAACTTTTTCTTTTTTAGATTAAAAACTAGATACCTTTTAGTAAACAACCGCATTAATTTTGATATTTTTTGACCTATTGGTCATCTAGAATTCGAGCAGTTAAAACAACCATAAAAATTTTAAATACAAAGTTTGATGACCCCGAATTTTTTTAAGAGATTTTTAGAGGTTGAAGCACAACACTCTCTAATAACTGAGTTGGATTATTAATAAACTCTATGAATTTCATATCCATTTGCATCCAATTTTAAGAATTATAACGTTTAGTAACACCCCTTTTTCACAATTTTATGGAATTTATCGCGAAAAAATCACTACTTGAAGTGAAATATAGGAGTGATGTAATATTTTGATGCCATTTTCTTTAGTTTCCTTTCCAATTCTATGCAAAATTGATATATAAAAATTAAAAAACAACAAAATTTTGAATGACTTTATATAATTTATTTAAGTATATAGGTAGTGGTCACATAATTGAGGACGCAATAAAAATTGTAAAATCCGCAAATTTTATATTATTCAAGGACTCGTAATCTTTATCATAAAAATATTCGATGTTTAGAGTTTTTCCGTAGGTTTGTAAGAAGTATACAAAATTTGGTTATAAGCTCATAGTATGAGCTCAATATCTCTGAAAGGACATGTCCGATTTTGACAAGTTATATATCGTAGGATAGGTATTCTTTTTATATATTATCCTATTTAAGTAAATAATTTTTTTAATCTCCAGCATAGATTTTTCAGCATGTTTAGTTGTCCAGTTTTAAGTGACCACAGCCTTTATATTTTCTTAAAAAGACTATTTATGTTTAACTAAAATTATATTAATTATATATACTGAAAATTTCAAGAACGAAAGTCAAGAAATTACCAAGTTATTGAGTTTTAACCGTATTTTCCCACTGTGCAGTGGTTGGTACACATGAGAAATGTTAACAGAATATGAAAATAGGCTTAAAATAAAGAAATACGTGTCTCGGCGTTTTGCTGTAGCACGTCAGAATTTTAGGAAAAACATTACTCATGTGTACTCAAAAAAATTTGATTTTGTCGTATTGTGTAGTAGTACGTAGTACTACTACACAATACGACACCTATTCGGTGTATGAAAATCTAAATAACTTTTCAATTTTTCGTTTGATTTACAAAATATTAACCAAGTTTTATTAGGAACTAAATTTTCTTGTTATAGTCAAAAAAGTGTACAACTTTTGTTTTTAGATATTCTTAACAAAAAATACACTTTTGATTTTCTAAATGTTAATTTTAAAGCGCAATCTGTTATCTTTTATTTGCTATGAAAAAAAGTAAAATCGGATACAAACTGACTGAGCTTTGGGTCGATAAGTTGATGAACCTCGTTAAATTTTTTTTGCGTGCTAGTCTTAAATTTGGACTTATTTCTGACTTTTTTTGTACGATTTGTCATGTATTCAATAAGGCCTATAAACCAAGCTAGGTCGTTTTCCGAGTGGGAAATGCATTAGTTTTACATAGCAGGTTTTTTTATTTTATTTTATTTTTCAAGAACTTGGGACCTCTGTTATGCTAGGCGGATGATTAACCTGCTATAGCACGGCGGTTTGCAATAGAAAATAGATTTTATTAACTTTTAATTTTAATAAATGTGTGGTTTTCGCTCTGTCCAGAATCCTCCTGATGAGATGGTCTAACCAACCATCGAAACGCGTCGAGAAAAGGTTTCCCCACCAACGTTTTTTGGTTTTATCAAGAAACTATTTATTAGAATAATAAATAAAATTGTAATAAGTTTGGGATCTTAGTGCAATACACTACAGTAAAACTTTTTAAGTCAAAAAATATAGTTTTGAGAAAATTTGATTTTATTTTCTATATAAATTCATAGCAACGTAGCCCAAAAAATCTGTTCTGAGTTAAGTTAGAGATTAGCTGTTGGAGCCAAATTAAAGAGTTTAAAGAAGGAAATCTATTGCTATGATTAACTCAAAACAGCAGAAAATTTACATTGGCACCTTTAGCACCAAGCCACAGATATAATTTTAAAAAAATAACAAAAACCTAAAGGTTCATCCCCTCAAGTGCCACTAAAGGGTATAAAGAATAGCTTAGAAATTTTGGATCATAAAGAAAGGTCTAGCCAAGCCGAAGCTAATGCTGGTCTGAATCTTATAAGGGCGTTGAAAAGGGCTAAGCTTCTTCTTTCAATATCTTTCAAAAAACTTAAAATCGGTTGGCATTTGTCTAAGTTACGGGATGATAAGTGCATACGGGTATGAAAAACCGGTTTTTTTATCTGTAACTCCAGATTTTGGGGGTCTTTTGAAAATTCCAAAAACAGAGTTTTGTTCTACTCGACAGTACCTACCAGAAAATGGTATAATATCCCAGAAACTTTCACTTCAATTTTATTTGTCGCAGTGTGTAATAAGCAATTCGGAGGGTCTGTTGTTGTCATTACAAGGTAACAAGTTAGCAGAGTACATCTAATTACCAAAGTTTTGCTGGGTATACTTCATTTACCGTAATTCGCTTTTATAACTTGTACATTTAGGTTATTCCATTTATAAGCCCTATAGAAATTCATACTTATGATCTAGTTAATACTTCTTTAAAGTAAATATGATCATGTTACCCCATCAATTGTATTATACCATAGCGTGAATATACTGAAATGACTCTTAAATAGTAAATCTGTTAACTATTAATATTTCAAATCACGTTCATTTTGCAAAATACATAATAAAATCACATGAAGTAATAGCGGATGAAAACAAAAATAAATATTTCAACTATTGGCCAAACTATTTTGATGACAATTTAAATTTTAGATAATTATACCATTTGATCTGCTAAAAAAAAGTAAAAGTTACCAAATCATGAATTGGCAAAATAACCAATGAACCATAAAAAAATCAAAATAAAACTTCAAATACAAGGGATTTTTTTTTCAAATTTTGTCACCGTTGTTTTTTTATTGTGCATAATAAAAAATACTTAACAAATTAATACAAATAATTAAAAAATACATACACATGTATATAATTAACATACAGACGCACACGCCTTTTAGAGATTTTCATAGCCCCCAAAAATTTTGGTTGACAGATGCCAGGCAAGCTAATTGTGAGATAGTGGAGTAGTGAGTAATGAAAGGAGATATAGAAATCCCTAAAGAGGCGTGCACAAACTTAAATTAATAACAAATTAGAAGTTTTTTGTTCAAGAGTTTAGTTTTAACAGATAGTCAAATACAGAGAGGTAGATAGATAGTCTTGGATAGTTAGACAAAGTTCAGTAGGACAAATGAGATAGTTCTAGATTTAGTTCGAGAGATAGGGAGAGATAGAGAGAGTTTGAGGAAACATGGCTTATATACAACAGTTGAGTATTATGATGAGAGAAAAAAAAAATAACCACAGATCGTTATTTAAGTTACAGTTTAGCACAAGGACAGCATTTTAACAGCTTCTAGACATACCTCTATTACCGGTAGTAAAGGGAATGTAGAAGCGTTAAATGGTTTTAATTCTCTTGATTTAAGAGAATTTTACTGGTTGTTGATGTCTTGGTAAGTCACAGCTTTTGTTTTAGTTCTTTAATTTAATGTTTTCGTCAGTTTTGTTTTTTTTTTTGGTAGTAGTTTAAGTCTCGCGTTAGAGGTCAAATTGTCAACAAAAAATTATAATTATGATTTTGTATTAAAAAAAAAATTGCAAGGACTAGCCAGTAGCGTAAATTTGCGTTCAAAAAACACAAGTCATATGTCAAAAGAGCGTTTTTGCCAAAGTCAGTTGTCAGAGACTTAATAAGGTCCAGATTTGCCAGGAGGGCCATAGTTGGAGGAAGGAGCACCGCCACCACCACCGCCGCCGGAACCACCACCCAAATCGTAACCACCACTGCCGCCGCTACCACCGCCAATACCGCCACCAATACCGCCTCCAATACCGCCGCCAATACCACCGCCAATACCTCCTCCAATACCACCGCCAGCTCCACCAGCACCGCCATCGAAGCCACCAGCTCCTCCAGCACCACCACCGCTGCCATCCTTTTGGGTCTTGTATTTGATGAAGTATACCTCGGGTTTGGAGGGTTGAGTGGGAGCAGCTGTGGGAATAACAATATCTTGTTGATCTTCTGGTTTCTTGACCAACACATAGACCAAAGTCTTTTCTTCGTTTTGTGGTTGGACAGGAATGACGGGAGCCTGGTAGGAAGGAGGAGATGGAGCCTTAATGAAGATGATTTTGTAGTGCTTTTGGGATTGACCAATGGGAATGTTGGGACGAGGACGAGATTCCTCGGGCTCTGGTGGGGGAACATGCACGTAAATGTGCTTTTGAACCAAAGTAGTGCCGCCTCCACCACCGCCGCCGCCAAAACCTCCAATAGAGCCACCGCCGCCGAATCCACCACCGGATCCTAGAGGGAAAGAGAATAGAAATTGTGTTTAGATGTGGGTATTTTTTTTAATATGGGCAATCTTAGGCCTTAACAAAAATTAAAAGGTTTTTAGTTTTTTTGAAAATCTGATATCGAAGAAAATGCTTTTAGATTAGTTAGAGAAAATTACTTCTTTTCCAGAACTTTTTTAATTTAAAACAAATGCTGATTAATGCGATTTAAAGCTTTTAAGATGTTTTTGAAATTTAACTTTTAAAGCTCGTTAAAATAACATCTTTAAGCGTTTAAGCTTGTGTAGATCTGAAAAATTATTTACTTTTTAAAACTTTTACGAAACATTTTGTTAACAGCTTTAGTTCTTCTTTAAGATATTAGTTTAAGAGCTTTTTTTAAATGTAAGATTTTTAATTATTTAAGCTTTGATAAATAGCTTAAAAGCTTGTTTAAAGCTCGAACATTTTTAAGTGCTAATATGAAGCTAAAGCTCTAAGCAAATTTTTTTAATTCTTAATTTTTAAAACTTTCACGAATTAAGGTTGATGTTATGCTAAAGCTCGTGTAAAAAAGCGTTTTTTGAAACACTTAAAATAGCTTTAAGCTGCTTTACAATTGGATGTATTGAAGTGATAACATTCTATAATAACTTTTAAGCTTTTTGTATCATTAAACATTTTAGAAGCTTTCATAGAATTTGAGCTTTATAAAAAAGTATCTATGTTAAAGCCATTTAGCCATTAGTTAAGATTTAAAACATTTAAATCATTATTTTTCTCAAACTTCAAAAGGTCTTTAAAATTTAAAGCATTTAAGCTTTATAATATTTTCATTCCTTTAATTTGTACATTTACATTTTTTTGGCATAAAATACAAAGTGAAGTATATTTAAAACATTAAGCTCTTTATGATAAAAAGCTTTTTGAATTTTAAGATTTCAATACTCTAAAGCTTTTAAAATATGAAGATTAAAGGGTGTTACAAATGTAAAGATTTTGGGTCATAGGTTTAAAACATTGATATCCAAAATTCTCATAGCTTAAAATCCAGAACTTTTAAACTTAAAGCTGTCAAAGAAATAAAGCTTGAGAGCTTGTTATAAATATTATAAACAACACTTCACTAAAGCCAAAAAATTAGAGCTTAAGAAGCCCTTAAATTTATATATAGGAGTAATTTAAATCATTTTTAAGAACTTAAGTTTTTAAAAGGATTTTTAAAGCTCGTATTAAAGTTAATTTTAGAGCTTTTAGAAGGAAATATGATATTTAAGCATTTTAAATTTTAGTGATTTCTTATTTTAAAGCTTTTTGAATTATTTTAAATTTTAAGCTCTTTAATATATAAAGCTTTAAAGCTTTTTAAGTTTAATATCATGTAAATACGTTTATTTGCCAAAATCTCCTTAAACCTCTAAAACTTTTATTTAAATATTAAAGTTTTAGTTGTCATGAGAGATTTGACAATTAACACGAGAACCATTAGCTCATTAAAGCTTTTAAAGATTTAAAAAATGTTTGATAAAAAAACTTACCACCACCGAATCCGCCACCACCGGAGCCGCCGCCGCCGAAACCGCCACCTCCGAAACCACCACCACCTCCACTGGATCCACCACCGAAACCGCCTCCACCGAAGCCACCACCTCCGGAGCCACCACCGAAACCGCCACCTCCGAAGCCACCTCCGGAACTGCCTCCGAAGCCTCCACCACCTCCGGAACTACCTCCGAAGCCTCCGCCTCCAGCACCACCACTGCCTCCGGGTCTGTTATAGGCATAGCCAGCTTCTGGCCTAGCGGCAGCCATAGCCAGACATGACATTAAAATGAAAGCTTTCATGTTGCACAAAAATAAGCTTTAATAGAACTATTAAAAACACACGATTTCAATTAACGCGATTTTTTCGTTTATTTGTAAAATATCCTTGTACTTTTACACACACGCACACAGTTGAGTAATAACGGTAATCCTTTTGTTTGGTAACTGTGTGTTAAACGTTTAAATGTGGTTGTTAAATTTTTTTTTCTAGTTGTATATAAAAAATAGTAAGGGGTTGGAAAAGATGGAAAGTTCTGATTCGTTGCGACTTTTAGGTTGCGACGATGATTGTTGTTTATTAAACTAAATCAAATGGTTTACTGACGATCTACAGTTAGAGTCTCATCCATTTATACCAAAATTGACGAAATTCACATAATTTTTGCCAAAAAGCACTTTTCATGCAATTCATGCATACGAAAAAAACAGAAAAAATACAAAACAAAAAAAAAACAGAGACGAAATAGCAACAGCAGCAGTTGCTTGGCGGCTGTTGCTGTTGCTGATGTTGTTGCTATTGTTATTGAGATTTTTGTTGTAATGTTGTCTTTGACTTCTGTGGCTGGGAGAAGGTACACATGACACACAGCAACATCATCATCACATCATACCACCAAAAAGATGTAACAGACAAAACAAATACTAAGGTCCGTCCATTCATCTGTCCGTCCTTAACTCAGTCCGAATCCATAACAACCTCTACTCTATACATATGAATGTAAGTGTGTAGTTTACATACATAGTTCAGCTCTATATGAGTTTTTTTGAGTGTAAATTGTATCTTCTTCGTCATTGTCTCTTGACTGTTGTTGATTACATGCAACAAAATGAGGTGTTTACTCTTTGGTTGTAGTTGTTGTCATATTCAGACTCAAGCGATGTTTTTTTCAGCCAAATTTAAACTTTAAATACTGCAAAAGTTGATTTAAGTTTCCAGTTTCCATCTTGAGCCCATTAGAGAAGATATTTCTATTTGCTAAATTTTGTATTTTTTTTTTGCATAAAAATAAATAAAATTCATGTAATGAAATATCATCTAATAGTTACTCTCCTTGCTAAATGTTGCGTAGCATTCGGAGTGTAGGCTTTAGCACACAAAATCATAAATACCCTCGAACAATTGTATTCGTCGGAGGCTTAAAACGTAAGTGTAATTGTTGCCATTATTTCGGCTTAGGTTTGTTAAGCACAAATACAAATAACAACTGGGGTCATCACTGAATAAAGTGGCCATATTTTTAAATTTGAGCTACATTCGCAATGGGATAAGTTGATAATGGAGCTTTTTAGGTTTCAAAATTAAAGGTTTAAAAGAAATAGCTTTAAAGTTTTTTTTAATTCCTATAATAATGAACATTTTTTTTATAAAACTAAGACATTTTAAAAAAATTCTTAACAAAATAAAAAAATGGTGAAAATTTTTCTATATAAGTAAGAAATTTTTGATAATTTTAATATAAAAATAAGAAATTTTAGAAATTCTTTTCATAAAAATTAAAAAATTTTTGAAACTTAAAAAAAAATTAAAAACTATAAAAATATGAAATTTTGGAAATATCTCCTATACAAAGAACAAGTTTTTGAAAACCTATAAACAGAAGTAACTTTTAAAAATTTTCAAATAAAAAGAAGAAATTTTTGAAAATTTTCCTATAAAAAGAAGAAATTTTTGAAAAATTTCTTATAAAAATATGAAATTTTTGAAAAATTTCCTATAAAAATAAGAAATTTTTGAAAAATTTGCTATAAAAACAAGATTATTGGAAAATTTTGTATAAAAATGAGAAATTTTTGAAAAATTTTCGTACAAAAATAATAAATTTTTAAAAAAATTTCCTATAAAAATAAAAAAAAATTTTAAAATTTCCTATGAAAATAAGAAATTTTAAAAATTTTTTTTTGGCTTTTTATTAATAAATTGGTCTGTTACATTAATAAATAAATGTAACAGACTTGGAATCAAATGCGAATACTCTTTTTTTTTTGAATTTTCTAAACAAATAAAAAAGTTTTTAAAAATTTGCTAAAAAAATAAGAAATTTTTGAAAAATTTCCTATAAAAATAAGAAAATTTTCAGAAATTTTCTATAAAAATAAGAAATTTTTGAAAAATGTCCTATAAAAATAAGAATTTTCTGAAAAATCACCTATAAAATAAGAAACTTTTGAAAAAATTTTATAAGAATTTAAAAAAAAAAATTCCTATAAAAATTAGAAATTTTTTAAAACACTTCAATAGAAATAAGAAATTTTTGATAAAATTCCTTTAAAAATAAGAAACTTAAAAAAAATCCATAGAAATAAGAAATATTTCAAAAATTTCTTATAAAAATAAGAAATTTTTGAAAAAATTCCTATAAAACTAAGAAATTTTTGAAAAATTTTCTATAAAAATAGTAATTTTTGAAAAATTTGTTATAAAAATAGAAAATTTTGGAAAAATTTCCTATAAAAATAGTAATTGTTGAAAAATTTGTTATAAAAATAAGAAATTTTTAAAAATTTCCTATAAAAATAGTAATTTTTGAAAAAATTGTTATAGAAATAAGAAATTTTTAAAAATTTCCTATAAAAACAGTAAATTTTTGGAAAATTTCCTATAAAAATTAGAAAATTTTGAAAAATTTTCAATTAAAATAAGACACCTTTGAAAAAATTCCTATAAAAATATGAAGTTTTTAAAAAAAAAATTATAAAAAAAACCTCAAAATTTTTCTTATAAAAATTGTCAATTTTCAAAAAATTTCCTATAAACAGTCAATTTTCGAAAAATTTCCTTTAAACAGTAAATTTTTTAAAAATTTCCTATAAATAGTCAATTTTCGAAAAATTTCCTATAAATAGTCAATTTTCGAAAAATTTCCTATAAATAGTCAATTTTCGAAAAATTTCCTATAAATAGTCAATTTTCGAAAAATTTCCTGTAAATAGTCAATTTTCGAAAAATTTCCTATAAATAGTCAATTTTCGAAAAATTTCCTATAAATAGTCAATTTTCGAAAAATTTCCTATAAATAGTCAATGTTCGAAAAATTTCCTATAAATAGTCAATTTCCGAAAAATTTCCTTTAAACAGTAAATTTTTTAAAAATTTCCTATAAATAGTCAATTTTCGAAAAATTTCCTATAAATAGTCGATTTTCGAAAAATTTCCTATAAATAGTCAATTTTCGAAAAATTTCCTATAAATAGTCAATTTTCGAAAAATTTCCTATAAATAGTCAATTTTCGAAAAGTTTCCTATAAATAGTAAATTTTCGAAAAATTTCCTATAAATAGTCAATTTTCGAAAAATTTCCTATAAATAGTCAATTTTCGAAAAATTTCCTGTAAATAGTCAATTTTCGAAAAATTTCCTATAAATAGTCAATTTTCGAAAAATTTCCTATAAATAGTCAATTTTCGAAAAATTTCCTATAAATAGTCAATTTTCGAAAAATTTCCTATAAATAGTCAATGTTCGAAAAATTTCCTATAAATAGTCAATTTCCGAAAAATTTCCTATAAATAGTCAATTTTCGAAAAATTTCCTATAATAGTCAATTTTCGAAAAATTTCTTATAAATAGTCAATTTTCGAAAAATTTCCTATAAATAGTCAATTTTCGAAAAATTTCCTATAGTCAATTTTCGACAAATTTCCTATAAATAGTCAATTTTTAAAAAATTTTCTATAAATAGTCAATTTTTAAAAAATTTCCTATAAATAGTCAATTTTCAAAAAATTTCCTATATATTCAATTTTCAAAAAATTTCCTAAGTCAATTTCTATAAATAGTCATTTTTCTAAAAATTTCCTATAAAAAATTTTCTATAAATAGTCAATTTTAGAAAAATTTCCTATAAATAGTCAATTTTCCAAAAATTTCCTCAAATAGTCGTTTTTCGAAAAACCTCCTATATATTATTCGAAAAATTTCCTTTAAATGGTAAATTTTGAAAATTTTCCTATAGATGGTAAATTTTCGAAAAATTTCCTATAAATAGTAAATTTTCGAAAATTTTCCTATAAATAGTAAATTTTAGAAAAATATCCTATAAAAATATCCTATAATAGTCAATTTTCAAAAAATTTCCTATAAATAGTCGATTTCGAAAAATTTTCTATAAATAGTCAATTTTCGAAAAATTTCCTATAAATAGTCAATTTTCGAAAAATTTCCTATAAATAGTCAATTTTCGAAAAATTTCCTATAAATAGTCAATTTTCGAAAAATTTCCTATAAACAGTCAATTTTCGAAAAATTTCCTATAAATAGTCAATTTTCGAAAAAATTCCTATAAATAGACAATTTTCGAAAAATTTCCTATAAATAGTCAATTTTCGAAAAATTTCCTATAAATAGTCAATTTTCGAAAAATTTCCTATAAATAGTCAATTTTCGAAAAATTTCCTATAAATAGTCAATTTTCGAAAAATTTCCTATAAATAGTCAATTTTCGAAAAATTTCCTATAAATAGTCAATTTTCGAAAAATTTCCTATAAATAGTCAATTTTCGAAAAATTTCCTATAAATAGTCAATTTTCGAAAAATTTCTTATAAATAGTCAATTTTCGAAAAATTTCCTATAAATAGTCAATTTTCGAAAAATTTCCTATAAATAGTCAATTTTCGAAAAAATTCCTATAAATAGTCAATTTTCGAAAAATTTCTTATAAATAGTCAATTTTCGAAAAATTTCTTATAAATAGTCAATTTTTGAAAAATTTCTTATAAATAGTCAATTTTCGAAAAATTTCCTATAAATAGTCAATTTTCGAAAAATTTCTTATTAATAGTCAATTTTCGAAAAATTTCCTATAAATAGTCAATTTTCGAAAAAATTCCTATAAATAGTCAATTTTCGAAAAATTTCCTATAAATAGTCAATTTTCGAAAAATTTCCTATAAATAGTCAATTTTCGAAAAATTTCCTATAAATAGTCAATTTTCGAAAAATTTCCTATAAATAGTCAATTTTCGAAAAATTTCCTATAAATAGTCAATTTTCGAAAAATTTCCTATAAATAGTCAATTTACGAAAAATATGCCATAAATAGTCAATTTTCGAAAAATTTCTTATAAATAGTCAATTTTCGAAAAATTTCCTATAAATAGTCAATTTTCGAAAAGTTTCCTATAAATAGTCAATTTTCGAAAAAATTTCTATATATATTAAATTTTCGAAAAATTTCCTATAAATATTAAATTTTCGAAAAATTTCCTATAAATAGTCAATTTTCGAAAAATGTCCTATAAATAGTAAATTTTTAAAAACATTTCCTTTGAACAGTAAATTTTCGAAAAGTTCGAAATTCAAAAATATATATGCCCATTATTAACTGAAAAATCTCCCGATTTCTGGCCACACCATACAGTAGAAGATCCATGTAACCGTGAGTAGTGTGACTGCAATTACGGTTCAAAGAAATAAACTTTAAGCCAACAAAATAACAAAAAAACCAGCAACAACTGAAATTACCGCACAATCAACATATTACAGCACAAATCTTACAGCAATTCAAACTTAGATACAACAACAATAACAAATACATGCACTGTAACAACAATAACAGGCAACATTAACGACGACGACAACAACGACACCAACAGCCACATTAGCCAGCAATAATCGTAATGAATGGTCAACAAAAAGCAACAATAAAGAAAAATAAACACAACTGCAAATAAGCCAACAACAAAATTAAAAAAGAAGCAGCAGCATCAGAATTACTAAAACCAAATAAGCTTCAACGATTTTAACTACAATTACAATTTTTATTTTTAGCAGCTTTTTTTGCGCTCTGTCACACAGTTTCGGGATGATGCGATTTGTGACGCCAGATGTTTAATTTTTCAGCATTCCCAAACTCTTTTACAAATATAGCCAAAATCAAATGTAAAGTTAATTTTTTTTGGTATAAGTCGGTTCTAAAAAAGGCAGAGTGAATTGTGTATATCAATTAATTAACGGCTTGGCTTAATATAAAAAGGACAAGTAAGAAAAGTTATAGTCGGTCAAGCCCGACTATATAATACACTTCACTACTAAGGTCAAATATGGACCAACAATTAAACAAGTTTTCCTTAAGTCTTAGAGACAAACATACATATACTATGTGCTATTTTTTCAAAATTTCGAGATTTATATCATTTCCGGCTAAGGGCCTGATATGGGAGCTAGGGTCAATTGTGAACCGATTGTTACCAAATTTTGTTTATTGGTTTATATTTACAAAATATTTATCTGTGCAAAGTTTAAGTAGTCAAATGCATTTATCTTTAGAGGTATTAACGTTTTTGTGCTTTAATGTGTATATAAACGTCTTTTGAGAATGTGTCTTGTATGGGAGGTATGGTCAAATATGGGCCGATTTCTACAAAATTAGGAATATATAATATATAATAAGCAATATCTGTGCTGAATATAAATAAGAAAAAATAATAATAAGCAATATCTGTGCTGAATATTATTAAAATACAACTCAATTTGTGGCTGTAAAGGGCCAAAAACTCTATTCCGGGAAGGCATTCCTATGGTAGGTACCCGAAATAGTAATCCGATTTCGCCCAAAAAGTATAGGGATCGTCCTTGGACCAAAACATGAACCTGTGATAAGAGTGATAACAAGCTTACATGGATAACCGGCCAGCCAGCGAGCCGGACAGACATCGTTAAAACAACTCAGAAAGTGATTCTAAGTCGATTGATATACTTAAAGGTAGATCTCAGCCCAATATTTCTATGCGTTACAAACATAAGCACAAACCCAATATAAAAAACCCAATATAAAAAATCTAAAATTTTTGTCAAGTTTTTTTCCTTCTCCTCTAAAGTTACA
Organism: Stomorhina lunata; assembly: GCA_933228675.1. NCBI lineage: Eukaryota > Metazoa > Arthropoda > Insecta > Diptera > Rhiniidae > Stomorhina > Stomorhina lunata. The sequence continues at coordinate 152,312,178 of OW121740.1, forward strand.
AAAAATCGAGTTAGGCCTTTCTTATATTTAACCATCGTTATATAAAAAGGCTTGGTTAAATATAAAGCATATGCTTAAAAATTAAAGCGCTTGTTTAGTCTGCAAAGACTTTGGTGTATGTCGGTACATATGAATCTAGTTAGTTTTCTCTTTAATAGCTGATCATATAAAAAACAGTATATCTGGCAACCCTGTAGCCGGCATAAATTTACGATAATAGTTATTGTTCAGGCTTTACAGAAATTAAAGAAAAAAAAAAAAGCAAAACTAAATTGTATGAAATTAAAACTTGTAGTTAAAGAAAAGAATGAGAGTGTTGATGTAATGAAAATAATTTCTTTGGAGATCGTGCATTGTTGAGAAGTTATTTAAAGAGAAATAAAGATATTTGGAAATTAGGGTGACCATAGTAAAGGGTTTTAATATTAATGAACAAAAACATTAGAAGGGAATGTCTTTAAAATTTGTTTTGGTAAATTTAAGTATATATAATTTAATATAAAAAAACAAAATTATAAATGTTTATTAGGTAACGGAATGAATAAAATATGTGCATTATATCGGACAGATGGCCCGTCGGTTTACATTTGAACTATCGTTTCATGGCCGCTTAATTAACTAATTGCGTCATAAGGGCATTAACTTTTGTTTTATGGAAGAAAATTATAAAAAAGAGTATTTCATTAGGCGCTTTCAATAAAATAAATTTAAATAAAACAAGTTTTATGTGAAATAGGTTAGAATTTCACATATTAGTGGCTTATTCGCATGCACTTACGACTTAAGTAACCCCCCCAAGGTCAAACGTTGTCAAATCGCATGAATCCCAATGGACAGTTCAGGCAACCTTCTTAAAGAAATCAAAAATATTAAAATATTACCAATTAGATGAATTTTCGGTATGAATTGGACTATCTTGACACCCAAGACATGTGGATTTCTATGATCCTTAATTATACAATTTTATATGTTCACATACCCATTCATATACAAATGGGCCTCATCGCTTAAAATGGTTTTTCGAACATAATTTTTATACCCTTCACCACCATAGGTGGAAAGGGTATTTATTATAAGTTTGTGCTGATGTATGTAACGCATAGTAATATTTGTCTTAGACCCAGCTTTAAGTACACCAATAGGTTTAGAATCACTTTCTGAGTCAATTTATCGATGTCCGTCCGTCCGTCTGGCTGGCTGGCTGGACCCCCATGTAAACCTTGTAATCAAACTACAGGTCGCAATTCTAAAGATAATTTGATGAAGTTTTTCACAGATCATTTTTTGATAATGGGACCATGGCTATTGAAATTGGCCAAAATCGGTCCATTATTTATGGTACCCCCCATAGGTCCCACTTCCCGGAATTGACATATTGGCCACAAATATCAATATTTTTTCATGAAATTTAAAACAAATACTGCTTATATAAACTTTAATCACTGTACCAAATTTCATTGAAATCGGTCCACAATTGACCATAGCTTCCATACAAACTCTTCTTTAAAAATGCACTAAATGAGACAAAAAAATCGCTAAAACTCTCGTAAATCTATAGATAATGAAAATTTTGCGTTATTTTTTGCATACATAATTTTTGTAACAACTGTAATCAATTTGCCAAATTTCGTAATAATCGGTCCACATTTGACTTTAGCTCTCCGATTATAGCGCTTTCTTACTTGTTTTAATTGTTAACTATAACCAGTTGATTTTTGTGCGGGTTCAGGCCCAACTCAGTATCGGTATCTTACAAAAAAATTCAATATTGACTTGTAGTGTGACTGTAGTCGGCCTTGTCTCAGTACAGCCTTAACATAACCCAACAAAAAACTGTCTAAAATAGTTAAATCGCACGATTTAATCTACCAATTGACCAATTCCAAACTTAAAATAAACTATTTGCCGAACTTAACTCTCAATTGTTTTAAGTTTTGTGAGGCATATGTCATATACATATATGTGGACCGATTGTTCTGAAGTTATGTGAGTTTTGACAGATAATTTGGTACAGCTATTTTTGTTTGTATAAGCCATACTTCTTCTTAATTCGATAAAAGTGATATTTTAATTTCAATAGAAAAAGTTCCAAAGCCAAAAAAAGTCTGTGCCAAATTTGATAAAAATAAAACTATATTCCGGAATGAAAACAATTTGGAGGTACCCCAAGATTTTGAATGGTTTTGTTTATTTTCAACAGGCTTTGTACTTATAGTTAAAAATATTTCATGGACTTGTAAACTTATATATAAATATTTGTATTGCACTATGAATGATTTTTGCCTGAAATATTAATTAAAATTTTATTTTTGGAACATTCCTTGTATGTAAGTATATATAGGAAAAAAATCAAACAGTTTTAATTCCTTTAAAATCGACATTAAACTCGAATAATTTGTGTAGTTTTAGGAAATCTAAAAATCTAATTACAGATTTTGAACTTCCAAGACTTCAGGTATATTGAACACAATATCTTAGTAGCGCAAGTTTGCACTTCTAAGCGTAATTGGCATGCAAATAAAAAAAAAACAAATTGAAGCATTCACGTTTTTATACCCTTAGGTCGAAAGGGTATTATAAGTTTGTGCTGATGTATGTAAAGCATAGAAATATTTGTTTTAGACCTTTTAGTTTACCAATAGGCTAAGAATCACATTATGAGTCGATTTAGCGATGTCAGTCCGCCCGTCTGTCTGGAGCCTCATGTAAATCATGTACTCAAAGTACAGGTCGCAATTCTAAAGATAATTTGATGAAATTTGTCACAGATCGTTTATTTGAAATACGTCAAATTCGTGCCATTATTTATGGTAACTCACATATGTAGGTCCCACTTCGCGGAATTGATATTTTGGCCAAAAATATCAATATTTTTCACAAAATACTACTTATGTAAACCAAAATCACTGTACCAAATTTCGTTGAAATCGGTCTATATTTGACTACAGCTCCTATACAAACTCTTGTGAAAAACGCACTAAATGAGTCAAAAATCACTAAAACGCTCGAAGATAATGAGAATTTTAAGATTATTTTTTGCATACACAATCAATTTGCCAACTTTCGAGATAATCGGTCCACATTTGACTAGCTCTCATATAAGTACAAATGACGGAAACACCTTAGATATATAAGTTTTGTGAAAATGTTTGTATGATGGCAAAATTTAGCAAATATTTGTCTTTATACAGAAAAAAAAACAACTTTGATCTAAATGGTGAAGGGTATCATATGGTAACACTTTCTTACTTGTTTTTTAATATTTCGTCTTCTTTTACTTCTACCTCCGTTTTACTATTTGGACCCAAGTCGTTGTTCTACGAAATTGACACCACACTTGGGGGATGAATCCATTGCCAAAATTTGAAACTCATTTTCGCCACATTTTAATTTTTTTTGCATATTTTTTAGCCGCCTCAAGAATTCCAAAAAATAGATAAGGATTTGTAGATCTTTCAGTTTCGCATCGTTTAATATATATCTCATTAATGTGCTACATATAGGTATAACATGCGACAGGTGTAAATAACGAAAACTTGAGCGTAAAATTTTCAAAATACCGGTTTTTCGTGAAGCACACTCGCAAATATGTATGAAAATGTTCATACTACCGCGTTAACTAAATTTTTTTGCCATTTAACACCTAAAAGCAGACAAACTTTTTAATAAAATTTTCCATACAAAATACCTAGAATAAGCCTTTGATAATTTTATAATTCGTTTATAAATAAGGGGGTTAGACTTAAATGTAGACCTAATAAATATTTCCTTATTTTATAACTACTCATTCTCCCTGCTTATGGTCACCTTAATCAACAACAAAGCAAACTCCCTTCTCTACCCTTTTTGATTACTCATTACTCACGCTTTGTGATTCATTTACCTGCTACTGTTTAAAATTCCGTACTATGAACCCAGTTCACTTCTTTCTGCCTATAATTAAACCACCCAAAATTATGGCATTACTATAGTTACAGTTAACTTTTGTTTTATTAATTTCGTTATAACGTTAAAGTTTTCATTCATAAAATTCGCTCCATAAAATTATGTCTTACTCTCGCGCTACTCACTTTGAGCATTTGAATGGCTCTTTTAAGCTCAATTTCAAATTGAAATAACTCTTCAGTCAAATTGAAACTTAAGTGATTTTTCTACTTATTTTGAACTGAAACGAAATATTAATTTGTTTTTTCTTAGTTTTTGTCAAGGAAGAGGGTCTTAAATGTTTGAGCATTGTTTTGGCCATTTATTTGATTTTGGTTTATTGTCATGGTTTTGCCAAAGGTAGGCAAACGGTCGTCGTCAATAGCTGCCTCCAGAAGTATTGGAAAATTTTTTTGTAGTGTAATAAAGACGAAATTATTATTTAAAAAAAAATAAATAAATAATTTCTTTTGCATTTTCTTAGTTTTTTTTTTTTTTTGGTTTGTGTGTTTAAATCACGATTTTTTCTTTGTTCCTTAAAAAAATGGAAAATTTTGATTTTTATGAAATTTTTTTTTTGTTAAAGGAAATGTTAAAATTAAGTTTAAAACAATAGATAAATATTCGTGATCATGTAATTTTCGTTTAAAAACTAAAGTTTCTGGTGTTTTGCGGATTATTTGGGATCTCAAGATTGAGACGCTTTTTTTTCGTTTTGCTTTTTTCTTGCGAAGTTTTATAAAAGTTAAGAAATATGTAAATTAAATGGAACGTGATTTAATAATTTATGATTTTGGATTTTCAAGCTTTTGTGCTTTAAATCTGTCATAATAAAATATTTGCTTTAAGTAATCAGCTAATAAATATTTAAATTGGGATCAATAGTTTTCTTGCTTTTTTTCGTGTTAAAACAAAGAAAATTAAATGTTTAGCAAAAAAAATAAAGGCCTTCTGCTGCAGCTTAAAAGTGATAAATTTATATAAGATTTTTTCGTGATTGCAAAACATTTGAAAATTGTTTTTGTTAAAGTAAAATTGTGTGTTTTGGAAAATTTCAATTTTCTTTACATTTTGTTGTGGAATTGTTCAAGTGCTTTTTAGTTAATCTTAAGTTTATATAATTTGAGTTTTTCTCCTGTTCAACGCGTAATAAAATTATGCAATTTTCTTTGATAAATAAAACTTAAATTTCTCTAAATCATCTTAGAGTATTATTAAAATTTCTTGGAATAAAATTGAATTAAATTAAAATTTTTAATCTTCTTAGATCTTTTTGAAATTTCATAAAATCAGTTTTTAACAGAAATACAATCTTTATTTAATTCAACAATTTTTATTTAATAAGTTAATATTTCATTGCTTTAAATTCAAAAATTTGCTAAAATTAAATTGTATTTGGAAAAATTTCAATGAAAAAATAAAACAATTTTTCGGTATAAAAATTTTATAGAAAATTTTTTGGTATAAAAACTTTATAGAAAATTTTTTGGTATAAAAATTTTATAAAAAATTTTTTGGTATAAAAATTTCATAGAAAATTTTTGATATAAAAATTTTATAAAAAATTTTGTGTATAAAAATTTTATAGAAAATTTTTTGGTATAATATAATAGAAAGTTTTTCGGTATAAAAACTTCATAGAAAATTTTGCGATATAAAAATTTTATAGAAAATTTTTCGGTATAAAAATTTTATAAAAAATTTTTCAATACAAAAATTTTAAAGAAAATTGTTCGGTATAAAAATTTTTTTTATAGAAAATTTTTTGGTGTCAAAATTTTGTAAAAAATTTCTCGGTTTAAAAATTTTATAGAAAATTTTTCGGTATAAAAATTTTATAAAACATTTTTCGGTATAAACATTTTATAGAAAATTTTTCAGTATAAAAATTTTATAGAAAATTTTTTGGAATAATAATTTTATAGAAAATTTTTCGGTATAAAAATGTTATAGACAATTTTTCGCTATAGAAATTTTATAGAAAATTTGTCGGTATAAAAATTTTGTAGACAATTTTTCGCTATAAAAATTTTAGAGAAAAAATTTTGATATAAAAATTTTTCGGTATAAAAATTTTATAGAAAATTTTTCGGTATAAAAATTTTATAGAAAATTTTTCGGTATACAAATTTTATTTAAATTTTTCGGTATAAAAATTTTACAGAAAACTTTTGGTTATAAATATTTATAGAAAATTTGTCGGTATAAAAATTTAAAAGAAAACTTTTCGGTATAAAAATTTTATAGAAAAGTTTTCGGCATAAAAATTTTATAGAAAATTTATAGGTTTAAAAATTTTATAGTAAAATTTTCTGTATAAAAATTTGATAGAAAATTTGTCGGTATAAACATTTTATAGAAAATTTTCCATATAAAAATTTTACAAAAAAATTGTTGGTACCAAAATTTTATAGAAAATTTTTCGGTATAAAAATTTTATAGAAAATTTTTGATATAAAAATTTTATAGAAAATTTTATAGAAAATTTTATAGAAAATTTTTGATAAAAAATTTTATAGAAAATTTTTGATATAAAAATTTTATAAACTTTATAAAAATTTTTGTAGAAAATTGTTCGGTATTAAAATTTTATAAAATAGTTTTCGGTATAAAAATTTTGCAGAAAATTTTTTGGTATAAACATTTTATAGAAAATTTTTCGATATAAAAATTTTAAAGAAAATTTTTCGGTATAAAAATTTTATAGAAAAGTTTTCGGTAAAAAAATTTTATAGAAAATTTATAGGTTTAAAAATTTTATAGTAAAATTTTCTGTATAAAAATTTGATAGAAAATTTGTCGGTATAAACATTTTATAGAAAATTTTTGATATAAAAATTTTATAGAAAATTTTATAGAAAATTTTTGATAAAAAATTTTATAGAAAATTTTTGATATAAAAATTTTATAAAAAATTTTTCGGTATATAAACCTTATAGAAAATTTTTGTAGAAAATTGTTCGGTATTAAAATTTTATAAAAAAGTTTTCGGTATAAAAATTTTGTAGAAAATTTTTTGGTATACAAATTTTATAGAAAATTTTTCATGATAAAAATTTTATAGAAAATTTTTCGGTATAAAACTTTTATAGAAAATTTTTCGGTATAAAAGTTTTATAGAAAATTTTATAAAAGAAGCTTTCGGTATAAACATTTTATAGAAAATTGTTCGGTATAAAAATTTTATAGAAAATTTTTTGGTATAAAAATTTTAGAAAAACTTGTTCAATTTAAAAATTTTATAGAAAATTTTTTGGTATAAAAATTTTATAGAAAATTTTTCTGTATAAAAATTTTATAGAAAATTTTTCGGTATAAAAATTTTATAGAATATTTTTCGGTATAAAAATTTTATAGAAAATCTTTCGCTATAAAAATTTTACAGAAAATCTTTCACTGTAAAAATTTTATAGAAAATTTTTCGCCATAAAATTTTTATAGAAAATTTGTTGGTATAAAATATTTTTTTTATTTTATAGAAAAAATTTCGTTATAAAAATTCTTATATAGAAAATTTTTCATTAAAAATTTTTTGTTTTATAAAATTTTCTATAGAAAATTTTCGTTTCAAACAATTTTCTTATAGAAAATTTTTCGTTTTAAAAAATTTTCTTATTGAAAATTTTTCGTTTTAAATAATTTTCTAATAGAAAATTTTTCGTTTTAAACAATTTTCTTATAGAAAATGTTTCGTTTTATAACATTTTCTTACAGAAAATTTTTCGTTTTAAAAAATTTTGTTATAGAAAATTTTTCGTTTTAAAAAATTTTTTTATAGAAAATTTTTCGTTTTAAAAAAAAATTTTTTTTTGAAATTTTTTGTTTCAAAAAATTTTCTTTATCGATATAAAAATTTTATAGAAAATTTTTCTGTTTTAAATTTTTATAGAAAATTTTTCATAAAAAATTTTTTGTTTAAAAAAATTTTCTAATAGAAAATTTTTCGTTTTAAATAATTTTCTTATAGAAAAGTTTCCGTTTTATAAAATTTTCTTACAGAAAATTTTTTCGTTTTAAAAAATATTCTTATATAAAATTTTTCGTTTTAAAAAATTTTCTTATAGAAAATTTTTCGTTTTAAAAAATTTTTTTATAGAAAATTTTTCGTTTTAAAAAATTTTTCGTTTTAAAAAAATTTTTTATAGAAAATTTTTTGTTTAAAAAAAATTTCTTATAGAAAATTTTTTGTTTAAAAAAAATTTTTTATAGAAAATTTTTTGTTTAAAAAAAATGTTCTTATAGAAAAATATTCGTTTAAAAAAAAATTTTTCATTTTTAAAAATTTTCTTGTAGAAAATTTTTTGTTATAAAAAATTTTCTCATAGAAAAGAAATTTTCTATAAATGTTAAAAATTTTCTTTTAGAAAATTTTTCGTTCAATTTTTTTTTTGTTTTTAAAAATGTTTGTATATAAAATTGTTAGTTTTAATAAAATTTTCGTTTAAAAAAAATTGAAATTTTGGAAATTTTTCCGTTAAAAAATGATAATAACCATGTTTTACTGACCTAAATATATCATATAATCTCTTAACGCCTAATAAACGTAAATCAATCTAAACCATTTAAACTTGATAAAACCATATTCAATCCTGTTAATCCAAATAAAAAAAATTTAAAATGATTTAAAAAACTTGTAATGTAAATGACAATAATGACTTCAAAACAGGCATCAAATCAAAAAGCATCGCTTTACCCAGGAGCAGTTTTGAAATAAGATTTTAATGCAAAATCTTTCGTTTATTTCTTGTTTTTCCTTCTTTAATCTTTTAATTTAATTACATTAATGACATCGATTGCATTTAAGACTCAGTCGGTCGCTTGGTCGTTCCTTGTATAAAGTAATAAAATAAAACTTACATAAATTTTGAATTCTTCAGTTGGAATTTGTTTGAAATTTTTTCTTGTTTTTCTTTCTTTTCCTACTACAAAATATTTTGCGTAAAGTTACCAACCAACCGCCTCCACTTTGGAGTCATTATTTAAACTTTCAACTGCATGAGGAAGATTAAAATCAACAAAACACAAGACTAAGACAGACGCTAAAGACTGAGACTGTCTGCAGTAAAAAATTTTGCATCTTCAAGACTTAAAGTGCAGAAAAAATCATAAGGAAAAAAAGTTAAACAAGTTTTAACAATTGAATTTCCGCTTTTTTCTTGTTACGACATTTCTCTTGCATTTGGGCGATTTCACCTTGAAAGGATGAATAAGTGGATACTTTGGAATGATTATGATGATGATGGCTGTTGCATAATGGCCAAACCATTAAAAAGTCAATAAAAGAAATTAAAAGAAAAAAATATTATCGTACAAAATCAAGGGAATTTAAAATTTAATGAGTATGACTAATACCTACAAAATCTACTTTACGATCAAAAATTGTAATATAAAAAATGTTCTTATAGGAAATTTTTTATTAAAAATTTTTCGTTAACAAAATTTTCTTATAGAAAATTTGTCGTTTTTAAAAAATTTATAAAAAAAATGGTCAATTTTCGAAAAATTTCCTATAAATAGTCAATTTTCGAAAAATTTCCTATAAATAGTCAATTTTCGAAAAATTTCCTATAAATAGTCAATTTTTGAAAAATTTCTTATAAATAGTCAATTTTCGAAAATTTTCCTATAAATAATCAATTTTCGAAAAATTTCCTATAAATAATCAATTTTCGAAAAATTTCCTATAAATAGTCAATTTATTGAAAAATTTCCTATAAATAGTCAATTTTCGAAAATTTTCCTATAAATAGTCAATTTTCGAAAAATTTCCTATAAATTGTCAATTTTCGAAAAATTTCCTATAAATAGTCAATTTTCGAAAAATTTCCTATCAATAGTCAATTTTCGAAAAATTTCCTATAAATAGTCAATTTTCGAAAAATTTCCTATGAAAAGTCAATTTTCGAAAAATTTTCTATAGTCAATTTTCGAAAAAAATTTCCGTTAGTAAATTTTAGAAAAATTTCCTATAAATAGTAAATTTTCGAAAAATTTCCTATCAATACTCAATTTTCGAAAAATTTCCGTTAAATAGTCAATTTTCGACAAATTTCCTATAAATAGTAAATTTTCGAAAAATTTCCTATAAATAGTAAATTTTCGAAAAATTTCTATAAATAGTCAATTTTCGAAAAATTTCCTATAAATAGTCAATTTTCGAAAAATTTCCTATAAATAGTCAATTTTCGAAAAATTTAATATAAATAGTCAATTTTCGAAAAATTTCCTATAAATAGTCAATTTTCGAAATATTTCCTATAAATAGTAAATTTTCGAAAAATTTCCTATAAATAGTCAATTTTCGAAATATTTCCTATAAATAGTCAATTTTCGAAAAATTTCCTATAAACAGTCAATTTTCGAAAAATTCTCTATAAATAGTCAATATTCGAAAAATTTCCTATAAATAGTCAATTTTCGAAAAATTTCCTATAAATAGTTAATTTTCGAAAAATTTTCCTCTAAATAGTCAATTTTCGAAAAATTTCCTATAAATAGTAAATTTTCGAAAAATTTCCTATAAATAGTAAATTTTCGAAAAATTTCCTATAAATAGTCAATTTTCGAAAAATTTAATATAAATAGTCAATTTTCGAAAAATTTCCTATAAATAGTCAATTTTCGAAAAATTTCCTATAAATAGTCAGTTTTCGAAAAATTTCCCATAAATAGTCAATTTTCGAAAAATTTCCCATAAATAGTCAATTTTCGAAAAATTTCCAATAAATAGTCAATTTTCGAAAAAATTCCTATAAATAATCAATGATCGAAAAATTTCCTATAAATAGTCAATTTTCAAAAAATTTCCTAAAAAAAAGTCTTTTTCATTTTAAAAAATTAAATTATAAAAAATTTTCCATTTTTAAATATTTTCTTAAAAAATTTTAGTTTTTAAAAATTTTCTTTTAAAAAATTTTTCGTCTAAACGAAAACTTTTGTTTTATAGATTTTTTTTGTATATAATTGCTGTTCCATTTTTTCAACTTTCTTAGAAAACTCCAACACTTTTCAAATATGAGGACCAGTTAATTTTTTTCCTGCTGTTTTGCCCCATTGTGAACTGTGGGAAAGATGGCACTTTCAATTTCGCATAACTTCTCTTCACTTTCAAAGTTTAAATATATTTCCTTAAACAAAAATTCAAAAATAAACCTGGTCCTGACATACGCCAACGAGACCGTTGTACATGTCATCAAATAGTCATATAACTTCTTTCTATCAATTAAAATGATTAGTTTCGTAAATTTAAAAAAAGAAATAATAATAATAAAATTCACTACCAAAAACGCAATGATGTTCATCGTTATTGTTATTCGAATTTCAAATTGCAGACTCTGATGTCTCCTGGGTGATTGACGGTCGGTCTGTCCATTATATAAATATTTGATTTTGGTCGGTCAACAGACCGGAAGTGATTAAAAAAACTAATATTTTGATTTTCCATATATAAAACAAAGTCTTCTTCAGTTTTCTTTGTGACTTAAGTCTGCATCTGACTGGATTTTCCTTGAAGCTGTTTCTCACATTAACACATGATTAAATGAAAAATAAAAAGAAAACTATGAACATTTTGTTGACAACATAAAAAGAAACTGAAGAAGTAGAAAATAAACAACTAAAATAAACGAGACGTAACATAAGAAATCCATTGAAATTCAGTTATAACAATTTCAAATACTTTACAATGTCAACAGCAAAGATTCACTAGCAGCAACAAAAAAGCAACAGCAGCAACAAGAAATTGCTAAGAAAAATGTAAACAACTTTTATACAAATATTCACATGCAGAAAAAAATTTGGTCGATAAACGTTAATATTGTAAATTGGTATGTTAAGGTCTTGCGAAGAAATGCTCCAAAAGTTACAGCAGAAAAATTATTTTACGAATAAAGTGCACCCAAAAGAAAATCAATGTGAAGTTACATGAATTTGAAAACCTTGAGCGAACATTGAAAACATTATATAAACTTTTTCACGAGAAATCAATACTTTTGATTAAAATGACCTTAAATGGCTCTAAGTTAGATCACACGCATCTAAATTGAAGCATTTTTTCATTACGCTAATATTTAGGTTGGGACTTAGTTGTTCATGTGGAACTTAAAACGACTACATTTTCATTTAATGGAGTCTAAATATAACAAAGACAAATTTGATATGATATTGCCAAAACTTGTCATACCATGACGATATTTTTCATGAAAAAGCTTATAAAAGCTATACCAAATAACTTCGAAAAATTTTGTATAAATAGTCAATTTTCGAAATAAATAAATTTTACAAAAATTTCCCATAAATAGTAAATTTTACAAAATTTTCCCATAAATAGTCAATTTTTGAAAAATTTCCTATAGCCAATTTTCGGAAAATTTCCCAAATAGACGAAAAATTTCCTATAAATAGTAAATTTTCGAAAAATTTCCAATAAATAATAAATTTTCGAAAAATTTTCTATAAATAGTCAATTTTCGAAAAATTTCCTATAAATAGCCAATTTTAGAAAAATTTTCTATAAATAGTCAATTTTTGAAAAATTTCTTACAAACAGTCAATTTTCGAAAAATTTTCTATTAAAAGTCAATTTTCAAAAAATTTCCTATAAAGTCAATTTTCGAGAAATTTCCTATAAATGTCGATTTTTGAAAAATTTTCTATAAAAAGCCAATTTCGAAAAATTTCCTAGAAATAGTAAATTTACAAAAAACTTCCAATAAATTGTAAATTCACGAAATATTTTCTATGAATAGTCAATTTCCGAAACATTTCCTATAAATGTCAATTTTCGAAAAATTTCCTAGAAAAAGCACTTACAAAAAAAATTGTAAATTCACGAAATATTTTCTATGAATAGTTAATTTCCAAAAAATTTCCTTAAAAAAAAATAATTTTTCGAAAAATTTCCTATAAAAATTGTAAATTTTTTTAAAAATTTTCTACAAAAATAGTGAATTTTCGAAAAATATCCTATAAATAGTCAATTTTTAAAAAATTTCCTATTAATAGTCAATTTTCGAAAAAAATTCCTATAACTAGTAAATTTTTGAAAAAATTCCTATAAAAATAGTAAATTTTTGAAAAATTTGCTATAAAACTAGTAAAGTTTTAAAAATTTTTCTAGAATAATAGTTTTTGAAAAATTTCCTATAAAAATAGTAAATTTTTGAATAATTTCCTATAAAAAAAGTAAATTTTTGAAAAAATTCCTATAAAAATAGTAAATTTTTGAAAAATTTCCTATAAAAATAGTAAATTTTTGAAAAATTTCCTATAAATATAGTAAATTTTTGAAAAATTTTTTTATAAAAATAGTAAATTTTTGAAAAAATTTCCTATAAAAATAGAAAATTTCTGAAAAATTTCCTATCAAAATAGTAAATTTTTGAAAAATTTCAAATATAAAAATAGTAAATTTTTGAAAATTTTCCTATAAAAATAGTAAATTTTTGAAAATTTTCCTATAAAAATAGTAAATTTTTGAAAAATTTCCTATAAAAATAGTAAATTTTTGAAAAATTTCCTATAAAAATAGTAAATTTTTGAAAAATTTCCTATAAAAATAGTAAATTTTTGAAAAATTTCCTATAAAAATAGTAAATTTTTGAAAAATTTCCTATAAAAATAGTAAATTTTTGAAAAATTTCCTATAAAAATAGTAAATTTTTGAAAAATTTCCTATAAAAATAGTAAATTTTTGAAAAATTTCCTATAAAAATAGTAAATTTTTGAAAAATTTCCTATAAAAATAGTAAATTTTTGAAAAATTTCCTATAAAAATAGTAAATTTTTGAAAAATTTCCTATAAAAATAGTAAATTTTTGAAAAATTTCCTATAAAAATAGTAAATTTTTGAAAAATTTCCTATAAAAATAGTAAATTTTTGAAAAATTTCCTATAAAAATAGTAAATTTTTGAAAAATTTCCTATAAAAATAGTAAATTTTTGAAAAATTTCCTATAAAAATAGTAAATTTTTGAAAAATTTCCTATAAAAATAGTAAATTTTTGAAAAAATTTCCTATAAAAAATTTACATTTTTGAAAAATTTACTATAAAAATAGTACATTTTTAATAAATTTTCTATAAAAATAATAAATTTTTGAAAAATTTCCTATAGAAATAGCAAATTTTTGAAAAATTTCCTATAAAAATGGTAAATTTTTGAAAAATTTTCTGTAAAAATAGTAAATTGTTGAAAAATTTCCTATAAAAATAGTAAATTTTTGAAAAATTTCCTATAAAAATAGTAAATTTTTGAAAAACTTACTATAAAAATAGTAAATTTTTGAAAAATTTCCTATAAAAATTGTACGTCTTTGAAAAATTACCTATAAAAATAGTACATTTTTAATAAATTTTCTATAAAAAATAGTACATTTTTGAAAAATTTCCTATAGAAATAGTAAATTTTCAAAAAGTTTCCTATAAATAGTTAATTTTTGAAAAATTTCCTATAAATAGTCAATTTTCGAAGAATTTCCTATAAATAGTAAATTTTTGAAAAATTTCCTATAAAAAGTCAATTTTCGAAAAATTTCCCATAAATAGTCAATTTTCGAAGAATTTCCTATAAATAGTAAATTTTCAAAAAATTTCCTATAAATAGTCAATTTTCGAAAAATTTCCCACAAACAGTCAATTTTCTAAAAAATTCCTATAAATAATCAATTTTTGAAATAATTCCTATAAATAGGCAGTTTTCGAAAAATTATCTATAAAATTCAATTTTCCAATTATTTTCTATAAATAGTCAATTTTCGAAAAATTTTTTAGAAATAGTCAATTTTCGAATAATTTCCTATAAATAGTAATTTTCGAAAAATGTCCTATAAAAAGTCAATTTTTTTAAAATTTCCTGTAAATAGTCAATATTTTTTAAATTTTCTATAAATAGTTAATTTTCGAAAAATTTCCTATAAATGGTCAATTTTCGAAAAATATCCTATAAATAGTCAATTTTCGAAAAATATCCTATCAATAGTCAATTTTCGAAAAATTTCCTACAAATAGTCAATTTTCGAAAAAATTTCTATAAAATGTCAATTTTCGAAATTACCTATAAATAGTTAGTTTTCGAAAAATTTCCCATAAATTGTTATTTATGAAATCAAAAAATTGCTTCGATCTGAAATGTCCCAAAATTTAGATATAAAATTTATTATTTTTATTATCCCCAAAATATACGAGTCCTCTAAAACGTCAACATGCAATCTTATCCAGTTTATATAAAACCATCACCCACTAGCGTGTGATCAATCATAAATTTCCATGTTAACAACAATTTTATTCGAACATGATATTTCCATTTTCATTGCAGACATTTTGCACTCAATGACTTAATGTCAGCAAAACATAAAATTAGATCATAAATTGCATTCGAAATCACAGACGACAAACTCTGATTTTAAGATTTTTTTGCTTTTTGGTAAATTACAAAATCAACATTGAGTGTTTTCTTATGTCCATAAGAAATGGAGAAAAAGCTAAAAAACAAAATATTTGCTGCAGTTACATTAGAGGCAACTACGATGTCAGCAATAACAAAGTTGCCAACGAATTTATTGTTTTTGGCAATGAAAACTGTAACAAAGTTTAATAATCTTGGCAAAAAGTGGTTTAGATCTCACAAATACCAACTGGAGGGAAACGTAAGAAGCTAAAATACTAGAAGACTTACTCGTAAGTTTTCTTTTATTGGAATGTTAGCAACATAAGTTTGTATGGATGTTTGTAATCTCATATGTTATGTTAACACGAATAAAAAGTAAATGTTGACTACAAGTTGTAGGTAAACAACATTTTTGACTTAACTTTTTGCTGCTTTATTCAAAATCTTTCGCTTTATTTACTCAACTGTGACCACAATTATAATGGTAACAAAAATATTGGCTTAAAAAGAAACGCAAACACTTTATAAGCCACCGAAAAAGTCAAGTCATGCTGTATAGTGACATTAATCCACTTATGAGTTTGAGATAACAACAACAAAAACACCAAAACGAATTAAATGTCAGACTGACAGCAGCCATTCAGACATCCTTCAGCATTAAATAAATATTCGTTTTCATATAAATTTTTTGTAGTCGATTTTACCTATGACAACTTCAAGTGCAATTTTGTGTCGGAAATTGATGGGGAAGTTGTTGATGTTAATGTCTTTGACAGTTAAGGAGAAACCATTAGGTATCTCAAGGGACAAATATCAAAATTGAAGGAAATTTTTAAAAATTTAATATTTATAAAAGTTTTTTGAAAATTTGCTTTTTACTTTTTTTTTTTTAATTGACTATTTATAGGAAATTCTTCGAAAATTGACTATTTATAGAAAATTTTTCAAAAATTTACTATTTATAGGATATTTTTCGAAAATTGACTATTTATGGGAAATTTTTCCAAAATTGATCATTTATAGGAAATTTTTCGAAAATTGACTATTTATAGGAAATTTTTCGAAAAATGACTATTTATAGGAAATTTTTCGAAAATTTACAATTTATAGGAAATTTTTCGAAAATTGACTATTTATAGGAAATTTTTCGAAAATCGACTACATATTTATAGGAAATTTTTCGAAAATTGACTACATATTTATAGGAAATTTTTCGTAAATTGACTATTTATAGGAAATTTTTCGAAAATTGACTATTTATAAGAAATTTTTCGAAAATTGACTATTTATAGGAAATTTTTTGAAAATTGACTATTTATAGGAAATTTTTCGAAAATTGATCATTTATAGGAAATTTTTCAAAAATTGACTATTTATAGGAAATTTTTCGAAAATTGACTATTTATAAGAAATTTTTCGAAAATTGACTATTTATAGCATATTTTTCGTAAATTGACTATTTATAGGAAATTTTTCGAAAATTGACTATTTATAGGAAATTTTTCGAAAATTGACTATTTATAGGAAATTTTCCAAAAATTGACTATTTATAGGAAATTTTTCGAAAATTTACTATTTATAGGAAATTTTTCGAAAATTGACTATTTATAGGAAATTTTTCGATAATTTACTATTTATAGGAAATTTTTCGAAAATTGACTATATATAGTTAATTTTTCGAAAATTGACTATTTATAGGAAATTTTTCAAAAATTGACTATTTATAGGAAATTTTTCGAAAATTGACTATTTATAAGAAATTTTTCGAAAATTGACTATTTATAGCATATTTTTCGTAAATTGACTATTTATAGGAAATTTTTATAAAATTGACTATTTATAGGAAATTTTTCGAAAATTGACTATTTATAGGAAATTTTCCAAAAATTGACTATTTATAGGAAATTTTTCGAAAATTTACTATTTATAGGAAATTTTTCGATAATTGACTATTTATAGGAAATTTTTCGAAAATTGACTATTTATAGGAAATTTTTCGAAAATTGACTATTTATAGCATATTTTTCGTATATTGACTATTTATAGGAAATTTTTCGAAAATTGACTATTTATAGGAAATTTTGCAAAAATTGACTATTTATAGGAAATTTTTCGAAAATACCATTTTTTAAAACGTTTTTTTTTATACAATATTTCTTATTCTAAATTTTTCAAAAATTTCGTATTTATAAAAAAATTTTCAAAAATTTATTAATTTTATAGGAAACTTTTTTAAAATTTGCTTATTTTTTTGGAAATCTTTCAAAAATTTCTTATTTATATAGGAAATTTTTTAAAAATCTCCTATAGGAATTTTC
The DNA here is from genome assembly GCA_933228675.1 of Stomorhina lunata. Classification (NCBI taxonomy): domain Eukaryota; kingdom Metazoa; phylum Arthropoda; class Insecta; order Diptera; family Rhiniidae; genus Stomorhina; species Stomorhina lunata. The sequence goes on from OW121740.1 coordinate 152,329,805, forward strand.
TAAAAAGTTTTTTATTTTCATAGGAAATTTTGAAAAATTTCTTATATTTTATAGGACATTTTTCAAAATTTTGTTATTTTTATAGAAATTTTTGAAAGTTTCTTATTTTTATAGGAAATATTTAAAAAATTTCTTATTTTTATAAGAAATTTTTAAAAAATTTCTTATTTTTTATAGGTAATTTTTGAAAAAATTTTTTTTTTTTGAAAAATCTCTCATTTTTATAAGAAAATTTTCAAAAATTTCTTATTTTTATAAGAAATTTTTCAAAAATTTCTTATTTTTATAGGTAATTTTTCAAAATTTCTTATTTTTATAGGTAATTTTTCAAAATTTCTTATTTTTATAGGAAATTTTTCAAAAATTTCTCTTTTTTATAGGAAATTTTTCAAAACTTTCTTTTCTTTATAGGAAATTTTTTAAAAATTTCTTTTTTTTTTTATAGAACATTTTTCAAAAATTTCTTATTTTTTATTTTCTTAGGAAAATTTTCAATAGTTTCTTATTTTTTTAGGAAATTTTTCAAAAATTTCTTATTTTTATAGGAAATTTTTCAAAAATTCCTTTTTTTTTAGGAAATTTTTCAAAAATTTCTTGTTTTTATGGTAAATTTTTCAAAAATTTCTTATTTTTATAGGAAATTTTTCAAAAATTTCTTATTTTTATAGGAAATTTTTCAAAAATTTCTTATTTTTATAGGAAATTTTTCAAAAATTTCTTATTTTTATAGGAAATTTTTCAAAAATTTCTTATTTTTATAGGAAATTTTTAAAATTTTTTTATTTTTATAGGAAATTTTTCAAAAATTTCTTTTTTTTTATAGGAAGTTTTTCAAAAATTTCTATTTTTATAGGAAATTTTTCAAAAATTCCTTTTTTTAGGAAATTTTTCAAAAATTTCTTGTTTTTATAGGAAATTTTTCCAAAATTTCTTATTTTTATAGGAAATTTTTCAACAATTTCTTATTTTTATAGGAAATTTTTCAAAAATTTCTTATTTTTATAGGAAATTTTTGAAAAATTTCTTATTTTTATAGGAAATTTTTGAAAAATTTCTTATTTTTATAGGAATTTTTTCAAAAATCTCTCATTTTTATAAGATATTTTTAAAAAATTTCTTATTTTTATAAGAAATTTTTCAAAAATTTTTTATTTTTATAGGAAAATTTTCAAAAGTTTCTTATTTTTATAGGAAATTTTTCAAAAATTTCTTATTTTTATAGGACATTTTTTAAAAATTCCTTTTTTTTTTAGGAAATTTTTCAAAATTTCTTGTTTTTATAGAAAATTTTTCAAAAATTTCTTATTTTTATAGGAAATTTTTCAAAAATTTCTTATTTTTATAGGAAATTTTTAAAAAATTTCTTATTTTGATAGGAAATTTTTCAAAAATTTCTCATTTTTATAGGAAATTTTTCAAAAATTTCTTATTTTTCTAGGAAATTTTTTAAAAATTTCCTTTTTTTTATAGATAATTTCTTATTTTTATAGGACATTTTTTAAAAATTCCTTTTTTTTTTTTAGGAAATTTTCAAAATTTCTTGTTTTTATAGAAAATTTTTCAAAAATTTCTTATTTTTATAGGAAATTTTTCAAAAATTTCTTATTTTTATAGGAAATTTTTCAAAAATTTCTTATTTTTATAGGAAATTTTTCAAAAATTTCTTATTTTTATAGGAAATTTTTCAAAAATTTCTTATTTCTATAGGAAATTTTTAAAAATTTTTTATTTTTATAGGAACTTTTTCAAAAATTTCTTATTTTTATAGGAAATTTTTCAAAAATTTCTTATTTTTATAGGAAATTTTTCAAAAATTTCTTATTTTTATAGGAAATTTTTCAAAAATTTCTTATTTCTATAGGAAATTTTTAAAAATTTTTTATTTTTATAGGAAATTTTTCAAAAATTTCTTATTTTTATAGGAAATTTTTAAAATTTTTTTATTTTTATAGGAAATTTTTCAAAAATTTCTTATTTTTACAGGAAGTTTTTCAAAAATTTCTATTTTTATAGGAAATTTTTCAAAAATTCCTTTTTTTAGGAAATTTTTCAAAAATTTCTTGTTTTTATAGGAAATTTTTCCAAAATTTCTTATTTTTATAGGAAATTTTTCAACAATTTCTTATTTTTATAGGAAATTTTTCAAAAATTTCTTATTTTTATAGGAAATTTTTGAAAAATTTCTTATTTTTATAGGAATTTTTTAAAAAATCTCTCATTTTTATAAGATATTTTTAAAAAATTTCTTATTTTTATAAGAAATTTTTCAAAAAGTTTTTATTTTTATAGGAAAATTTTCAAAAGTTTCTTATTTTTATAGGAAATTTTTCAAAAATTTCTTATTTTTATAGGACATTTTTTAAAAATTCCTTTTTTTTTAGGAAATTTTTCAAAATTTCTTGTTTTTATAGAAAATTTTTCAAAAATTTCTTATTTTTATAGGAAATTTTTCAAAAATTTCTTATTTTTATAGGAAATTTTTCAAAAATTTCTTATTTTGATAGGAAATTTTTCAAAAATTTCTCATTTTTATAGGAAATTTTTCAAAAATTTCTTATTTTTCTAGGAAATTTTTTAAAAATTTCTTTTTTTTTTATAGATAATTTCTTATTTTTATAGGACATTTTTTAAAAATTCCTTTTTTTTTTAAGGAAATTTTTCAAAATTTCTTGTTTTTATAGAAAATTTTTCAAAAATTTCTTATTTTTATAGGAAATTTTTCAAAAATTTCTTATTTTTATAGGAAATTTTTCAAAAATTTCTTATTTTTATAGGAAAATTTTTCAAAAATTTCTTATTTTTACAGGAAATTTTTCAAAAATTTCTTATTTTTATAGGAAATTTTTCAAAAATTTCTTATTTCTATAGGAAATTTTTAAAAATTTTTTATTTTTATAGGAAATTTTTCAAAAATTTCTTATTTTTATAGGAAATTTTTCAAAAATTTCTTATTTTTCTAGGAAATTTTTTAAAAATTTCTTTTTTTTATAGATAATTTTTCAAAAATTTCTTATTTTTATAGGAAATTTTTCAAAAATTTCTTATTTTTATAGGAAATTTTTCAAAAATTCCATTTTTTTAGGAATTTTTTTTTAATTTCTTGTTTTTATAGAAAATTTTTCAAAAATTTCTTATTTTTATAGGAAATTTTTCAAAAATTTCTTATAGGAAATTTTTAAAAAATTTCTTATTTTTATAGGAAATTTGTCAAAAATTTCTTATTTTTATAGGAAATTTTTCAAACATTTCTTATTTTTATAGAAAATTTTTCAAAAATTTCTTATTTTTATAGGAAATTTTCCAAAAATTTCTTATTTTTATAGGAAATTTTGCAAAAATTTTTTACTTTTATAGGAAATTTTTCAAAAATTTTTTATTTTTATAGGAAACTTTTCAAAAATTTATTTTTTTATAGGAAACTTTTCAAAAATTTCATATTTTTATAGAAAATTTTTCAAAATTTTTTTAGTTTTAAAGGAAATTTTTTAAAAATTTCCCATTTTTATGGGAAATTTTTCACAAATATCTTATTTTTATACGAAATTTTTCAAAATTTTTTTATTTTATGGGAAATTTTTCAAAAATTTATTTTTTTTATAGGAAATTTTTCAAAAATTTCTTATTTTAAGATTAAATTTTTAAAAATTTCTAATTTTTATAGCACATTTTTCAAAAAGTTTTTTTTCAAAATTTCTTATTTTTATAGGAAACAACTGATTTCAACAGAACCATTTATTAATTTGTCCTTTTACATTTTCCCACAATAAACTGGTAGCCAACCTCTCACATAATCACTTCTTCTAAACGTGGACTTTGATTAAGCGCTCTCTTACAATAGAATGAGGGATTAAATGCGATAATAAATCACATTAAAATACCAAACGCCAAAAGTGTTACACAGACTTGACACAACACGATACGGATGTTAAAATTACAAATTCATTTAAGAGGATTAAACCACAAAAAAGTGAAGATTTCCTTGGTTAATTGTGTGTGTGCAAACAATATTGATTGCCATTTAGTAAATGTCATTAATACCTATACAGAAGCTCTTACATTTACATACATTTAAATACATATACACATAAGTATCTATAAATGTAAAAGTTAATATCTATGGATGTATTGTCTAATAAAGTTACCAAACTTATACTTATGTTATGTTATATGATAAATAGTGCAATAATTTAATGCGATTTTATTAAGCTGATCTCATCGTTTGTGTTTGTGTTGCTATAAAATACCTCTACAGACACCAATTACTTCAATCGTTTCTGGGTTTTTTTTTGTTTTTTTGAAAACATTAAATGATTTAATGAATTTTTTTACTCTCAATTAATTTTATGGATTTTGTTATAAATTCGGGTCTTTTTTCTTGTCGCCATTAACTTTCATGTTTTTATAGAGTTTTTTTGAATAAATCTTTGATTTTGTCACGCTACGTGTCGTTTATGTCTCTCTTTAACCGCAAACTTTTCTGTGGTTTTGTCACATTTTGCGTCAATTTGTTGTGTCTGTCAGTGCAAACGAGGTAAATGGATGAGATGAGAGTAGGTAGATAGTACTTAACTTTTTGTTTGTAAGTCGTCGTATTATAGCAAGTGTCTTATAACACTCCATTGACACACTTCGATGGCGGTTAATTGGATATAATATAAATTAGATGTAATAGATATCGGCAATTAAATTGTTGACAAGTGGAGCGTGGAAAATCTATTGAAATTGAGAAATTTGAGCATAGATTTTATTATTTTTTTTATTAAAGTATAAATACACACATCTCCGGAAATAGCGTTCGACATAAAAAAAAAGGAGTGGTACTCAAAGAATAATGTCATTTTTGTACCACGAGAGGCAAATCCACCTAACTGCCAGAACTTCGGCCTGTGGAAAGGTATTGGGCTCTGGTAAAAAAGGAATTGAAGAACACAGGAAAGATTTCCAAGAACATGTCCGATTTTAAGCGCAGGTGGAACACATGCTCCAAAAAGGTATCAGAAGCAACTGTAAAATCTTTAATGGGAGGGTTTCCGAAAAAAGTCCATAATTTTGCAAAACCCGAGTACTAAGTAAACATTTTAATGCTAAATGATTTTGTATAATATGTCCTTATATTTGCGTATTTTGCAGAGTTTTTATATTAAAAGGTTTGATTTTTATTTAAGAAAATCCAACTACAAATTTTATTTAGAGCACTCTTTAGCTCTACTTATGGCTGCAGAAGACATAAAGGGACTAGACTCTAGTAGTTAAATCTATAGCCATAGAAATAACTGAAATAACTGTTCTTAAGGCTCGGATTTTAAGTTATTTAATTTCAAAAATAAAAAACACTTATTTGCAACATTGGTCGAAATTTGTTTTATTTTAAGGAAATTTTTGTGTTTTCGGAGATTTAACAAAAAAGTCAAGTCAGTTTTTCAACTTTCTGAAATTTAGTTATATAGTCCCATATATTCTCTAAGTTTCAAAAACTAGCGCGAATTCCTTACGTTATAGAGTTTTTCAGAAATTTAAAGTCAAATTTCAAAAATGATTTTGTAAAAAATTACACTTTCTGGATCAATATTAGCCATTATTTGTGTGACAGGGAAAGGTTTTTTTCCACCAACATTTTAGTTTTATCAAAAAAGTATTTATTATATATAACAACAAATTAATTGAATCCTAATGCAATACACTAATATACTTTTTTATACCCACCATCAAAAATATTGGCTCAAAAACCAAAATTGAAGTATATTCTGAATCCTTATGAAATTCTAAGGCGATGTCCGTCTGTCTGTCTGTTGTCGGCACGATAAAACCTTAACGAAAGGATATAGGTTACTGAAATTTGGCACAAATATTTTTGATTCTCAAATTATGGTATTGAAATCGGGCAAAATCGGTTCACATTTGACCATAGCTCCCGTATAACCTCGTCTAGGCTAATCGCTTATTTACTAATAAATGACATATTATAACAGCTATGATGACATTGGTATCTAGAAGTTTTACATAAGCACTATGCAGCATATATATATTTCATCAAAATCGGTTCACATTTAACCATAGCTCCCATACAAAAAACTTACGGAAACAGCCTAAATTTCACCTGAAATACACTTAAATGCCAATAAATGATAAACTGTAATAGCTTTGGCCACTAAATTTAGCACAAAAAAGTCTTATGTGAATACCAGCCAGTGTGCAAAATTTTGTTACAATCGGTCACCATTTGACCATAGCTCCCATATAAAAAACTTACGGAAACACAAAAATACAAAAAGAAAAGACGGTTTCTGTTTGTCCGTCAGATAAAAGCGCGATAGCTCCTTAACTACAAGAGCTAGAGAGACCAAATTGTACAAAAGTATTTTTGATATGTAACAGAAGTTGTGTACTAAAATGGCCAAAATCGGTTCACATTTAGTTAGAGCTCCCATATAACCCCGCCCCGGGAAACACATGAATGCTGATAAATTGAATACAATTGTAATAGCTATGACGCCTAAATTTATAAAAGAGAAGTTTTATGCAACTATTGGTGAGTATATAAAATTTAATAGTAATCGGTGCATATTTGACTAAAGCTTTCATACGAACCGCCGTGGTATAGCAGGTTAGTCATCCGCCTATCATACCAGAGGCCCAAGTTTGATCCCTGGCCAGACTCACTTGAAAAAATAAATTTTCAAATAAATTTTCACCTCATAACTCAGCTAGCCACTGGTTATTGAGTATTAGGCTATGTAAAACTTCTCTAACTAATGCATTTGCCGTTCGGAGCCGGCGTTAAAACGTAGGTCCCTTTCAATGAGTCTAAAAATATAATCGGATGCAGCTCATTGTCTGAGAGAAGTACCCGTTGTTCCAATTGGAATGTTGTCGGGGAATTATATATATTTCATATAAAAAACACTCCCGGAAACCAAAAAAAAAAAATGTAGCAAAGGCCAGTTAAAAGATATTAAATAAGAAACTATTACAGCTATGGCCGCTAAATTTTGCAAAAACAAGCTTTATATAAATACCAGTGAAAATTTTATAGGAATCGGTCCATATTTGACTATAGCTTTCATATAAAAAACACTCCCGGAAACAAAAAAAAATATAGCAAAGACCAGTAAAAAGCTATTAAATCAGAAACTATGACAGCTATGGCCACTAAAATGTGAAAACAAGCTTAATATAAATACCAGTCAGTGTGTAAAATTTTGTTACAATCGGTCAACATTTGGCTATAATTCTTACATATATATAACATCCCCTTTTTTAATATCTATAATCAAAAAGATTCGGAGGTACAAGCAGCATATTAAAATTGCACCAATGTCCAGACTTTATATACGGCTTTAGGAACTCCCAACAAAATATATGGACCTGTCGTATTACTATCAACATGTTTATCCTAACTAAATATTAAGCTAAACGAGAAGTATTTAACAGACTATTAATGCTAAACTACATAAGTTTATGAGATTAAATTTTGTGCAAAGTAAATACTAGGGAAACCACTTACATAATTTTAAATGTTGAACTATAAAGCTCCTGCAACCGAATTTAGTCCAAATATTTTGCTAACAATACCTACTAGCATAACAATTTTTTTTCGAATTTGGTCCACATTTTGAATTAGCTGCACCCTCGTAGATATATTAGAGATATTTCTAAACTTATCACAACTTGATGGTGGGTATATAAGATTCGGCTGTGGATCACCTCCTTGTTGCGATTTAAAAATTGAAATAATCAAATTTTAGAAACCCTACATTTTATCTTTATTCTTTTTTAATTATTGATAATCTTCAAGTTTGTTGCAAAACATTGAAGAACTTTTAAATTTATTAAATTTAAGCTTCTTTTGAAAAAACTAAACCAAAAACTGAAAATAAAAACTTACAAATTCATAACAAAAGTAAATTTAAGTCCTTGTGAAAGGAACTTTTTTTTAAACAAATATGATTTATGATATTCAAAGAAACGTATACACTTTCGGTGTTTTTTTTTTAATAGTTATATATTCTTAAAGTGTATTTGCTTACATGTACCCAGCAAACAATTATTTATAACTTAAACTGTTTTAAAATATTTTTGTAGAAATCAACTACCTATTGGCTAGACCTAAGGTTAGTAAAGGGCACCATAATCAAATATGTTTCATAGCGATTGAAAGATTGATTGCATTTGTTTGGGATAGTTTGTAAAAAATCTGCTGTAAAAGTATTGTTACATTTTTCCTTTAAAAATGTGGAAGAAATTCTTTTTACAAACAACCGAAAACCAAATTAAAACACTTTATGTAGTTTTACAAAGTTATATTTTTATTAACTTTAGAGTTGATCACTTTAAACACACTCTCACAATAACTTGAAACAAATTTCACAAAACTGGTTTAGAAATATTCTTAGTCACACTGTTCTCTTATACGCGTCTCAATTAAAACTGTTCCCACAATATTCCCTTATCGGCCTTATATTGTAGACAAGAGAGTTTTTAGCATTTTCTGTCGTTGATTACACCAACAATGTTCATGCATATTCCAATACATTATCACATGATCAAGAACACACTCACACATACGTTGTACAAATGGATTATCTGAAGTTAACAGCGACAGAGAGTGAGAGAGCCGATAGATAAAGAGCAAAATGTTGATCTGCTCTTTACAGTAAAACATTAAGAGAAAACTGTTGTTCTGCTTATAGACAAAAACAGAACAATAACAACACCAACAGGAACATTCTAGAAGAATACGGGAAGCATTAAAAGTAGTGAACTTTGCACAATGGGGCGGATAACTTAAAAATTCGTGACAGTAGTTTTTAGCTTTTTACAATTGTTGTGTCTCGTGAATGTGTGTCGGCAAAATTTAGTGACCTGCAACTAGTTTTAGCTTGCCCTTGGTTGCTTAAATTAAATTAGAAACTGGGATGTCGACTTGAACTTGAAATGGTTATGAAAAACACTATTCACTATGAACCATATTGTGAATTAGACTGTAGTATATGCTATGCACTGTGCTATAAACTAGACTATAAAAATTACTATGATAGAGGCAATGAATTTAATTATGGACAGTTTTAAGAAATAAACAATGTCCTAAAAACCACTGTTGTTCTTACAGAAAGGATGTTAAGTCCAGACCCTTTACCTGACTAAATAACACTCCTACAAGAAGTGGTAAAATTACAAAAAATGAACAAAACACTTCAAAAGCTGTATTAGTGAAACACCCTGCTTCGAGTTTAAAACCGAATTCTCCTCAAAACAAATAAAAACTCGATCAAACATTGGCGGATCTTGGCAAGCTTCCACAGCCTTAAATAAAGGGGTCTAAGTGCGATGTTCAGAAGATGATCCTTCAGCATGATTTGATAGAAAAATTTTTGTATAAAAAAATGTTTGATAAAAAAATTTTGTATAGAAAAGTTTTTGATAAAAAAATTTTCTATAGAAAAATTTTTGATAAAAAAAATTTCCATTAAAAAATATTCTATAGAAAAATTTTTGATAAAAAAATTTTCTATAGAAAAATTTTCTGTAGAAAAATTTTCTATAGAAAAATTTTCTGTAGAAAAATTTTTGATAAAAAAATTTTCTATAGAAAAATGTTTGATAAAAAAATTTTCTATAGAAAAATTTTTGATAAAAAAATTTTCTATAGAAAAATTTTTGATAAAAAAATTTTCTATAGAAAAATTTTTGATAAAAAAAATTTCTATAGAAAAATTTTTGATAAAAAAATTTTCTATAGAAAAATTTTTGATAAAAAAATTTTCTATAGAAAAATTTTTGCATAAAAAAATTTTTGATAAAAAAATTTTCTATAGAAAAGTTTTTGATAAAAAAATTTTCTATAGAAAAGTTTTTGATAAAAAAATTTTCTCTAGAAAAGTTTTTGATAAAAAAATTTTCTCTAGAAAAGTTTTTGATAAAAAATTTTTCATTAAAAAATATTCTATAGAAAAAATTTTGACAAAAAAATTTTCTATAGAAAAATTTTGATAAAAAATTTTTTTTATAGAAAAATTTCTAGTAGAAAAAAATTATAGAACAATTTTTGATTAAAAAATTTTCCATAAAAAAATTAAAAAAAAATATTCTATAACTATTTTTTGATAAAAAAAAAAATTTATAGAAAAATTTTTGATAAAAAAATTTTCTATAGAAAAATTTTGATAAAAATATTTTTTTATAGAAAAATTTCTGGTAAAAAAAAATTTTATAGAAAAATTTTCTATACAAAAATTTTTGATTAAAAAATTTTCCATAAAAAAATTAAAAAAAAAAATATTCTATAACTATTTTTTGATAAAAAAAAAAAATTATAGAAAAATTTTTGATAAAAAAATTTTCTATAGAAAAATTTTTGATAAAAAAGTTTTCGAAAGAAAAATTTTTGATAAAAAAATTTTCTATAGAAAAATTGTGATAAAAAAATTTTTTTATAGACAAATTTCTGGTAAAAAAAAATTTTATAGAAAAAGTTTCTAAAGAAAAATTTTTGATTAAAAAATTTTCCATAAAAAAATTAAAAAAAAATATTCTATAACTATTTTTTGATAAAAAAACAAATATAGAAAAATTTTTGATAAAAAAATTTTCTATAGAAAAATTTTTGATAACAAAATTTCTATAGAAAAATTTTTGATAAAAAATTTTTTATAGAAAAATTTTTGATAAAAAATTTTCTATAGAAAAATTTTTGATAAAAAATTTTCTATAGAAAAATTTTGATAAACAAATTTTTTTATAAAAAAATTTTGATAAAAAAATTTTTTTATAGAAAAATTTCTGGTAAAAAAAAATTTTATAAAAAAATTTTCTATAGAAAAATTTTTGATTAAAAAATTTTCCATAAAAAAATTAATTCTATAACTATTTTTTGATAAAAAAAATTATAGAAAAATTTTTGATAAAAAAATTTCTATAGAAAAATTTTTGATAAAAAAATGTTCTATAGAAAAATTTTTGATAAAAAAATTTCTATAGAAAAACTTTTGATAAAAAAATTTTCTATAGAAAAGTTTTTGATAAAAAAATTTTCTATAGAAAAATTTTTGATAAAAAAAATTTTCCATTAAAAAATATTCTATAGAAAAATTTTTGATAAAAAAATTTTCTATAGAAAAATTTTGATAAAAAAAATTTTTTATAGAAAAATTTCTGGTCAAAAAAAATTTTATAGAAAAATTTTATATAGAAAAATTTTTGACTAAAAAATTTTCCATAAAAAAATTAAAAAAAATATTCTAAAACTATTTTTTGATAAAAAAAAAATTTATAGAAAAATTTTTGATAAAAAAATTTTCTGTAGAAAAATTTTTGATAAAAAAATTTTCTATAGAAAAAATTTTGATAAAAAAATTTTCTATAAAAAAATTTTCTATAGAAAAATTTTTGTATAAAAAATTTTTGTATAAAAAATTTTTGATAAAAAAATTTTCTATAGAAAAGTTTTTGATAAAAAAATTTTCTATAGAAAAATTTTTGATAAAAAAATTTTCCATTAAAAAATATTCTAAAAAATTTTGATAAAAAAATTTTTTTATAGAAAAATTTCTGTTCAAAAAAATTTTATAGGAAAATTTTCTATAGAAAAATTTTTGACTAAAAAATTTTCCATAAAAAAATTTTAAAGAAAATATTCTATAACTATTTTTTGATAAAAAAAAAAATTTATAGAAAAATTTTTGATAAAAAAATTTTCTATAGAAAAATTTTTGATAAAAAAATTTTCTATAGAAAAATTTTTGATAAAAAAATTTTCTGTAGAAAAATTTTTGATAAAAAAATTTGTTATAGAAAAATTTTTGATAAAAAAATTTTCTATAGAAAAGTTTTTGATAAAAAAATTTTCTATAGAAAAATTTTTGATAAAAAAATTTTCCATTAAAAAATATTCTATAGAAAAATTTTTGATAAAAAAATTTTTTATAGAAAAATTTTGATAAAAAAATTTTTTTATAGAAAAATTTCTGATCAAAAAAAATTTTATAGAAAAATTTTTGACTAAAAAATTTTCCATAAAAAAATTAAATAAAAAATATTCTATAACTATTTTTTGATAAAAAAAAAATTATAGAAAAATTTTTGATAAAAAATTTTCTATAGAAAAATTTTTGATAAAAAAGTTTTCGAAAGAAAAATTTTTGATAAAAAAATTTTCTATAGAAAAATTTTTGATAAAAAAATTTTCTATAGAAAAATTGTGATAAAAAATTTTTTTATAGACAAATTTCTGGTAAAAAAAAATTTTATAGAAAAAGTTTCTAAAGAAAAATTTTTGATTAAAAAATTTTCCATAAAAAAATTAAAAAAAAATATTCTATAACTATTTTTTGATAAAAAAAAACTACAGAAAAATTTTTGATAAAAAAAATTTTCTATACAAAAATTTTTGATGAAAAAATTTTCTAAAGAAAAATTTTTGATAAAAAGATTTTCTAAAGAAAAATTTTTGATAAAAAAATTTTCTATAGAAAAATTTTTGATAAAAAAATTTTCTATAGAAAAATTTTGATAAACAAATTTTTTTATAGAAAAATTTTGATAAAAAAATTTTTTTAGAAAAATTTCTGGTAAAAAAAAATTTTATAGAAAAATTTTCTATAGAAAAATTTTTGATTAAAAAATTTTCCATAAAAAAATTAATTCTATAACTATTTTTTGATAAAAAAAATTATAGAAAAATTTTTGATAAAAAAATTTCTATAGAAAAATTTTTGATAAAAAAATGTTCTATAAAAAAATTTTTGATAAAAAAATGTTCTATAGAAAAATTTTTGATAAAAAGATGTTCTACAGAAAAATTTTTGATAAAAAATTTTCTATAGAAAAATTTTTGATAAAAAAATTTTCTATAGAAAAAATTTTTGATAAAAAAATTTTCCGTAGAAATGTTCATATAGAAAAATTTACTATAGAAAAATTTTTGATAAAAAAATTTTCTGTAGAAAAATTTTTGATAAAAAATTTTCTATAGAAAAATTTTTGACAAAAAAATTTCTATAGAAAAATTTTTGATAAAAAAATTTCTATAGAAAAATTTTTGAAAAAAAATTTTCCATAGAAAAATTTTCTATAGAAAATTTAATTTAATTTTGTTTCGTTTCGTTTCACTAAATAGATTGAACTTTTCTTTAGTTATGTTACTTAAAATCGTGTAACTACGAATTCTTAAGGCATTTTATATCTCGAAAACTAGAGCTGAACCAAAAAAAATAGTATACAAATTGACTAAAAAATTTAAGGCACCATTTTTTTTTTTTTTTGTTGGTCTGTGTTATTGATATTTGAATTATATCATAATAAGTTCACTGGGTTTTATTTTAATATTTCTGTGTATGATGTAAATATTTAACTACATGTGCTAAGAAGTGAAAAAAGTTTGTAAAAAAGGAAAAAGGTAAGTTTATAGTTTATTGTTAGAAATACTTATAAGACTATATAGATGATTTATTTCCTACGATTTACATAGGAAGCAAAATACTAAAATAGTTAGTAGCGAAAAGTTGAAAATAACGACAACAAACAACTTGAGTAATCTTCCTTTTTTCGAGATTTTAAAGCTATTGTTGTTAATAATTTTAAGTGCCTCTAAATAAAAATATTTCACCGAAGTTATAGGTAAAGAAAAATTAGATTTTTAAATTTTAAAAATCTAATCTCTTGTTTTCAAAACTACTTATTTTAAAGCTTTAACAACTTTTTGGTTAAGTTTTTTGGTAACCAAATGTAATTCAAAGTTACTTTTCAAATTTTACCTTTTATTATTCCCCAGAGTATAGTTTAACTAAGTCAGATGCTTCAGGTACAAATAACTATATATATAACATATTTACATAAATAATAGCTAAAAGGGAGTTGAGACTATATGTTTTTTTTTTTGGCACATGACTTGATTTTTTTAATAAAAAGCTAATTATTTATAACACATTTACATAGGATATTGATTCTGTAAGCTTTTCTATGAAGTATATAGTTAAGCTTGCAGTATCCATATTAACATATAGTCTAAAAGCACCCTCAGCGTGTATTCCGTGTACAAAGCGGTAAAACCAAATAAATATTTACAAATATGAATGGATGTAAGTTTGGCCACAAATGTATTTAGTACTTTTCATGTTTTATTACACGGACATGTACTCCACGTACTAGTACTTGGATTTACGTGTAACTAGAGGAAACAGCTTGAACTAAAACAAATTTAGGTCTTCCATGTTTATTTTTTGTTCCCTAAGTATAATTTGGAAAAACAAATGAACGAATGAATGTGCCACAAATTGTTATAGTTTTAGTTAATTTTTCGTTGTTTGCAACTTCTTCTTTTGTAATTCAGAAATTCATACATTTCAACTTCATTCTGCCTTTTATTTATTGCAATTTGCAATAAAAATGTCTTAAGTAAAGCCAATTTTAAATAATGACTTCATGACTTTATAACTCATTATAAAAATTAACATTGTCCAAACTTGGACTTATTATTATTTATTTGTATATATAAAATGAATTGTATTTTTCTTTCCTTTATTTTAATTAAACTGAATTGTAAAATTTATAGTAGAGATAATGAATTCACCTCTAAAAATGTAATTTAATTTTCCTACTTTCAAAGTAGTAATAGATTTGCTTTAAAACGTCAAAGTTTATAGCAAATCTATTACAAAACTTAAAAGCACTCGTTACAAATGACAAGTGTCAAAGTTTCACTCAATTGGCTTACAAGAAACCGAAGGTTCTTGTAAGCCAAATTAAGGAAACTTACTTCACTTATCATCTGGCACTTGTTCCCATAAGTTGCTCTTCCAACCATCTCTTTGGCTCTATCACCTTGGCTCTATCACTTTGGCTCTATCTCTTTGGCTCTATCACTTTGGCTCTGTTATATACTTACCGTCTAGTATATACATAAATACATTTGTAAATGTGAATAAAACTACATCATTGAATTTAAATTAAAATTAACTTCTTTTGTATCATAAAAGAAATCCCAAGGTGAGTTTAAAAAAAATCCATTTAATAAATCCTAGAGAAAATTCTAATAATTTCTCTTTAATTTGTTTTCTCTTTCAAAACCCCAACGACTATAATTACTTGGAAGTAATTATAGTCTTACATCTTTGTTAGATAAAATTATTTATTTAACAAAGATTTAATAATAACCTTCCCGTTATTACATGGTCCTTCTCAGGAGAAAAAGCGCCTACTCTTAACTCTGTCTCAAAGAGTGAAAAAGCAGCAAAATCAAATAAAGAAGACAGCATAAAAATCTCTCTCTCTCAAAATCTGATATTCACCACGAAATAATAATGAGGTAAATGAAGAAGAATTAAAAACCCTTAGACCTCAGTAATTAACGATCATCCCATAAGAAAAAACATGTAAGTACATATAAAAAAGAAATCGTGAAAAAATATACAACATTAAAAAAAAAAAAAACAAAGTCATACACAAAAAATAAAAAGAAGTGATAAATAACAAAAAGCTCACAAACAAATAAATAAAATATAAAAATTAAATATATATGTATGTATAGTGTGTGTGGAGTGAATAAAGAAAACAAAAAAAAAACCCAAAAAACCCTTATAAAAAAAAGTGTAGGCCGGTCCTGGAAAAAAAATATATAAATGAAAAAAATAGGCCGGTCCTGAAGAAAAAAAAGTTATATATATATAAATACATAATATTCGTGCCGTGTTAAAAAAAAATATCAAAAGTAAAAAAAAAAAATTAAAAAAAATTTTTAAAATGGCGACGGCAGTGAAAAATTGTTTAATATAATATTTTTACATAAAATTTTTTTTTACATAAATAAGAGAAAAATTTTCAAAATACATAAAGGCCATATTGAATATATAAAAAGGAAAAAAATAAGTGAAAAAATTTCAAAATACATAAAGGCCATATTGAATATATAAAAAGCAAATAAATAAGAGAAAAATTTTCAAAATACATAAAGGCCATATTGAATATATAAAAAGGAAAAAAATAAGTGAAAAAATTTCAAAATACATAAAGGCCATATTAAATAAAAAATAAATTTTGAAATATATAACGCCATATTGAAAATCAGTTTATAATTTTTATTTAAAAATTCGGCTAATAAAAGCGCAGCCATATTGTTCATAATTTTATGAATAATTTATCTCAAAAAGCTAAATAAAAAATTCTGGAAAAATTTAAAAATTTTTTGGTGTTGTGTTTTTGAAAGTGGAAAATAATTTTATAAAGTGAAAAATTTTTAAAAATTTCATAAATTGTGAAAGTGCCCGTTGTTTTACAAATAAAAAAAAAAAAAAACAACAAAAATTTTTTCAAATAAATAAGCGCCATTAAATTTTTTCTCACACAATAATTTGTGCCATTTAAATTTTTTCTCTCACAATAACAAAAGTTTTTCTGCCATTTTTAATTCAAATTTGTTTCAAAAGTCTCGCTTATCTCATAAAATAAAAAAAAAATAAAATAAAGTACACCAAAAATAAAAATCGCTATATTAAAATAAATAAAAAGTAAAAAATATTTTACATATATAAGGCACGCCATTTGTAAAGAATAAATAAAAGAATAAATAAATAAAAAAAAATTTTTTAAAAAAAATTTGCAAAAAAAAAAAATAAAACCGCTATAAATTTGCCCATCACTTTTGTGCTAAAATTATGAACATCTCTACATTTATATACATACATACATACATATATATAACATATTAGAATCCCGTTGGAATTTCTCAAATTTAAAAAGAAAATAATAAAGAGAAGATAATCACTGGTTTGTTGTATGCTTTTTCGTCTCATCATCCAAGGTATTTATACACACATATTTACACACAAATTTACACACAAATTTACATACAAACCCGAATTTGCAAAACACAAAGCAAAGAACAAAAAACAAAAGAAGAAACGTTGTCCTAAAGAAATAATAAGGGTGTCCCAATACACAAACGTTATTTTAAAGAAATAATAAGGGTATCCCAATACAAAAAAAAATTTTTGCGCTAATAAAATAATTTTTAAAAGAAATTTTAAAAATTATAAAAACTCAAACAAAATTTAGAATTTTTGGGAGAGTTACTCATAATAAATCAAAAAAAAAAACTTAATAAAATTTTTAAAAATTTTAAAATATTTTTAAATTTTTGTTTAAAACATATCGATTTGAATTTGCTCTCTTTTCAATTGAAACTCATACAGTCCACAAAGAAAAATTAATATAATTAAACAGTAAATTAAAACAAAAAAAAAATGTTTGAATCTTAAACCCATATCTCATTTTTTAATACTAACAAAATACATAACATTTTTTTCAGAATTTTCTATGTGAAAAAGTGTTGCCATTGTATGAAAATTTTAACTTGCAATTACAATTAAAATAAAAACTTATAAAATTGAAATAAATTTCTCTAAGCAAAATAAATGCACGGTTGTAAAAATTAAACAAAAAATTAATTGAAAAAATTTAAAAATTTTTTTTATCTGAAAAAGTATAATTTTTTATAAAATTTTTAATCATACATTGGCATATCACTATTTTTAATCTCGTTTTTTAAAAATCGTTTTTTTAAGTGCGCATTTAAGCAATATTTTTACGTACATTGCTTAGTTTTCTCGGTAATTAAAATTTTTTTTGTATAACTTTGAAAATAATTTGTTGATAATTTCCCAAACTGTATTAAGATTTTCTCTAGTAAGATCCCAAGATTTCATTGGAATTATCAATATCATTTGAAAATTTATCGATTCTCACTATTAAAGTAAATTTTCATGAATTTTTAAATATTTCTTGAATCTCGACACAAATTTCTCAATCTCGTTGTATTTCTCTAATCTCGTTGAATATTTTTTGAATTTTTTCTAAAAATATAGTTGAATATTTTTTAATATTTTCCCAAAATTAATTTTTCTCTAATATTTTTTGAAATTTTAAAATCTTTGACAAATTTTCAAATTCTCAAATTGCAACTCCAAACCCAATTTCTAATTTTTAGTTCAAATTATCTCAATTCTTGTTAGTAAACTTTTAAATCTCAGTAAAAATTGTCTCAATTCTCATTTTAAGTTGAAATTTTCTTAATATCTTTGAATTAACACTCGATCACTACCATTTTCTCATTATCTCATCTGTTTGCATTCTCTTGCCCATTTTTTACTTTAAATTTGTTATTTCAATTTGAAAAATGGCTTCCCCATCGCCATATGAACGTTTTACTTTTGATTGTGATCATTTGATCCTGTTTTCTAAAATATTCCAAAAAACTCCTTCAAACGAGCACGCAGAGTCAGTTCTTGAAGTTAAAATGAAAGATTTGGATTCGAGATGGTCTAGGACGGAAGCTTCATATGAAGATGTTATGTTGGCACATACCGACGTGGTTACTAAAAAATTGAAAGAAGAAGCGAGTAAAAAGTTCAATGAATGTGCTGAAGCGTATTATCTATGTACTTCAAAAATGTTAGATTTATTGAAGGAAATTCGTCTAGCCTCCACAAGTTCCTCTTTTGAGATGCCTCGTCATTCCCTTCCTCCACAATCTTTTGCTCAGAATACAGGCTTTGATAATAATAGCAACTGTATTAAATTACCTCCATGCGACACAGAAATTTTCAGCGGCAGTTATGAACAATGGCCGTCATTTCGTGACATGTTCACTGCCGTGTATATAAATCATTCAAAACTTACTCCAGTAACTAAATTATATCACCTTCGTAATAAAACGAGAGGTGAGGCTGGAGCCATAGTAAAAAGATATACTCTTTCTAATGAAAACTTCGAGCTGGCATGGGCTGCTCTCAAAACTCGATATGAGAATAAACGTGTCCTTGTTGACAATCAAATTAAAATTCTATTTGATATACCTTCCGCAACCAGCGAAGATAGCGAATCTATTAGAAGAATTCAATCTTCTGTAAATGATTGTTTGGCAACTCTTAAAACTTTGAATGTTCAAGTAGAAAGTTGGGATCCAATACTTATTCGATTGATATCAACAAAATTGCCAGATGTTACCTTATCTCTTTGGGAACAATCTCTCACATCTCCTCGTGAACTTCCGAAGTGGACTGAAATGTCGCAATTTCTTGTGGACAGATACGAAGCAGTAGAAAGACTTGCAAGTATAAAAGTCTCAAAAGATGGATTTAACATCACTAAAAGACAATCTTCTAATGTTCAAACTTACACTTCGCAAGAAAATTTTTACTCAAATTGCAAAATATGTTCCGAAGCTCATGGCCTCAGAAATTGTCCGAAATTCAGAGCCTTTACAGTTCAGCAAAGAATTGACTACGTCTTTAAAAACAAGTTTTGCAATAATTGTTTGTCATTATCTCATCTCAAAGCAAATTGCAAAAGTAAGCATACTTGTATACATTGCAAAAAAAATCATCACTCGTTGCTGCATATGGCAAGAAGACAACAAACTTCTCAAAATCAAGAAAATAGTCAACAAGAAAATGCTCAAAGCAAAAATATTCAAAATTCTTCCACTAATGTAACTCAAATTGTACAAAATGAATCAGAAAACATAACTCCAAGTTGTTCCACTCAAGTTCAATCTAATATCTCCACGAGTAACGAGAATATTTTATTGCGTACTGCCTTGATGCAGATAGAATATAAAGGTCAATTTTTCACAATTCGTGCTCTAATTGATCCGGGTTCTCAACGAACATTTTTAACAGAAAAAATAAGAAATCGACTTCAATTGCCTTACCAAAAGTCTCATTTTGAAATTATCGGTATTGGCGGTCAAAAGCAATCGGCGACTAAAGAATGTAACTTTGTTCTATATGCCAAAAGACATAATCTTAGAATTCCAATTAAAGCTATTGTGTTGCCCAGAGTGACAAAACATATTCCCGCTTGTACGTTTTCAATCCCTAAGTCTACAGAATTAGAAGAACTCGATCTTGCTGATCCAACATTCAACAAATCATCTCAAATTGATCTTATTCTTGGAAATGATTATGAGCATTTCATTAACGTCGAAGGAATCAAGAAAAACATTTGTGGTCGTGCATCTGCTTATAATACGGTATTTGGATGGGTACTTAGTGGTCCCATAAAAACCCAAGCTGTTCAATCTTTTACAACGTCGGTTCTCCCTTCCGATGTTTCAGAACTTAACACTGTTCTTAAAAAGTTTTGGGAGCAAGAAGAAGTTCCTTCAACGCGTCCTATCTCAGCTGAAGACGAACTATGTGAGAGCTTCTATACTCAAACAACTACTCGACAAGAAGACGGCAGATACGAAGTAAGATTGCCATTTAAAAAAGAATTTCCCGAAAAATTTTTTCTTGGCTCATCCCGTTTTATTGCTTTAGCTCAATATGCCAGAATGGAAAAAACTCTTGCTAAAGATCCCGAACTTCAGTCTCAATACAAGGCAGTGTTAAATGAATATGTGACTCTCGATCACATGGAAGAAACTTTATCTCATGAAATTATATTGAATGGAAAATATGGCTCTTTTTACTTACCACATCATGCAGTTGTTCGGCCCGAACACAAAACTACAAAGGTACGAGTTGTATTCAATGCATCCAGAAAAACAAAATCTCAATTCTCTCTCAATGATGTGCTTTACACTGGCCCAATTCTCCAAAATGATTTGGTAACAATAATTCTTAATTGGAGAAAATACAAGTACGTATTTAGTGGCGATATTCAAAAAATGTATCGCCAAATCTTAGTCCATCCCGCTGATAGACCATTTCAGAAGATATTGTTCCAAAATGAAGAAAATGGTCCAATAAGAGATTATCAATTAAAAACAGTAACTTTCGGAGTCAATTGTGCGCCCTATCTCGCAATTCGTACACTGCTTCAGCTTGCTACTGACTCAGAATCTAAATATCCCAAGGCAGCTTTCATTTTGCGTAATGAAACATACGTCGATAATATTCTTTCCGGTGGTTTCTCAATAGAAGAAACAGTATCAACTCAGACTCAGCTCATAAATACACTCAAATCTGCTGGATTACCTCTTAAAAAGATAACAGCTAATGACCCCAAATTGCTCTCTCATATACCCAAAGATGATTTATATGATTTAGATTTTCTTAGATTCCATGAAGCAAGTTCGACTAAAACTCTTGGCATTAAGTGGAACGCATTAACAGATAATTTCACATATAGTTTTTCTCCAATTGATCAATCATCGAAAATTACAAAACGACAAATTCTCTCATCAGTTGCTAAACTCTTCGATCCTGCTGGTTGGCTGGCCCCCATAGTTATCAGAGCAAAAATTCTCATGCAACAATTGTGGTTAGAAGGTTTAGAATGGGATGAAGATGTGTCTCTTGAATCATTGCAAAAGTGGAATTGTCTTGTAGCTGATCTCACAGAATTAGAAAAAATTTCAATTCCGCGTTGGTTACAATATACACCTTTAGACTCTATACAAATACACGGCTTTGCGGATGCATCCAAAGCTGCATATTGCGCTACGGTTTATATTCGTTGTGAAACTAAATCAAAAAATACTTTTTCAAATTTACTAGTTGCGAAATCTAAAGTTGCCCCAATTCAGACTGTCTGCTTACCGCGCTTAGAACTCAATGGTGCAGTTCTATTGGCAAATCTTGTAAAATATGTTATAACTTCGTTAAACTTCGTAAACGTTGAAATACATTTATGGACTGATGCCTCAATAGTGCTAGGATGGTTATCAAAACCACCGTCAACATGGGAAACTTACGTAGCAAATCGTATTGCTCAAATTCACCAATTAGTACCAGATGCAACATGGCATCATGTTCCTACCCATGATAATCCAGCTGATCTCGGTACACGCGGTTGTAGGCCCCAAGATCTCGCAAATAGCTCTTTGTGGTGGCATGGACCAGCGTGGATTACGAAATCTTTATCAGAATGGCCGAAAAGAAATCCTTTAAAAATTAGCGAAAAAACTGTTGAGACTCAAGTATTACATGCAAAGATTGCAGACAATGATATTCTTGAAAGATTTTCGTCATACAACAAAGCTTTAAGAGTTCTAAGTTACATTTTCAGATTTTTTAATAACTGTTTACAAAATTCTAACTCTTGTACTGAAAGTAATTTAACTCAACAAGAAATCAAATTTGTTAAATCTCGACTTATTTTGCTTGCTCAAAAATCGTTTTATTCAGAAGAATATCAATGTCTTGCAAATAATCAACCTGTGCACAATAAAAGTAGTCTTAAAACTTTAAACCCATTTATTGACACAAACTCATTACTTAGAGTAAATGGAAGATTATCACTTTCATCTCTTCCATATAATGAGCGTCATCCAATAATACTTCCAGGTAACTCAAAAATTTGCCATTTGTATCTTGAACATTTGCATAATTTTCTTCTCCATGCAGAAAGTCGACTGATGTGCAGAATGGTGCAATCAGAATTTTACGTCTCAAGGCTGAAACCAAAAATAAAAGGTATAATTCGACACTGTAAGCCTTGCATAATATATAAACAACAGAACTGCACTCAAATAATGGCTCCACTTCCCCCAGATAGATGTAACTTTTCTCTCCCCTTCCAAGTTACTGGTATAGATTTTGCAGGTCCGTTTGATCTCAAATTATCTTCCTTACGAACAGCGTCAACTGTAAAAGGATATGTCAGCGTCTTTGTTTGTTTTAGCACCAAATCGATACACTTAGAAGGCTGTTCGGATCTTTCCTCAGCAGCTTTTCAGGCGGCATTTGCTCGTTTCGTTGGGAGGCGGGGGCTCCCCCAAAAGGTGGTTACTGATAATGGTAGGAATTTTCTCGGAGCAAGTAGAGTACTTGAAAAAGAATTTGCCTTATTCATAAAAAATTCAGCACAAGATATTGCCCAAAAGTATATTTCACATGGTTTCGAGTGGAAATTTATTCCTCCTTATGCTCCACATATGGGCGGCCTATGGGAGGCTGCCGTAAAAATTTTTAAATTTCATTTTAAGCGAGTTGCAGGTAACCAAAAGTTCAATTTCGAAGAATTTTCAACTATTTTAATTAGAATAGAAAGTGTTCTCAATTCTCGACCCATCTCAGCACTATCTGAAGATCCTGCTGAAATTGCTGCGTTGACACCTGGCCATTTTCTAAGAGGTGCCCCTTTAACAGCTTTTCCAGAGCAATCGGGTGAAAACATGTCCCTAATAAATAGATGGGAAAAGTTAAAGGCGATTCATCACCAGTTCTCTACACGATGGAAAAATGATTATCTCCAGTCATTACAGAAGCGATATAAATGGAAAGATGCTCTTCCAAATCTCAAAAACGGAGATCTGGTTGTAGTTATGGATGATCTCCAAGCCCCTTACGAATGGCGATTAGGTCGAATCGAAAAAACCTACTCAGGATCAGATAGTCATGTTCGTGTCGCTGACGTTCGGACACAGTCAGGAATTATCACAAGACCTATATCTAAACTATGTTATCTCCCCTTTTTAGAAAATGAAAATTCTGAACAAACTTCTAAATTATAATCATCACATATCAATTAACTCTTTTAACTCAGCTAACACACTTACTAATTCTCACTCAAATTAATCTCATAACACTATAACACTCATTTAACATCTCTCAAACTTTCTTAAATCTCAAACTTATAATGGTTTTCGAATTTCTTTAGCAGATCCAATCGAAGACTGACAGCAACGAGACCAGCCGTGACAAGAGTGGCAACTAGCAGTAGCCGAAGCCGTAATATCAATGACGAGCACACTCCAAGAAATTTGGAGGTGTATAAATGTGTCATATGTGACAGTTTCCATGCACTGAGATTTTGCCGCAAATTCCTTAGAATGACACCCCACAAGCGAAGGGAAATTGTCGGCAGGCTAGGCTACTGCATGAATTGCTTGGCACGTAGTCACAGCATGCGGTCGTGCACGTCACCGGACACATGTCGTAAGTGTCGACATTATCATCACACTCTGCTGCATCTGTCACATAATCAGCAAAGTGTAATCCGCACTAGACTGGCTCGTCCGCATCAACCATCTCATCATCATCGTCAAGGCCAACGTCATCAGAAGCAGCGTCGTCATCACCTATCAACGGCTCCAAATGCTTCACCACAACCTCAAGTACTACAACAGCCTCAAGTACTACAACAGCCTCAACCACTACAACAGCCTCAACCAACTCAACCCGACACCCGCATCATCGCTGCTGCTATCCAGTCATTGGCATCTGTACTCTGCAGCACAGAAAACAGGCCAACTGTTGCCTAAAGGCAAGGCCGGCGGCATGTCCAAACTTGGACTTATTATTATTTATTTGTATATATAAAATGAATTGTATTTTTCTTTCCTTTATTTTAATTAAACTGAATTGTAAAATTTATAGTAGAGATAATGAATTCACCTCTAAAAATGTAATTTAATTTTCCTACTTTCAAAGTAGTAATAGATTTGCTTTAAAACGTCAAAGTTTATAGCAAATCTATTACAAAACTTAAAAGCACTCGTTACAAATGACAAGTGTCAAAGTTTCACTCAATTGGCTTACAAGAAACCGAAGGTTCTTGTAAGCCAAATTAAGGAAACTTACTTCACTTATCATCTGGCACTTGTTCCCATAAGTTGCTCTTCCAACCATCTCTTTGGCTCTATCACCTTGGCTCTATCACTTTGGCTCTATCTCTTTGGCTCTATCACTTTGGCTCTGTTATATACTTACCGTCTAGTATATACATAAATACATTTGTAAATGTGAATAAAACTACATCATTGAATTTAAATTAAAATTAACTTCTTTTGTATCATAAAAGAAATCCCAAGGTGAGTTTAAAAAAAATCCATTTAATAAATCCTAGAGAAAATTCTAATAATTTCTCTTTAATTTGTTTTCTCTTTCAAAACCCCAACGACTATAATTACTTGGAAGTAATTATAGTCTTACATCTTTGTTAGATAAAATTATTTATTTAACAAAGATTTAATAATAACCTTCCCGTTATTACAAACATTTATGACTTTTTTTCTCTCTGTAGGTTTTTCTTCTGGCGCTTCCATTACATTTGTTGCCAAACTAAATATTTTATTTTAATTTTAGTTTTTTTTTTGGTTGTTAAGGCTTTTTATTCATTGCAAAACTTAATTTATTAAGCAAAAAAACCCCTCATTATAAATTTTCCCATGCAACATAATTATTTTTATTTGCCTGAGTTTAAGTTTTGGATTTGTAAAAGAGTCGCAAATAAATTAGTTTCATTTACATATATAAAGATGTATTCAACTGTGTAGAATACATGAGTGAAATTATGAAAAAATGTGGTGTTAAAATATGAACAATATATAGTTAAGTTTTCATACATATCAAAATTTTCTATAGAAAAAATTTTCATATCAAAATTTTTAGAAAAAATGTTCGTATATAAATTTTGGATTGAAAAAAAAATTCTCATAAATAAATTATTCTAAAGAAAAAATTGTCATAAAATAAAAATATCATGCCAGATAAATTTTTCTATAGCAAAAATTGTCATTGATAAATTTTTCTATAGAAAAAATAGTCAGAGATAAATTTTTCTATAAAAAAATTATCATAGATAAAATTTTCAATAAAAAAATTGTAAGAGATAAATTTTGTTATAGCAAAATTGTCATAGATAAACTTTTCCAAAGAAAAAATTGTCAAAAAAAGTTGTCGATGGGAAGAGTTTTCTATAGAAAAGTTGTCGATGGGAAGAGTTTTCTATAGAAAAGTTGTCGATGGGAAGAGTTTTCTATAGAAAAGTTGTCGATGGGAAGAGTTTTCTATAGAAAAGTTGTCGATGGGAAGAGTTTTCTACAGAAAAGTTGTAGATGAGAAGAGTTTTCTATAGAAAAGTTGTCGATGGGTAGAGTTTTCTATAGAAAAGTTGTCGATGGGAAGAATTTTCTATAGAAAAGTTGTCGATGGGAAGAGTTTTCTATAGAAAAGTTGTCGATGGGAAGAGTTTTCTAAAGAAAAGTTGTCGATGGGAAGAGTTTTCTATAGAAAAGTTGTCGATGGGAAGAATTTTCTATAGAAAAGTTGTCGATGGGAAGAGTTTTCTATAGAAAAGTTGTCGATGGGAAGAGTTTTCTACAGAAAAAGTTGTAGA
Organism: Stomorhina lunata; assembly: GCA_933228675.1. NCBI lineage: Eukaryota > Metazoa > Arthropoda > Insecta > Diptera > Rhiniidae > Stomorhina > Stomorhina lunata. The sequence continues at coordinate 152,355,863 of OW121740.1, forward strand.
TGAGAAGAGTTTTCTATAGAAAAGTTGTCGATGAAAAGAGTTTTATATAGAAATGTTGTCGATGGGAAGAGTTTTCTACAGAAAAGTTGTCGATGGGAAGAGTTTTCTATAGAAATGTTGTCGATGGGAAGAGTTTTCTATAGAAAAGTTGTCGATGGGAAGAGTTTTCTATAGAAAAGTTGTCGATGGGAAGAGTTTTCTATAGAAAAGTTGTCGATGGGAAGAGTTTTCTATAGAAAAGTTGTCGATGGGAAGAGTTTTCTATAGAAAAGTTGTCGATTGGAAGAGTTTTCTATAGAAAAGTTGTCGATGGGAAGAGTTTTCTATAGAAAAGTTGTGGATGGGAAGAGTTTTCTATAGAAAAGTTGTCGATGGAAAGAATTTTCTATAGAAAAGTTGTCGATGGAAAGAATTTTCTATAGAAAAGTTGTCGATGGGAAGAGTTTTCTATAGAAAAGTTGTCGATGGGAAGAGTTTTCTACAGAAAAGTTGTCGGTGGGAAGAGTTTTCTATAGAAAAGTTGTCGATGGGAAAAGTTTTCTATAGAAAAGTTGTGGATGGGAAGAGTTTTCTATAGAAAAGTTGTCGATGAGAAGAGTTTTCTATTGAAAAGTTGTAGATGATAAGAGTTTTCTATAGAAAAGTTGTCGATTATAAGAGTTTTATATAGAAATGTTGTCGATGGGAATAGTTTTCTATAGAAAAGTTGTCGATGGGAAAATTTGCTATAGAAAAGTTGTCGATGGGAAGTGTTTTCTATAGAAAAGTTGTCGCTGGGAATAGTTTTCCATAGAAAATTTGTCGATGGGAAGAATTTTCTATAGAAAATCGATACAAACAGTCTTCAATATAAAAGTTGTCGATATGAAGAGTTTTCCGTATAAAGATTGTGGATTGAATGAGTTTTTTATATAAATTTAGTATGGGAATAGTTTTCTGTAAAAAAATTATCGATAGGAGGAGTCTATTATAGAAAGTTATCGAGCTTTATATAGTTTTTAAATTTTGTTCTTTAATAATGGATGATCTAAAAATATATCATTATTCCAGAGTCTTGAAGCCATAAAAGACATTTGAACGATATTATTTTCTACAATCCCACATCAATAAATTGTTTGAAAGTCTACATATTTTCGATGACATCTGACACACAAAGTCTGTGTTTTATTTAAATTTATTATATAATTGTTTTACAGAATTTTTCAACATTGGGGGGGGGGGGGGGGTTGTCAAATATATTTTAAAATAATACATTTTTCTTCAATTTGTAACAGTCAGTTTTTCTTTTATTTCAGTTACTTTTTTGACATTTAAAAGTGTTTGGTTTATTTTACAACCTCAAATGTAGGTGTTTTCAAAAGGTTCAGGAAAATAAAAAAAAAAACATAAAATTTATAAAAACGTAACGACCATAACTCAAATTCTACATCGATACCTTTAAATATAGTTTCATGTATTCGGGCATTTTTTCACTTTCGTTTATCTGTTGAAGCACAAAAACAAGGGAAAAACGCATAAAAATTTAAAACAAAGATTGAAAAAAAATTTAAAACACGTAAAAATGTTGGCGTAAATCATTTTGTGAGTTTTTTTTTCATTGGTTTTTAATTTTCATAGTAAAGGGATTAGGAAAAAAAAGACTGAGAATAAAAAATAAGATTAATGTTACCGACAATTTAAAAGCTTTTTTCCTATTTAGATATTGAATACTAAACATTTTAGACAAATAACAAAATTGTTGAGGAAAAATCTGTGCAAAAACAAATAACTTTTAATATATTTTAACAAAGCTTTAATAGATTGGATTGAGAAATTTGCAAACAAAAAAAATTAATGACCGGGTATCAGTTTTGATATGGGGGTGTAGTGTTGCCAGACCTATTTTTATAGATCCTAGAAGTTTCTGAAGATTTGATCAGTTTCTATAAAAAGGTCTCGATGGGAAGATTTTTCTATAGAAAAGTTGTCGATGGAAATAGTTTTCTATGGAAAAGTTGTCGATGGGAAGAGTTTTCTATAGAAAAATTGTCGATGGCAAGAGTTTTCTATAGAAAAATTGTCGATGGGAAGAGTTTTCTATAGAAAAATTGTCGATGGGAAGAATTTTCTATAGAAAAATTGTCGATGGGAAAAGTTTTCTATAGAAATGTTGTCGATGGGAAGAGTTTTATATAGAAAAGTTGTCGATGGGAAGAGTTTTCTATAGAAAAGTGGTCGATGGGAAGAGCTTTCTATAGAAAAATTGTCGATGGCAAGAGTTTTCTATAGAAAAGTTGTCGATGGGAGAAGTTTTCTATAGAAAAGTTGTCTATGGGAAGAGTTTTCTATAGAAAAGTTGTCGATGGGAAGAGTTTTCTATAGAAAAATTGTCGATGGGAAGAGTTTCCTATGGAAAAGTTGTCGATGGGAAAAGTTTTCTATAGAAAAGTTGTCGATGGGAAAAGTTTTCTATAGAAAAGTTGTCGCTGGGAAGCGTTTTCTATAGAAAAGTTGTCGATGGGAAGAGTTTTCTATAGAAAAATTGTCGATGGGAAGTGTTTTCTTTAGAAAAATTGTCGATGGGAAGAGTTTTCTATAGAAAAATTGTCGATGGGAAGAGTTTTCTATAGAAAAATTGTCGATGGGAAGAGTTTTCTATAGAAATATTGTCGATGGCAAGAGTTTTCTATAGAAAAATTGTCGATGGGAAGAGTTTTCTATAGAAAAATTGTCGATGGGAAGAATTTTCTATAGAAAAATTGTCGATGGGAAAAGTTTTCTATAGAAATGTTGTCGATGGGAAGAGTTTTATATAGAAAAGTTGTCGATGGGAAGAGTTTTCTATAGAAAAGTTGTCGATGGGAAGAGCTTTCTATAGAAAAATTGTCGATGGGAAGAATTTTCTATAGAAAAATTGTCGATGGGAAAAGTTTTCTATGGAAAAGTTGTCGATGGGAAGAGTTTTATATGGAAAAGTTGTCGATGGGAATAGTTTTCTATAAAAAAATTGTCGATGGGAAGAGTTTTCTATAGAAAAGTTGTCGATGGGAAGAGCTTTCTATAGAAAAGTTGTCGATGGGAAGAGTTTTCTATAGAAAAGTTGTCGATGGGAGAAGTTTTCTATAGAAAAGTTGTCTATGGGAAGAGTTTTCTATAGAAAAGTTGTCGATGGGAAGAGTTTTCTATAGAAAAATTGTCGATGGGAAGAGTTTCCTATGGAAAAGTTGTCGATGGGAAAAGTTTTCTATAGAAAAGTTGTCGATGGGAAATGTTTTCTATAGAAAAGTTGTCGCTGGGAAGCGTTTTCTATAGAAAAGTTGTCGCTGAAAGAGTTTTCTATAGAAATGTTGTCGATGGGAAGAGTTTTCTATAGAAAAGTTGTCGATGGGAAGAGTTTTCTATAGAAAAGTTGTCGATGGGAAGAGTTTTCTATAGAAAAGTTGTCGATGGGAAGAGTTTTCTATAGAAAAGTTGTCGATGGGAAGAGTTTTCTATAGAAAAGTTGTCGATGGGAAGAGTTTTCTATAGAAAAGTTGTCGATGAGAAAAGTTTTCTATAGAAAAGATGTCGATGGGAAGAGTTTTCTATAGAAAAGTTGTCGATGTGAAGAGTTTTCTATAAAAAAAATTGTCGATGGGAAGAGTTTCCTATGGAAAAGTTGTCAATGGGAAGAGTTTTCTATAGAAAAGTTGTCGATAGGAAGACTTTTCTATAGAAAAGTTGTCGATGGGAAGAGTTTTTTATAGAAAAGTTGTCGATGGGAAAAGTTTTCTATAGAAAAGTTGTCGATGGAAAGAGTTTTCTATAGAAAAGTTGTCGATGGGAAGAGTTTTCTATAGAAAAATTGTCGATGGGAAGAGTTTTCTATAGAAAGATTGTCGATGGGAAGAGTTTTCTATAGAAAAATTGTCGATGGGAAGAGTTTCCTATGGAAAAGTTGTCAATGGGAAGAGTTTTCTATAGAAAAGTTGTCGATAGGAAGACTTTTCTATAGAAAAGTTGTCGATGGGAAGAGTTTTCTATAGAAAAATTGTCGATGGCAAGAGTTTTCTATAGAAAAATTGTCGATGGCAAGAGTTTTCTATAGAAAAGTTGTCGATGGCAAGAGTTTTCTATAGAAAAATTGTCGATGGCAAGAGTTTTCTATAGAAAAATTGTCGATGGGAAGAGTTTTCTATAGAAAGATTGTCGATGGGAAGAGTTTTCTATAGAAAAATTGTCGATGGGAAGAGTTTCCTATGGAAAAGTTGTCGATGGGAAGAGTTTTCTATAGAAAAGTTGTCGATGGGAAGAGTTTTCTATAGAAAAGTTGTCGATGGGAAGAGTTTTCTATAGAAAAGTTGTCGATGTTTTCTATAGAAAAGTTGTCGATGGGAAGAGTTTTCTATAGAATAGTTGTCGATGGGAAAAGTTTTTCTCACATGTAGCTCATGTAAACTAGCCATCGAAATTGACTACCTTAGAATTTAATCGTTTCAATAAATCTGGTTACCTTTTCAAGGGTTTTCAATATATTCACGTGTATGTAGGCTTTGGACAGTTTTCACAGACTGACATGTGTCAATAGGTTATTGGCTAATACCTTTTTTTAGTATTAAAAATTTGTTTGGCTTTGTTTATGTAGGCATTATAGTTTAGTTTTATATAATAGTTTTTCTCGTTACTAAACTGTCAAATAATTTTAGTTAAATTTAGAAATCAATTTAAATTAATTCCAAAACTAATTGTTACAATTTTTTTTTAACCAAAAAGAATAAAGAGAACTGAAGGGAATAGTTTAGCACTTAATTTAAAGCAACAAAACATTGCACTATGGTTTCAGAACAAACATTTAGAAAATAGTTTCTGAGGCTTACTTTGCCAGCTAGTCGAAAATTTCGCCTAGGTTCGTGCCCTAGTCACGGCAACATCAGTTTCTTTCTAATAAACTAAATTTGGATTCAACCAAGTCCTCTTAACTTTAAAAACATTAAATCTTGAAATCTTCATCATTTTGAAATTAGCATACAATTAATTTTCAGCAGATGATTACTTTTGTCATTAATTAATAAAACAATCAGGTTTAGCACTTAAATAAAATAGAAACATTTACACAAATTTCATGTCTTATGTCCAAACAAATTGAATAGTTTGATAATCTTCAACATTAATGATAGTTTTAATGGTTTTTCTTTTTTTCGTCAAATTTCCAAAATGCTCTTTAGGTTTAGTTTTAAAAGTCATGTCATATCAATAACTTTAAACATCGATTTGATTTTAGTGAACAAGACAAGATTTTCAATTGATGAAGATTTGCCAGCTGGATTTGGTTGTAAATGAAAAATGAGTTAAAATAAAATACAAATATTTGGTAATATAATTTTTCAATTATAAATGAAGATATACGAAGAGGAATTATTTTGCAATTATGACGAATTAATAAAATGTTTGCTTTTCTTAAGAAAATATTTAAATTATTTGTGATACTAAAATTGCGAAAATTAAAAAAAAAAATAATATTTCGAAAAAATTTCACATAGAAATTTTTCTATAGAAAAAATTATCATAGCAAAATTGTTCTATAGAAAAAAATTATTACAGGGAAATTTTTCCACAGAAAAATGTATCTATAAAAAAAATTTATAGGAAATTTTTCAGTTGAAAAAATTCTCATAGAGAAATTTTTCTATAAAAAAAAATTTTTGATTGGGAAATTTTCCTATTGAAAAAATTGTCATTGCTGATTTTTTCTTTACGAAAAATTGTCAATGATAAATTTTTCTATAGAATAAATTGTCATTGAGAAATTATTCTTAAAAATTTTGATATATTTTTTAAAACAATTTTTATCATAAAGAAATTTTTCTACAGAAATTCCCTTGGAGAAATTTTTCTATAGAAACAATTCTCCTAGAGAAATATTTCTATAGAAAAAATTCTTATGGAGAAATTTTTCTATAGAAGCAATTCTCTTAGAGAAATTTTTCCATGGAAAATATCCCATTGATAAATTTTTCTATAAAAAAAATTGTCATTGAGAAATTTTTTTTAAGAACAAATTTTTATTGAGAAAAATTTCTAGAGAAAAAATTTCCATTCAGAATTTTTTCTATAAAAAAAAGTGTTATTGAGAAATTTTCTATAGAAAAAATTGTCATTGAGAAATTTTTCTATAGAAAATATTATCATTGAGAAATTTTACTATAAAAAAAATTTTCATAAAAAAATTTTTCTGCGGAAAAAATTATCATAAAAAAAATTTTCTATAGAACAAATTCTTATAAAGAAATTTTTCTATAGATAAAATTCTAATAGAGAAATATTTCTATGAAAAAAAATCTCATTAAAAAAATTTTATATAGAACAAATTCTTATAGAAAAAACTGTCATTAAGAAATTTTTCTATAAAAAAAAATTCTAATAAAGAAATTTTTCTATAGAAATACTTCTCATATAGAAATTTTTCTATAGAAAAAATTGTCGTAGAGAAATTTGAATAAAATTTTCTATAGATTACTTTTTGACAATTTTTTCTGTAGCAAATTTCTCTATGATAATTTTTTCTATAGAATCATTTTGCCAAGAGAATTTTTTCTAAAGAAAAATGTTTCTATTGAAAAAAAATTATAAAAAAAATGTTTATAGAAAAAGTTTCTATAGATTAATTTCTTTATGATAATTTTTTCTGTAGCATAATTCTCTATGACAATTTTTTCTATACGATCATTTTGCTATGAGAATTTTTTCTATAGACAAATTTCTCCATGAGAATTTTTTCTGTAGAAAAATTTCTCTCTGAGAATTTTTTCTATAGAAAAATTTCTCTATGAAAATTTTTTTTATAGAAAAATTACTTTATGAAATTTTTTGCTTTAGAAAAATTTCCCTATGAAGTTTTTTTCTTTAGAAAAATTTCTCCATAGGAATTTTTTCTTTGGAAAAATTTCGCTATGAGAATATTTCTTTTGAAAAATTTCTCTGAGAATTTTTTTCTATAGAAAATTTCTCTCTGTGTATTTTTAGAAGAATTTCTCTATGTGAATTTTTCCTATAAAAAATTTTTCTTTTTGATAAATTTATCTATGAGATTTTTTTCTATAGAAAAATTTCTCTATGAGAATTTGTTTTTATAGAAAAATTTTTCTATCAGAATTTTTTGTATAGAAAAATTTTTCTGTGATAATTTTTGGTATAGAAAAAATTTTCTATGAGAATTTTTTCTTCAAGAAAAATTTGTCTATGAGATTTTTTTCCTTAGAAAAATTTCTCTATGAGAATTTTTTCTATAGAAAAATTTCTCTCTGTAAGAATTTGTTCTATAGAAAAATTTTAGAATAACAATTTTTTCTATACAAAAAAATCTTAATGTCAGTCTTTTCCATAGAAAAAATTGTCAATAACAATTTTTGTGTATAGGAAAGATTCTGAATGACAATTTTTTATATAGAAAAATATATCAATGACAATTTTTTCTAGAGACAAATTTGTGTAGAAACATGTATCAATGAGAAGTTTTTCTATAGAAAAATTTCTCTATGAAAATTTTTTTATAAAATTTCTTTTGTGGAAAAATTTCTTTATTAATATATGTTTTTAGTGAAATATTTTATCAAAATTTTTCTTTAGAAAAATTTCTCTATTAAAATTTCGCCTCATATAGATTTTTTCTATAGAAGAAATTCTTATCAACGAATTTTGCTATGAAAATAGCCATTGGAGAAAAATTTGATCAAAAAATAACAAAATACTAGGGATGTAAATATTATTCAAAAAGAAGAGTATTCGCATTTGATCCCAAATCTGTTAAATTTATTAATGTAACAGACCAATTTATTGATGAAAAGCCAAAAAAATTTTGCGGAGAAACCAAATTCCTCGACGCGTTTCGATGGTTGGTTAAGCCATCTCTTCAGGAGGATTATCCCCAATTTAGACAGATTGAAAACCTCGCATTATTACTAAATTTACAAACAAAACTTTTCAGAATTATGTTCATAAACCATAAGTAAAAGCGTAGATTATCGACTGAACAAAAACAAAAATTTTTCAGTTTTGATCTACCTTCACTTACCACATTCTTGCTGCAGCCGTCGGCTACTATATTTTATTGATAAAATTGTCAAAGAAAATCTTTCATAAAAAATGTCTCTACACTTTTTGCAGAAATTATGTATGCAAAAAATAAACTCAAAATTCTAATTATCTTCAGATTTACGAGCGTTTTACTGATTTTTGTCTCATTTAGTGTGTTTTGATAGAAGAGTTTGTATGGGAGCTATGGTCAAATGTGGACCGATTACAAGGAAATTTGGTACAGTAGCTTTGGTTTACTTAAATTTTACAAAAAAATATTAATTTTTGTGGCCAAAATATCAATTCCGGGAAGTGGGACCCATGGGATGTACCATAAATAATGGACGGATTATTTATCTGTGCCAAATTTCATCAAATTATCTTAAGAATTACGATTATAGAAAATACCTTATTTGCATCAATAACATCCATTAAATTCAATGATGTGCTAATGTATTAGACGACATTGCTAATTTATATAATTTTGAGGTGTAAAAAAATCTTTTACCAAATATTTTAAAAATAAAAATGACTCTAATTGAATTTGACATGTGTGTAATTGAGAAAAGGAGATGGTCGTTTGGTTAGTGTTGGTGCCTGTCAATCGCCACAACTAAATCCTCTTACACAACTGACATACAAATTGATGAATGTGCTAATTTTTTAAACAATGCTGTCTGCTGTCAAACAACCTGTTCAAACATTCAAACAGTCATACTTGGGGCAATCTTGAATATTAAATATTCACAAAAATAAACATTAATTGAATTTTTTGCAAACTCAAACAAAAAAAAAAGTAAAAAAAATTAATACGATTTTGCTGATTATTTGCAATTTTTTTTTCTTCATACAAAATTTCTCTGCAGATTTTGCCTTTAAAATGCATTATGGGTAAAAAATGTAAATCTTTTTAAATACATACGAGTACTAGTACAAGTACATACATAAGGAAAACAAGTAAGAAAGCGCTATAGTCGGTCAAGCCCGACCATACGATACCCTTCACCACTAAGGTCAAAGGTGTTATTTTTCCTGTATAAAGACAAATATTTGCTAAATTTTGCCATCATACAAACATTTTCTCAAAACTTACATATTTAAGCTGTTTCCGTCATTTGGACTTATATGAGAGCCAGGGTCAAATGTGGACCGACTATCTCAAAATTTGGCAAATTGATTACAGTTGTTACAAAAATTATGTATGCAAAAAATAAACTCAAAATTTTCAATATCTTTAGATTTACGAGCGTTTTAGTGATTTTTATACCCTTCACCACCATAGGTGGAAAGGGTATTATAAGTTTGTGCTGATGTTTGTAACGCATAGAAATATTTGTCTTAGACCCACCTTTTAGTATACCAATAGACTTAGAATCACTTTCTGAGTCGATTTAGCCATGTCCGTCCGTCCGTCTGGCTGGCTGGACGGCTGGACCCCCATGTAAATCTTGTAATCAAACTACAGGTCGCAGTTCTAAAGATAATTTGATGAAATTTGGCACAGATAATATTTTTGATAATGGGACCATAGCTATTGAAATTCGTCAAAATCGGTGCATTATTTATGGTACCTCCCATAGGTCCCACTTCCCGGAATTGCTATATTGGCCACAAATATCAATATTTTTTCATGAAATTTAAAACAAATACTGCTTATGATAATAGGACCATGGCTATTGAAATTGGTCAAAATCAGTCCATTATTTATGGTACCTCCCATAGGTCCCATTTCCCGGAATTGACATATTGGCCACAAATATCAATATTTTTTCATGAAATTTAAATCAAATACTGTTTATGTTAACTAAAATCACTGTACCAAATTTCGTTGAAATCGGTCCACACTTGACCATAGCTCCCATACAAACTCTTCTTTAAAAACGCACTAAATGAGACAAAAAATCACTAAAACGCTCGTAAATCTAAAGATAATGAAAATTTTGAGTTTATTTTTTGCATACATAATTTTTGTAACAACTGTAATCAATTTGCCAAATTTCGAGATAATCGGTCCACATTTGACCCTAGCTCTCATATAAGTCCAAATGACGGAAACAGGTTGAATATATAAGTTTTGAGAAAATCTTTGTATGATGGCAAAATTTAGCAAATATTTGTCTTTATACAGGATAAATAACACCTTTGACCTTAGTGGTGAAGGGCTTGACCGACTATAGCGCTTTCTTACTTGTTTTGTCTCATTTAGTGCGTTTTTAAAGAAGAGTTTGTATGGGAGCTATGGTCAAATGTGGACCGATTTCAACGAAATTTGTTACAGTGATTTTAGTTAACATAAACAGTATTTGATTTAAATTTCATGATATTTCATGATTGATATTTGTGGCCAATATGTCAATTCCGGGAAATGGGACCTATGGGAGGTACCATAAATAATGGACTGATTTTGACCAATTTCAATAGCCATGGTCCCATTATCAAAAAAATGATCTGTACCAAATTTCATCAAATTATCTTTAGAATTGCGACCTGTAGTTTGATTACAAGGTTTAAATGGGGGTCCAGCCAGACGGACGGTCGGACGGACGGACATCGCTAAATCGACTCAGAAGGTGATTCTAAGCCTATTGGTATACTAAAAGGTGGGTCTAAGACAAATATTTCTATGCGTTACATACATCAGCACAAACTTATAATACCCTTTCCACCTATGGTGGTGAAGGGTATAAAAACTACATGACGTAAAGTGTGCAATAAAAAAATTTAAATGTATTTTTAAAACATCTTTTCTGTTAACGTTTTTTTTTGTGTTATTTGTTGCTGGATATCATCGAATTGTTGTAACTACAATTTTTGGTTTTATTTGATTAAGTTTTTTGTTGCTGGTGATTTCAACGCTTTTGTTGTCGGTTTCTGTTGTTGTTGCTGCTGCTGCTTCTGCTCTATTGTCTTTTGGTTTGAAGGGTGAATTCGTTGTTGCTGTTGTCATCGTAGCAATTGCTTTACATATTTCATTTATTTTTTTTTTTTTTTTGGTTAATGCGGGAGAAAGTGTTTCAATTTTTTGAACAATCTGATCTGTGATATCATTTGAACTAAAATTACAATTTTCCCATGAATTGTATTTGTTTTTTTTTTCTTTGGTTTGATTTGGTTTTCATTTCTTTTGTTAGCGAATTTTTTAACAAGTTTGAGTTGAAATAATTATTTTAATTTGACTATATTTGTATTACTTGCACTTTTTCACTTACTCTACTTTATTTATGGAAAATTGTTGGGAGCCAAAATAAATTGAAAAATAAAAACTCACACTTGATAGCATCATGGATATTGTATGTTGTAGCCTTATCTTCTTGAATGGTGTAAATGATGCCAAAATCTGTTGGATACTATGTCTGTCTTTATGTTACCATTACATTCATTGAACTCTCTAGATCTCATGAGGTCTTATAAAATGATTTAGATAATCAATGATATGATCTCAGAAATTGGGTCTTTATTAAAAAATGTGTTCAACATAATTGTGACGCTGCATAATAGATACATTTATTTGATTAATAAAGAAATCGGATTCATTGGCCGTGAGTAACTTAAGATGTTTTATTAATAGCCCAATATTTATCACATTTTTTTTTGCATATTTTGGAATCAATTGTAAGACTGGGACATCAAAGTCGCAATAGGAACTTGCTTTTTTCAATAGGTCAAAGTCGATATTTCAGTACTATAACCGCCGCATTCGATATCGATGGATAACTTAGACTTTTAAGCAAATATTATGCAACAAACCTTAGGGATTTTCATAATAATTAATTTTGCAAGTTTGTTTGTCAAAGCATTTTGTTTATCTAAAATAATTTTACTATCAAGGAACTTTTCATTAATAAGTTACAATAAAGTGAACCTTATAAGCAGGCATAATCAGCCCATACCACCTAAAGCCGAACATTTCTTGTAAGCTTCGTAAATTTTATGATCATTTATGTCGAAAATTTTTTTATAGAAAAATTTTTTTTGTCGAAAATTTTTCTATAGAAAAATTTTTTTGTCGAAAACTTTTCTATAGAAAAATTTTTTTGTCGAAAACTTTTTTATAGAAAAATTTTTTTATCGAAAATTTTTCTATAGAAAAATTTTTTTACCGAAAATTTTTCTATAGAAAAATTTTTTTACCGAAAATTTTTCTATAGAAAAATTTTTTTACCGAAAATTTTTCTATAGAAAAATTTTTTTACCGAAAATTTTTCTATAGAAAAATTTTTTTACCGAAAATTTTTCTATAGAAAAATTTTTTTACCGAAAATTTTTCTATAGAAAAATTTTTTTACCGAAAATTTTTCTATAGAAAAATTTTTTTACCGAAAATTTTTCTATAGAAAAATTTTTTTACCGAAAATTTTTCTATAGAAAAATTTTTTTACCGAAAATTTTTCTATAGAAAAATTTTTTTAACGAAAATTTTTCTATAGAAAATTTTTTTAACGAAAATTTTTCTATAGAAAATTTTTTTTACCGAAAATTTTTCTATAGAAAAATTTTTTTAACGAAAATTTTTCTATAGAAAAATTTTTTTACCGAAAATTTTTCTATAGAAAATTTTTTTTACCGAAAATTTTTCTATAGAAAAATTTTTTTACCGAAAATTTTTCTATAGAAAAATTTTTTTACCGAAAATTTTTCTATAGAAAAATTTTTTTACCGAAAATTTTTCTATAGAAAAATTTTTTTACCGAAAATTTTTCTATAGAAAAATTTTTTTACCGAAAATTTTTCTATAGAAAAATTTTTTTACCGAAAATTTTTCTATAGAAAAATTTTTTTACCGAAAATTTTTCTATAGAAAAATTTTTTTACCGAAAATTTTTCTATAGAAAAATTTTTTTACCGAAAATTTTTCTATAGAAAAATTTTTTTACCGAAAATTTTTCTATAGAAAAATTTTTTTACCGAAAATTTTTCTATAGAAAAATTTTTTTACCGAAAATTTTTCTATAGAAAAATTTTTTTACCGAAAATTTTTCTATAGAAAAATTTTTTTACCGAAAATTTTTCTATAGAAAAATTTTTTTATCGAAAATTTTTCTATAGAAAAATTTTTTTACCGAAAATTTTTCTATAGAAAAATTTTCGTTAAAAAAAATTTTCTATAGAAAAATTTTCGTTAAAAAAATTTTGCTATAGAAAAATTTTTTCTTAACCAAAAATTTTTTTTAAAAAAAAAATTTTCTATAGAAAAATTTTCGTTAAAAAATTTTTTCTGTAGAAAAATTTTTCTATAAAAAAATTTTCGTTAAAAAAATTTTCTACAGAAAAATTTTCGTTAAAAAAAATTTTCTATAGAAAAATTTTCGTTAAAAAAATATTTCTTTAGAAAAATTTTTTTTAACCAATAATTTTTCGTTAAAAAAAATTTTCTATAGAAAAATTTTCGTTAAAAAAAATTTTCTATAGAAAAATTTTCGTTAAAAAAATTTTTCTATAGAAAAATTTTCGTTAAAAAAATTTTTCTATAGAAAAATTTTCGTTAAAAAAATTTTTCTATAGAAAAATTTTCGTTAAAAAAATTTTTCTATAGAAAAATTTTCGTTAAAAAAATTTTTCTATAGAAAAATTTTCGTTAAAAAAATTTTTCTATAGAAAAATTTTCGTTAAAAAAATTTTTCTATAGAAAAATTTTCGTTAAAAAAATTTTTCTATAGAAAAATTTTCGTTAAAAAAATTTTTCTATAGAAAAATTTTCGTTAAAAAAATTTTTCTATAGAAAAATTTTCGTTAAAAAAATTTTTCTATAGAAAAATTTTCGTTAAAAAAATTTTTCTATAGAAAAATTTTCGTTAAAAAAATTTTTCTATAGAAAAATTTTCGTTAAAAAAATTTTTCTATAGAAAAATTTTCGTTAAACATTTTTTCTATAGAAAAATTTTCGTTAAAAAAATTTTTCTATAGAAAAATTTTTCTATAGAAAAATTTTTTTTAACCAAAAATTTTTCTTTAAAAAAAAATTTTCTATAGAAAAATTTTCGTTAAAAAAATTTTTCTGTAGAAAAATTTTTCTATAGAAAAATTTTCGTTAAAAAAATTTTTCTGTAGAAAAATTTTTCTATAGAAAAAATTTCGTTAAAAAAATTTTTCTATAGAAAAATTTTCGTTAAAAAAATTTTTCTATAGAAAAATTTTCGTTAAAAAAATTTTTCTATAGAAAAATTTTCGTTAAAAAAATTTTTCTATAGAAAAATTTTCGTTAAAAAAATTTTTCTATAGAAAAATTTTCGTTAAAAAAATGTTTCTATAGAAAAATTTTTTTTAACCAAAAATTTTTCTTTTAAAAAAAATTTTTATATAGAAAAATTTTTTTAACGAAAAATTTTTTTTTGTTAAAAAAATTTTTCTATAAAAAAATTTTTCTATAGAAAAATTTTCGTTAAAAAATTTTTTCTATAGAAAAATTTGCATTAAAAAATTTTTTCTATAGAAAAATTTTCGTTAAAAAATTTTTTCTATAAAAAAATTTTCGTTAAAAAAATTTTTCTATAGAAAAATTTTCGTTAAAAAAATTTTTCTATAGAAAAATTTTCGTTAAAAAAATTTTTCTATAGAAAAATTTTCGTTAAAAAAATTTTTCTATAGAAAAATTTTCGTTAAAAAATTTTTTCTATAGAAAAATTTTCGTTAAAAAATTTTTTCTATAGAAAAATTTTCGTTAAAAAATTTTTTCTATAAAAAAATTTTCGTTAAAAAATTTTTTCTATAAAAAATTTTCGTTAGAAAATTTTGTCTATAGAAAAATTTTCGTTAAACATTTTTTCTATAGAAAAATTTTCGTTAGAAAATTTTGTCTATAGAAAAATTTTCGTTAAACATTTTTTCTATAGAAAAATTTTCGTTAAAAAATTTTTTCTATAGAAAAATTTTTGTTAAAAAATTATTTCTATAGAAAAATTTTCGTTAAAAAATTTTTTCTGTAGAAAAATTTTCGTTAAAAAATTTTTTCTATAAAAAAATTTTCGTTAAAAAATTTTTTCTATACAAAAATTTTCGTTAAAAAATTTTTTCCATACAAAAATTTTCGATAAAAAAATTTTTCTATAGAAAAATTTTTGATAAAAAATTTATTATAGTAAAATATTTGATAAAAAAAATTTTCTATAGTAATTTATTTTATCGAAGTTTATATTTCGATCGATGCCGAATTGGCAACTGATCTCTAAAATCGACAATTTTAAATTGTAAGTTCCGAAATTCTTACCAAGTTGTTATTATCGTTTGTAGAACAAATGGTACTATTAATACGTCTTACCTGGAATGAAAACAAAATTCAGAAAAATTAATTATTTTGGAGTTACAAGTAGAATAAAAATTATATTTTTTAATAATGTGGGAAGGTCCTGTCGAATTAATTGAAACTATTAGATAAAAAGAACACAACTTAAATACATTTTTGTTAAATTTTAAATTTTTTTGAATCAAAATAATTTAATACAAATCTAAAAATTTATTGAAAAGTTCATATGCAAAAATGTTTTAAATCATAGACTTTTTAGCTTTCCAAAACGATTATGCACTTAACATAAATTAAATAAAAACTCATATAAGTACTCCAGCCTTAAGACTTGCTAAGACAAAAAAAAACTTTTTTAAGATCTAACAAAATCTAATTAAAATTAATTTCGTGCAAATGTGCAACAACAAAAAAACTGCTCGAAAAATAAATAACAATCTGAGATTTTGGCGAAAAATAAAGAAGACGAAGAAATAAGTTTTTCAACGACTTCTGTAACAACTTGCACCAAAAAGATGTTATAACATGTAGAGCTGCTGCTATGGATAAAGTGAAGGTAATATTTTAAGGAACTATAATACTTGTACTTTTTTATTTCTAACATTTATTTTTGGTATTGCACAATGGGGAAAAAATCTTTTATCATTTTTTTACAGCTTTTAAATTCTTAAGAAAACTAACAAACAGAAAGAAAGAAGAAAACTAACATTTTGTCACCTATTCTTGACGTAATTTAAATTTTGTATCTCTCTTTTTTAGTTTCGGAGATATAACGTTACTGTTATATATGCCACCTAAGCCGCTAAATTCCTGATTATTGAATCAGTCGGTAACGCTACTGCTGTCGATAACAAAATTTCACGAATTGGTTTCATGCAATTGATCCATATTTGATCATACATATATCCCAAATCTCAAGAAGACGAAGTGCTGGGAACGGCTAGACCGACTAAATTGAAAACTTGAATGAACATGAAAGTTTTTTTTTTTCAGGAAATGACTTTGAAGTATCATGGGTCTTAAGGATTTGACTTAGAGACTAACTTCAATATAAGTAACTTTTTATGCAATGGGCGTTTTTGGGATAAACATGATGGTAGCACTCATTCAATTAAAAAAAACTGTATTGGCCCTTACTTTTACAACTGTTAAAGCTAGAACCGTCAATCTTTGTACAATGTCTGATTCTGTCCCATTGTGCATTATATGCAGTAAATATGCATTGTAGCTAAGCCTTACCTACAATAATACAAAGTAACTATATATTTAGTAAAATGTTTTAAAAATTGTATAAAGATTCACAAAATTTTGGCTTAGATTAAAAAACAACCTAGAGACGACAATGGCAAAGCGTTGCCTGCAAATGATATTTAATAGTTTTATTGGCAGATTTTATATATGTTTTCATTTCGTTTTTATATTTTTATCGGTGGTTTTTCTCTTTTCTCGTGTTCAGTGGATGAAAAGTAAAATATATTAGCAGAAAAAAACTTATTGGCGTTGATTTATTGTATGTTTGAGGTTAAAAGGATAAAACCAAATACAAATGGATGATGTGTTGCATTGACATCAAATATATTTTTTTTACAGACAGATATAACCAATTGTTTTTTTTTTTTTTTTTTGGGAATTCTGCTGGTTAAAGTAGCTTTTGCATAATTTTTAAAAACTCGCATTATGTTAAATATTTAAATTTAAATAATTTCTAAGAAAGAAATCAAATTTCTTTATGCAAAAAAGGTATGTATAATAAATAATTTTTAAGAAATATAAAAGGTATTCACTGGAAATATTCAATTCTTAGAAAATTTATTTAAGAAATGTACATTAGACTGACCTAAAATACAAAAGTATCTAGAAAGGTTATTAAAAAATTTCCATGTATTGTAGAATTAATTTTTTTATGGAAATAGTGTTAAAAAATTTCCATGTATTGTATAAACCACAAAAAAATATTCAATTCTTAGAAAATTCAATTTAGTTAAATAAATCCAGGAATTTTCCTTAAAAAATTTCCATATATTGTAGAATTAAAAAATATTATTTTTTAGGAAATAGTATTAAAAAATTTCCATGTATTGTATAAACCACAAAATCTATTATCTTTTAAAAAGACCAAGAAATCAAAATTTAAATTTATTTCCAATATCTATTTTAATTTTCATGATTATGGGGATACATTTGTATTTATTTAATAAATTTTATAATACATACATGAAAATTTGTATAGAAATGTTTGTATATATAATAACATTTTCTTACATTGTACATGCTAATGAAATTATATCTGATATAGATATTTTAAATAAAGTTTTTATGTAAAAAATCTTTTTTTATAAATTTTCATAAGAATTCGATATTAATATAATTCAAAGCCACTTAGGGACTGTTCATAAATTATGTAACGCTATTTTCGCAGATTTTTTACCTAAAACTACGACTTTTCTATCGCCACCTTTTCTGAAGAAAACAATAGCGAATTTCAACTTTTCTAATAAAAGCTATGGCGGTCGCCAATCTTTCTAATAAAATCTATGGCGATCACCAAATTTTCTAAAGAAAACCATGACGATCGTTAAAATTTCTAAAAAAAGCCATGACGATCGCCAACTTTTCTATAGAAAATTTTGGCGATAGCCAACTTTTCTATAGAAAAATTTGGCGATCGCCAACTTTTCTATAGAAAACTTTGGCGATCGCCAACTTTTCTATAGAAAACTTTTTCGATCGCCAACTTTTCTATAGAAAACTTTGGCGATCGCCAACTTTTCTATAGAAAACTTTGGCGATCGCCAACTTTTCTATAGAAAACTTTGGCGATCGCCAACTTTTCTATAGAAAACTTCGGCGATCGCCAACTTTTCTATAGAAAACTTTGGCGATCGCCAACTTTTCTATAGAAAACTTTGGCGATCGCCAACTTTTCTATAGAAAACTTTGGCGATCGCCAACTTTTCTATAGAAAACTTTGGCGATCGCCAACTTTTCTATAGAAAATTTTGCCGATCGCCAACTTTTCTATAGAAAACTTTGACGATCGCCAACTTTTCTATAGAAAACTTTGACGATCGCCAACTTTTCTATAGAAAATTTTGGTGATCGCCAACTTTTCTATAGAAATGTTGGCGATCGCCAAAGTTTTTTATAGAAAATTTTGGCGATCGCCAACTTTTCTATAGAAAATTTTGGCGATCGCCAACTTTTCTATAAAAAACTTGAGCGATCGCCAACTTTTCTATAAAAAACTTGAGCGATCGCCAACTTTTCTATAAAAAACTTGAGCGATCGCCAACTTTTCTATAAAAAACTTTGGCGATCGCCAACATTTCTATAGAAAACTTTGGCGATCGCCAATTTTTCTATAGAAAACTTTGGCGATCGCCAACTTTTCTATAGAAAACTTTGGCGATCGCCAACTTTTCTATAAAAAACTTTGGCGATCGCCAACATTTCTATAGAAAACTTTGGCGATCGCCAACTTTTCTATAGAAAACTTTGGCGATCGCCAACTTTTCTATAGAAAACTTTGGCGATCGCCAACTTTTCTATAGAAAACTTTGGCGATCGCAAACTTTTCTATAGAAAACTTCGGCGATCGCCAACTTTTCTATAGAAAACTTTGGCGATCGCCAACTTTTCTATAGAAAACTTTGGCGATCGCCAACTTTTCTATAGAAAACTTTGGCGATCGCCAACTTTTCTATAGAAAACTTTGGCGATCGCCAACTTTTCTATAGAAAACTTTGGCGATCGCCAACTTTTCTATAGAAAACTTTGGCGATCGCCAACTTTTCTATAGAAAACTTTGGCGATCGCCAACTTTTCTATAGAAAACTTTGGCGATCGCCAACTTTTCTATAGAAAACTTTGGCGATCGCCAACTTTTCTATAGAAAACTTTGGCGATCGCCAACTTTTCTATAGAAAACTTTGGCGATCGCCAACTTTTCTATAGAAAATTTTGCCGATCGCCAACTTTTCTATAGAAAACTTAGGCGATCGCCAACTTTTCTATAGAAAATTTTGGCGATCGCCAACTTTTCTATAGAAAATTTTGGCGATCGCCAACTTTTCTATAGAAAATTTTGGCGATCGCCAACTTTTCTATAGAAAATTTTGGCGATCGCCAACTTTTCTATAGAAAATTTTGGCGATCGCCAACTTTTCTATAGAAAATTTTGGCGATCGCCAACTTTTCTATAGAAAATTTTGGCGATCGCCAACTTTTCTATAGAAAATTTTGGCGATCGCCAACTTTTCTATAGAAAATTTTGGCGATCGCCAACTTTTCTATAGAAAATTTTGGCGATCGCCAACTTTTCTATAGAAAATTTTGGCGATCGCCAACTTTTCTATAGAAAATTTTGGCGATCGCCAACTTTTCTATAGAAAATTTTGGCGATCGCCAACTTTTCTATAGAAAATTTTGGCGATCGCCAACTTTTCTATAGAAAATTTTGGCGATCGCCAACTTTTCTATAGAAAATTTTGGCGATTGCCAACTTTTCTATAGAAAATTTTGTCGATCGCCAACTTTTCTATAAAAAACTTGAGCGATCGCCAACTTTTCTATAAACTTTTCTATAAAAAAGTTTTCTATAGAAAAGTTGGCGATCGCCGCCAAAGTTTTCTATAGAAAAGTTGGCGATCGCCAAACTTTTCTATAGAAAACTTTGGCGATCGCCAACTTTTCTATAGAAAACTTTGGCGATCGCCAACTTTTCTATAGAAAACTTTGGCGGCGATCGCCAACTTTTCTATAGAAAACTTTGGCGATCGCCAACTTTTCTATAGAAAACTTTGGCGATCGCCAACTTTTCTATAGAAAACTTTGGCGATCGCCAACTTTTCTATAGAAAACTTTGGCGATCGCCAACTTTTCTATAGAAAACTTTGGCGATCGCCAACTTTTCTATAGAAAACTTTGGCGATCGCCAACTTTTCTATAGAAAACTTTGGCGATCGCCAACTTTTCTATAGAAAACTTTGGCGATCGCCAACTTTTCTATAGAAAACTTTGGCGATCGCCAACTTTTCTATAGAAAACTTTGGCGATCGCCAACTTTTCTATAGAAAACTTTGGCGATCGCCAACTTTTCTATAGAAAACTTTGGCGATCGCCAACTTTTCTATAGAAAACTTTGGCGATCGCCAACTTTTCTATAGAAAACTTTGGCGATCGCCAACTTTTCTATAGAAAACTTTGGCGATCGCCAACTTTTCTATAGAAAACTTTGGCGATCGCCAACTTTTCTATAGAAAACTTTGGCGATCGCCAACTTTTCTATAGAAAACTTTGGCGATCGCCAACTTTTCTATAGAAAACTTTGGCGATCGCCAACTTTTCTATAGAAAATTTTGGCGATCGCCAACTTTTCTATAGAAAACTTTGGCGATCGCCAACTTTTCTATAGAAAATTTTGGCGATCGCCAACTTTTCTATAGAAAATTTTGGCGATCGCCAACTTTTCTATAGAAAATTTTGGCGATCGCCAACTTTTCTATAAAAAACATGAGCGATCGCCAACTTTTCTATAAAAAACTTTGGCGATCGCCAACATTTCTATAGAAAACTTTGGCGATCGCCAACTTTTCTATAGAAAACTTTGGCGATCGCCAACCTTTCTATAGAAAACTTTGGCGATCGCCAACTTTTCTATAGAAAACTTTGGCGATCGCCAACTTTTCTATAGAAAACTTTGGCGATCGCCAACTTTTCTATAGAAAATTTTTGGCGATCGCCAACTTTTCTATAGAAAACTTTGGCGAACGCCAACTTTTCTATAGAAAACTTTGGCGATCGCCAACTTTTCTATAGAAAACTTTGGCGATCGCCAACTTTTCTATAGAAAACTTTGGCGATCGCCAACTTTTCTATAGAAAACTTTGGCGATCGCCAACTTTTCTATAGAAAACTTTGGCGATCGCCAACTTTTCTATAGAAAACTTTGGCGATCGCCAACTTTTCTATAGAAAACTTTGGCGATCGCCAACTTTTCTATAGAAAACTTTGGCGATCGCCAACTTTTCTATAGAAAACTTTGGCGATCGCCAACTTTTCTATAGAAAACTTTGGCGATCGCCAACTTTTCTATAGAAAACTTTGGCGATCGCCAACTTTTCTATAGAAAACTTTGGCGATCGCCAACTTAACTACAGAAAACTTTGGCGATCGCCTGTCGTTAGTCGTTAATCGTTATTCTTTAAAAACTCCCTTCTCGGAATACCCCTAATAATCCAAAATATCCAACGAATGTCTAATCGAATCCAATATGAATGAACATTTAATGTTAATAATATTTGCTAACAATGATTTGTTTAATACCACAAACTAATGTTTTTTCTGTTCATTTACCAAAAGATTGGATTATTTTGAAATGTAAACTTTTACCATTAAACAAATACAAATTTCATGGCATCCCATTAAAAGCAAATCATACAGACATTTGCATATAATAACCATTTGAATGCATATATGTATATATATGCATATGTGAGCATATAAAGCTAACACTCGCATAACAAATATATCTGCATGTTCATAAGCAAATGCAGGCAGGCATTAAGAAAACATCCATTTATGCTGGTAGTAAGTGAAAAGTGTAGTTGTAGTTGTTTTTATTGTTTATTGATTTTAACCCCTCTTATCAGACTGATGGATCTGTCTTGACTCTTTTAAGATAATTTATGAAAATTTGAGAAAATTTTACAAGCAACTAAATAAATTTGATGACAAAATGACAATTTATTTTAATTAAATGTTAATTTGATGTCAAGCCTTTTGTAATTGTTTAGCGCCTTTTCTTTAAGCAAAAATTTTAAACATTTAAAAGAATAAATTTAAGTACATCATTTACATTTCTTAAGCTGACATGTTTTAAAATATGATTTAAAATTTAATAAACAACCTTGGCCCTATTTTTGCTTAATTCCTCCATTATGTAAAAAGTTAAGTTTAAATAATCCATCATTTCCTTTAATTTTAAAATTCCGTTGTTGTGATATCTCGTGGTCAAATGTCATTTCGCTTTATTTCTGTCCGAATACCTTTAACAACTTAAGATCTTGGATAATGGGCGTGAGTTTTTATTAAAAAAAATAAATTTGTATATTTTTCTTCCTATACATTTTGTGTTATATTTAAGAAATTTTTCCCCTTTATTATGAAATTCTTATTTTAACATTTGCGCCTGTATTAAGCAGGTTTTAATTATACCCTATACCGCTATAGGTGGTAACAGTTACTTTTTACTTACTTTTTTCTATAGAAAAACTTACTTTTTTCTATAGAAAAACTTACTTTTTTCTATAGAAAAACTTACTTTTTTCTATAGAAAAACTTACTTTTTTCTATAGAAAAACTTACTTTTTTCTATAGAAAAACTTACTTTTTTCTATAGAAAAACTTACTTTTTTCTATAGAAAAACTTACTTTTTTCTATAGAAAAACTTTCTTTTTTCTATAGAAAAACTTACTTTTTTCTATAGAAAAACTTACTTTTTTCTATAGAAAAACTTACTTTTTTCTATAGAAAAACTTACTTTTTTCTATAGAAAAACTTACTTTTTTCTATAGAAAAACTTACTTTTTTCTATAGAAAAACTTACTTTTTTCTATAGAAAAACTTACTTTTTTCTATAGAAAAACTTACTTTTTTCTATAGAAAAACTTACTTTTTTCTATAGAAAAACTTACTTTTTTCTATAGAAAAACTTACTTTTTTCTATAGAAAAACTTACTTTTTTCTATAGAAAAACTTACTTTTTTCTATAGAAAAACTTACTTTTTTCTATAGAAAAACTAACTTTTTTCTATAGAAAAACTTACTTTTTTCTATAGAAAAACTTACTTTTTTCTATAGAAAAACTTACTTTTTTCTATAGAAAAACTTACTTTTTTCTATAGAAAAACTTACTTTTTTCTATAGAAAAACTTACTTTTTTCTATAGAAAAACTTACTTTTTTCTATAGAAAAACTTACTTTTTTCTATAGAAAAACTTACTTTTTTCTATAGAAAAACTTACTTTTTTCTATAGAAAAACTTGTTTTTTTCTATAGAAAAACTTACTTTTTTCTATAGAAAAACTTACTTTTTTCTATAGAAAAACTTACTTTTTTCTATAGAAAAACTTACTTTTTTCTATAGAAAAACTTACTTTTTTCTATAGAAAAACTTACTTTTTTCTATAGAAAAACTTACTTTTTTCTATAGAAAAACTTACTTTTTTCTATAGAAAAACTTACTTTTTTCTATAGAAAAACTTACTTTTTTCTATAGAAAAACTTACTTTTTTCTATAGAAAAACTTACTTTTTTCTATAGAAAAACTTACTTTTTCTATAGAAAAACTTACTTTTCTATAGAAAACTTACTTTTTCTATAGAAAAACTTACTTTTTCTATAGAAAAACTTACTGTTTCTATAGAAAAACTTACTTTTTCTATAGAAAAACTTACTTTTTCTATAGAAAAACTTACTTTTTCTATAGAAAAACTTACTTTTTCTATAGAAAAACTTACTTTTTCTATAGAAAAACTTACTTTTTCTATGGAAAAACTTACTTTTTCTATAGAAAAACTTACTTTTTCTATAGAAAAACTTACTTTTTCTATAGAAAAACTTACTTTTTCTTTAGAAAAACTTACTTTTTCTATAGAAAAACTTACTTTTTCTATAGAAAAACTTACTTTTTCTATAGAAAAACTTACTTTTTCTATAGAAAAACTTACTTTTTCTATAGAAAAACTTACTTTTTCTATAGAAAAACTTACTTTTTCTATAGAAAAACTTACTTTTTCTATAGAAAAACTTACTTTTTCTATAGAAAAACTTACTTTTTCTATAGAAAAACTTACTTTTTCTATGGAAAAACTTACTTTTTCTATAGAAAAACTTACTTTTTCTATAGAAAAACTTACTTTTTCTATAGAAAAACTTACTTTTTCTTTAGAAAAACTTACTTTTTCTATAGAAAAACTTACTTTTTCTATAGAAAAACTTACTTTTTCTATAGAAAAACTTACTTTTTCTATAGAAAAACTTACTTTTTCTATAGAAAAACTTACTTCTTCTATAGAAAAACTCACTTTTTCTGCTCTGGTTCTGTTCTGGTTCTGCTAAATAATCTTCTTAATCATGATATATCTATATAATCATGTAGCTTTGCTTGGTATGTCACCTTTAAACTTTATTTTACCTTCAATGATTCACTTGTCTTGTGAAAATGACAGATGTTTCATTTTATTTTTAAACTTTTACGTTCCTCTTTCTTAATATCCTTCCTTTAATGAAGTCTTAACCCCTGGTGTTAAATTAATATGCATGTAAAAATAAATACGTGTGTACTTATAATTTGGATTTTTTTGGTATATTCGATATTTAAAGTCTTTGGTCTCCTTTAACTTTTGGCAACGTACAGAGACTTGCCAAAAAAAGGCAATAAATCATATTTATTTTTTGTAACTTTTTAGCAGTCACTCGTGCATTTTATTGGGTTGTCTCTTCTTTTGCAAAGGAAAGGTGAGATATTAATAAATTTACAAAAAAAAAAAAAAAAAATATATGAACATTTTTAAAATATTTTTTCTGTCTTACAGGAAATTTATATTTTATTTTATTGCTTTTCAATTAATGGCATTTTATTTGGTTTTGAGTTTATTTAATAACGATCACGATCAAAAGCATCAAAAGCAGAGGAGGTTCGTTCCTGCTTGTAAGTTTGTTATAACGATTATGTGAATCTGCTCTGCGGGATGTTAAACGCAAACTTTAGCACTTGGTAACAGGCGGTAGTTTATTTCTTCCTTTTGTATTTAGCTTTAATAATCCCTCTAAAGAAAAGCAGATGAATTTTTTGCTAAAAAAAATCGTGTTGCTTAAAGAAAGTCATTGAGTTCAATAAAGTTATAAATATTGTCCTTAACCTTGATTTCGTAATATTTATGGTTTCGTAAAAAAATATATAAAGACTTTCTAAAAATTTTGCAAGTGGGTTAATCAGATTAATTTTCCCTATCATCTGTTGAGTTTTTTTTTTGTTAGGGAATAAAATGTAGCTTTTTTATATTTATAAGTCGGTTTTTTTTGTAAAGCCAATTTAATACCTGGAAAATAAAGGGTGTAAAATGAAGTGAAAAAAAATTGAGGATTATAAATGTTTTAAAGTTTAATTTTTTGTATAAAAAAATGCTTTACTGACATTTTTGCTATTTTTTATATCAAGGTCCTTGTAATTTTTTCCAGCCGCCAGGCATTATCCAATACGTAATTAACAGCAAAACAAAAGCTATAAATCATTTCTTATTTTGTGGCTAAATAAGAAGAGTATTAGACTATGTTGAAATTTTATAAAAAAAAGTTAAAAGTTTTATTAAAGAAGTTAAAAATAAAATAAAAAATAAAAAACAAAAATTTTCAATCAAACAATTTTTCAAAATTTTTCTATAGACAAATTTTCCATAAAAAAAGTAGTAGAAACTTTTTTATCGAAAATTGTTCTATAGAAAAATTCTTTCATCGAAAATTTTTTTATAGAAAAATTTTTTCATCGAAAAACTTTTTTGTCGAAAATTTTTCTATAGAAAAATTTTTTTGTCGAAAATTTTTCTATAGAAAAATTTTTTTGTCGAAAATTTTTCTATAGAAAAATTTTTTTGTCGAAAATTTTTCTATAGAAAAATTTTTGTGTCAAAAATTTTTCGATAGAAAATTTTTTATCGAAAATTTTTCTATAGAAAAATTTTTTTATCGAAAATTTTTCCATAGAAAAATTTTTTTATCGAAAATTTTTCTATAGAAAAATTTTTTTATCGAAAATTTTTCCATAGAAAAATTTTTTTATCGAAAATTTTTCCATAGAAAAATTTTTTTATCGAAAATTTTTCTATGGAAATATTTTTTTATCGAAAATTTTTCTATAGAAAAATTTTTCTGTCGAAAATTTTTATAGAAAAAATTTTTTAACGAAAATCTTTCTATCGAAAATGTTTTCTATCGAAAATTTTGCTATAGAAAAAAATTTTTATCGAAAATTTTTTCTATAGAAAAATTTTTTTATCGAAAAATTTTTTTATCGAAAATTTTTGTATAGAAAAATTTTTTTCTCGAAAAGTTTTCTATAGAAAAATTTTTTATCGAAAATTTTTCCATAGAAAAATTTTTTATCGAAAATTTTTCCACAGAAAAATTTTTTTCCCGAAAATTTTTGTATAGAAAAATTTTTTTCTCGAAAATTTTACCATAGAAAAATTTTTTCCTCGAAAATTTTATTATAGAAAAATTTTTTTATCGAAAATTTTTCTATAGAAAAATTTTTTTATCGAAAATTTTTCTATAGAAAAATTTTTTTATCGAAAATTTTTCTATAGAAAAATTTTTTTATCGAAAATTTTTCTATAGAAAAATTTTTTTATCGAAAATTTTTCTATAGAAAAATTTTTTTATCGAAAATTTTTCTATAGAAAAATTTTTTTATCGAAAATTTTTCTATAGTAAAATTTTTTTATCGAAAATTTTTCTATAGAAAAATTTTTATATCGAAAATTTTTCTATAGAAAAATTTTTTTCTCGAAAATTTTTCTATAGAAAAATTTTTTTCTCGAAAATTTTTCTATAGAAACATTTTTTTATCGAAAATTTTTCTATAGAAAAATTTTTTTCTCGTAAATTTTTGTATAGAAAAATTTTTTTCTCGAAAATTTTTCTATTGAAAAATTTTTTTCTCGAAAAGTTTTCTATTGAAAAATTTTTTTCTCGAAAAGTTTTCTATAGAAAAATTTTTTATCGAAAATTTTTCCATAGAAAAATTTTTCTATAGAAAAATTTTTCTATAGAAAATTTTTCTATAGAAAACTTTTTTATCGAAAATTTTTCTATAGAAACATTTTTTTCTCGAAAAATTTTTTTATCGAAAATTTTTCTATAGAAAAATTTTTTTATCGAAAATTTTTCTATAGAAAAATTTTTTTATCGAAAATTTTTCTATAGAAAAATTTTTTATCGAAAATATTTCTATAGAAAAATTTTTTAAAAAGGTTTATCAAAATTTGGGACATCAAACATTTAATTAAAAAGTTTTACTGTAGTGTATTGCACTAAGAATCCCAATTTATTACAATTATTTATTATTGTAATAAATAGTTTTTTGATAAAACCAAAAAATGTTGGTGGGGAAACCTTTCCTCGACGCGTTTCGATGGTTGGTTAGACCATCTCATCAGGAGGATTATCCCTAATTCTAGACAGAGCGAGAACGTCACATTATGTATAATTTGAGGAACTGAATAAGTTTATCGAAAACTTTTCTATAAGAAATTTTTTTATCGAAAATTTTTCTATTGAATAATTTTCTTATCGAAAATTTTTTTATAGAAAAATTTTCTTATCGAAAATTTTTCTATAGAAAAATTTTTTTATATAAAACTTTTTTATCGAAAAATTTTTTTATATAAAACTTTTTTATCGAAAAATTTTTTTATATAAAACTTTTTTATCGAAAATTTTTCTATAGAAAAAATTTTTTTGTCGAAAAATTTTCTATAGAAAAAATTTTTTTGTCGAAAAATTTTCTATAGAAAAATTTTTTATCGACAATTTTTCTATAAAAAAAATTTTTTATCGACAATTTTTCTATAGAAAAACTTTTTTATGGAAAATTTTTCTATAGAAAAACTTTTTTATGGAAAATTTTTCTATAGAAAAATATTTTTATTGAACATTTTTTTATAGAAATTTTTTTTTTTTTTATCGAAAATTTTTCTATAGAAAAATTATTGATTAGATTTTAGTAATCCTAGTACAAGATTTTAGTAATCCTAGTATAAGTAGGTATTGGAAGATTAAACAAAAGTAATTATAGTGTTTGTAAAATCCACATGTTTGAGTATATACGTTCAAAAATCTCCTTTTCCCCTTTAAAATTTGACGCACTTCTAATCATATCTGTCCGTCCTTCCAACTATTAACTCTCAAAACCGCAATTACTACACATTTTCGTACTTTTGCACTATGATCGACTGCCATAGACAAATAAATTACAATTTGCCAATTGAAAATTAACGAAATAGACGCAAAATCAAAAAAAAAAAAAAAATCTTAGAAACAAAGTGGCAAAAAAAACTCAAGGCATCATCTTGAGAAGAACCAAAAACCAGAAGAAGTGATAGAAAAAGAATTATTTAAGCCAAAAAGACAAATTGCCCAAAAGACGTGCCACAGCAGACGCAGCAGCAGAGATGAACAACCGAATGAATGGAGGCTTTTTCATAATACGATTTTGAAATATTGGGCAATCAGGCTTAATGACCCAGGTTTTTTTTTCTTCTTCTTGATATTATTGCTAAAGTTATTGTTATTATTTTGTGAATTTTTATTAAATTTTTTTATATAATATGCAAAAACGACAGAAAAATGGTAATAAAAACTTATGTTAAAAATTTTGCATATGCAAAAAGTATGGAAAATATTATAAAGTTTGAGGATTAGAAAAATCTATTTGAATGCTAAACATATGACGATTTTATGGAAATTATGGATAAATTTTTATTTTCATATATTTTTTTTAAAGATTTAATAAAATATCTGATTTTTATTAATAATAAAAAAGGAAAAATATAAAAGGAAATATTTTGGCTTAAAAATGTTATATAAATTTTTTAAAATATGATTATTATAGTATTAATATTCAAGACAATAGCTGGGAATTGAAATCCTTTCTTTATATACACACTACACTATTTTACTATAGAAAAAATTTCGGTACAAAATTTTTTTATAAATTTTTCTATAGAAAAATTTTCGGTACAAAATTTTTCTATAAAAAAATTTTCGTTATAAAATTTTTCTATAGAAAAATTTTCTTTATAAAATTTTTCTATAGAAAAATTTTCGTTATAAAATTTTTCTATAGAAAAATTTTCGCTACAAAATTTTTCTATAGAATTTTTCTTTACAAATTTTTTCGGTACAAAATTTTTCTATAGAAAAATTTTCGGTACAAAATTTTTCTATCGAAAAATTTTCGGTACAAAATTTTTCTATCGAAAAATTTTCGGTACAAAATTTTTCTATCGAAAAATTTTCGGTACAAAATTTTTCTATCGAAAAATTTTCGGTACAAAATTTTTCTATCGAAAAATTTTCGGTACAAAATTTTTCTATCGAAAAATTTTCGGTACAAGATTTTTCTATCGAAAAATTTTCGGTACAAAATTTTTCTATCGAAAAATTTTCGGTACAAAATTTTTCTATAGAAAAATTTTCGGTACAAAATTTTTGTATCGAAAAATTTTCGGTACAAAATTTTTCTATAGAAACATTTTCGGTGCAAAATTTTTCTATAGAAATATTTTCGGTACAAAATTTTTCTATAGAAAAATTTTCGGTACAAAATTTTTCTATAGAAAAATTTTCGTTATAAAATTTTTATATAAAAAAATTTTAGGTATACAATTTTTGGTACAAAATAATCGGTGCAAAATTTTTATATAGAAAAATTTTCGGTACAAAATTTTTATATAGAAAAATTTTCGGTACAAAATTTTTATGTAGAAAAATTTTCGTTATAACATTTTTTATAGAAAAATTTTTGTTGTAAAATTTTTTTATAGAAAAATTTTGATTATTAATATTTTATATAGAAAAATTTTTGTAATAGAAAAGTTTGTGTAATAAAATTTTTATAGAGAAATTATTAAAATTGTATATAGAAAAATTATCGTTATAAAATTGTTGTATAGAAAAATTTTCATTATAAAATTTTTGTATAGAAAAATTTTCGTTATAAAATTTTGTATCTAAATATTTTGTTATAAAGTTATAAAGGGTTTATATAGAAAATATTAAAATTTTATATAGAAAAATTTTCTTTATACAATTTTTGTATAGAAAAATTTTCGTAAAAAATTTTTATATCTAAAAATTTTGTTATAAAGTTTTTATATAGAAAAATTTTAGGTATAAAATTTTTCTATAGAAAAATTTTCGGTACAAAATTATTCTATAAAAAAATTTTCGTTATAAAATTTTTATATAAACAAATTTTCGTTATAAAATTTTAGGTGTAAAAATTTTGGTACAAAATTTTTCTATAGAAAAATTTTCGGTACAAAATTTTTATATAGAAAAATTTTCGGTACAAAATTTTTATATAGAAAAATTTTCGGTACAAAATTTTTATATAGAAAAATTTTCGGTACAAAATTTTTATATAGAAAAATTTTCGGTACAAAATTTTTATATAGAAAAATTTTCGGTACAAAATTTTTATATAGAAAAATTTTCGGTACAAAATTTTTATATAGAAAAATTTTCGGTACAAAATTTTTATATAGAAAAATTTTCGGTACAAAATTTTTATATAGAAAAATTTTCGGTACGAAATTTTTATATGGAAAAATTTTCGGTCCAAAATTTTTATATAGAAAAATTTTCGGTACAAAATTTTTATATGGAAAAATTTTCGGAACCAAATTTTTATATAGAAAAATTTTTCGTACAAAATTTTTATATAGAAAAATTTTCGGTACAAAATTTTTATATAGAAAAATTTTTGGTACAAAATTTTTATATCGAAAAATTTTCGGTACAAAATTTTTATATAGAAAAATTTTCAGTATAAAATTTTTATATAGAAAAATTTTCGGTACAAAATTTTTATATAGAAAAATTTTCGGTACAAAATTTTTATATAGAAAAATTTTCGGTACAAAATTTTTATATAGAAAAATTTTCGGTACAAAATTTTTATATAGAAAAATTTTTCGTACAAAATTTTTATATAGAAAAATTTTCGGTACAAAATTTTTCTATAGAAAAATTTTCGGTACAAAATTTTTCTATAGAAAAATTTTCGTTATAAAATTTTTTTATAGAAAAATTTTCGTTATAAAATTTTTCTATAGATAAATTTTCGTTACAAAATTTTTATATAGATAAATTTTCGTTACAAAATTTTTATATAGAAAAATTTTCGGTACAAAATTTTTATATAGAAAAATTTTCGGTACAAAATTTTTATATAGAAAAATTTTCGGTACAAAATTTTTATATAGAAAATTTTTTGGTACAAAATTTTTATATAGAAAAATTTTCGTTATAAAATTTTTTTATAGAAAAATTTTCGCTATAAAATTTTTCTATAGATAAATTTTCATTATAAAATTTTTCTATAGATAAATTTTCGATATAAAATTTTTCTATAGAAAAATTTTCGTTACAAAATTTTTATATAGAAAAATTTTCGGTATAAAATTTTTATATAGAAAAATTTTCGGTACAAAATTTTTATATAGAAAAATTTTCGGTACAAAATTTTTATATAGAAAAATTTTCGGTACAAAATTTGTATATAGAAAAATTTTCGGTACAAAATTGTTAAAAAATAATGTGTTTATATTTGGCCTTAAAGGTCTAGGGTATCACATGGTTGGTGTTGACCGACTCTAATACTTTCTTACATATTTCTACAATGTTTTTACATTTTCATATTTTATCTATTTATTTCCAGATTATCCTAGCGAATAATAACTTATTTTTTTCTTTGGCAAAATATTAAATTGGCTCATTAATGAAATTTATCATTTTCACCCTTATCAATCACATTTTTGTCATGATTGTTTTTCATCATTTAATAAAATTACCAAATAAATGACGAAAATGAAAAATACAAAATTTGTAAGAAACTTTTTTGAAAATGTTCAAAATTTATTAAAAAAAAACTTATAACCAAAGGGATGACTGAAAAAGGACACGTCTTAGGCATTTAGAAAAAATTTGGTTATTTTTAGGCCAAAAGCAAAAACTGTTAAAAGAAACAAAAAAAAACAGAAACTGTTACTAAGTAAAATATGGTGCTTAACTTTTTTAATTTACGATTCAATTTTTATCTGACTAGCGGCCATAAAACCTTTTTTTTTAATGTTGTAATAATATTAGCAAAAAATTGTAAATATTTTATCTTCTGCCACTTTAGTTTGTTTGTTTTCTTTTTTTCTGTCAAAATTCGTTTAAAAAGTTTTGTTAAAAAATTTTGGGAAACTTTTTTTTAGGCCTTAATTGAAACTAAGAAACAAAAAATATTGTTTTAATGGGGAAACCACAATTTGAAAATTTATTTAGTTAAATTTATATTAAACCACATTTAAAGAAATTTAAACTCCCTGGAATTGCTTGTTAAACAGTTAATAGTTTCAATTTATTCTTAAAAACGTTTTGAGTGAATAAAGAAAAATTTAGCTAGTTAAGGTTAATATTAAAAAGATCTTTGTTAAATTGGGGTAAATAGGGAAATTAAAGTTTTTATAAACAATGTATTTATATTCTTGAATGAAATTTTAAAACTTTTTCTGATTTCAATTTCGTTTTAGACAACAAAAGTGTTACCGGGGGTTGTTTTTTATGTTTCCCACGTTTCTATAGTAAAAAGCTTCAAGAGTGCTGTGGCTTAGAACCTCGACTACTAAGCATAACATATCATATTCAGCCTGGGTTCGAGCCCCGGTCACGGCAATATTAATTTCTGTAATTATTGATTTCTATTAAATTTCTACTGCAAAAATCATTTTTTTGTCTACCGCATTTGCATAATCTAATGATGCAGTTCTATAGAAAAGAGTCTAGATATTAAGAATCAATAATCGTTTTAAAGAAAAATATATTATATATTTGTTATAGAAAAGGTATTGAAATGTGCTTAATGTTCTAAAACAAAAAGTGATGCATTTTTTCATCAAACACAGTAGCTCATTTATCGAATATAGTTTCACAGCTTTATTCTTGATGTCGATTAAATAAGGATACAGAACCTTGGTTTTAGTCAGCAGAAGAAAATAACTTTGTCTCGTATATAGTTCAGAAGACATCAGGAAATCTAAAAAGCACTACAAAGTTCAGTGTTTTTGTTTTTCTTTGAACAAAAACTAAGTTGGCTCGGTTTTTCTCGATGCTCCCACCATAACCATGTGAAAGGCGAAAGTCTCTTCTTTAGATTCAGCGTAAAATATTCACCTAAATTTAAGAATCGTAAAACAAAGTTCAAAATTTTCTGAAAAAAGTCATGTAAATTGTTACTCATAATTTAAGCAAAAAGTGTTGCAGTCGTTTAGGCGTAACTTTTATATCAAATTGGATTTTAGTGCAAGTCCCGTAGTAGACTAGTAGAGCCAACCAATAGATGTGTACCGAATTTCATTAAATTCTGTTCAGAATTGCTATTTCTATTTTATTGTTTATAAAAAACAATTTAAAAAAATTTCAAAAATGAAACCCAATTGACCTTTTTTAGCAATTAAAATTTTGGTATATAGAAATTTGCCATTTTTTATAAAATTCGATTTTTTTTTTTGGATTCATTTATGAATTTGCTCTACCTTTTGTTTTTGAAATCTAAAGAGAATATATGGCGCTATATAACTGCATTTCACAAAGTTGTAAAATCGGCTTGACTTTTTTGTTATATGTTCGAAAACATAAAAATTTTCTTAAAAATTTGACAAATTTTGTTCAATGCTTTACTTAAAGGGAATCAGGCACTGACTTAAATTTTGGTTTGAAATCATCTAAGAACCCTATGAATATGTAATAAAAAATTAACTTTTAACAAAAAACTTCTTTGTAAATATTAAGAAATTGATATCATATTTTTGAAAAAAATTTACTTTTTTCGATCGGCGAACAAAAATTTTACTTTGCAAATTTCTCAAGATAAAACGGTTCAAGATATTTAAAAAAGGTTTTCAATATTTTATTTCCTGAACTGTTGGCTGTATATTATTATTTTTTAGAAAATTACTGATTAAATATCGAATGCACAATGGGTCAAAAACTAAAAAAGGTCGAAGAGAAAAATGATTTTTTTTTATTTTTCAAATAAAATAACTTAAAACCCATAACAGTTATTATAGTAAATTAATCAAGTTTTTTCTTCGTTTGTTCAAGCTCATCCCAAAATGTAAAAAATCAGCCATGTTGGTCCAAAAGCTTTTTTACTTCTGAGGTGATCTACTTTGATGCCCAATGAGTAACCCTGTGTAACCATAAAGTAACCGTAAATCCAAAACTAAGAAAGTTTGGGTCCTCCTTAACAATTCTCTCATACATACTGAGTCAATCAAACTATCAGTTTAGAAGATATAGATTTATTAGCACTTTTTTTTTGTTTCAAACCACTGTGCGGTGTGAAGAATCATTCCTTGATTTCAATAAAATGAAAAAAAATAATTTTTGTACCTTTCCCCCCGTTCATAGATAATAAACCGTCCAAAATGCAAGAAATAAATCAACTACAAAACAAGTAAGAAAGCGCTATAGTCGGTCAAGCCCGACCATACGATACCCTTCACCACTAAGGTCAAAGGTGCTCTTTTTTCTGTATAAAGACAAATATTTGCTAAATTTTGCCATCATACAAACATATTCTCAAAACTTATACATTTAAGCTGTTTCCGCCATTTGGACTTATATGAGAGCTGTGTACTGATTATCTCGAAATTTGGTAAATTCATTACAGTTGTTACAAAAATTATGTATACAAAAAATAAATTTAAAATTCGCATTATCTTCGGATTTACAAGCGTTTTAGTGTATTTTGTCTCATTTAGTGCGTTTTGAGAAAAGAGTTTGTATGGGAGCTATGGTCAAAAGTGAACCGATTTCAATGAAATTTGGTTCAATGATTTAAGTTTACATAGGCAATATTTGTTATAAGTTTAATGAAAAAATATTGATTTTTGTGGCCAATATATCAATTCCGGGAAGTGGGACCTATGGGAGGTACCATAAATAATGGACCGATTTTGACGAATTTGAATAGCCATGGTCCCATTATCAAAAAAATGATCTGTGCCAAATTTCATCAAATTATCTTTAGAAATGCGACCTGTAGTGTGATTACAGCCAGCCAGACGGATGTCCGTCCGCATCGCTAAATCGACTCAGAAAGTGATTGTAAGCCTGGTATACTAAAAAATGGGTCTAAGACAAATATTTCTATGCGTTACATACATCAGCACAAACTTATAATACCCTTTCCACCTATGGTGGTGAAGGGTATAAATATAAATAAGTATATTTTTGAAGTTGGTAGTAAACTACCTATGGACCTGAACGGGAGGAAAAGGTAAAAAAAATTTTAAAGCTTGATCTTTAAGATGAAGTTTTTTTTTTTGATTTTGTATGTTCGACAAATTTTTTCTTAATAACAAGTACTACAATTTTGCACAAGTTAATCAAGTTCCGAAAAATGATCCCAAATGTTGTGGGAAAACTAGGAGACATGGTTCTTTTTTATATATGGTTACATTTTCATGACTTAAAAAGTTACACATATCATGATACCAATAAAGATATTTCCGATTATAAATAGTACCTGGTAGACCGAGCCTTGCTCGGAGCTTTATGATAAGCATTTTGAGGAAAATTTTAAAGTTTTTATATATTTTATATTATAAAGTGCTAAAATAAATTTAGAGGAAAGACATTGTAGAAATATTCAGTTAATTTTGAATTATTTGATTTATTTTGTCCGACCAACACATAGTTTGCATAGTTTACAGTTTAACTCATTTTGAATAATTTTGGAAATTATTCATATCAACAGAAACTTTGTCGACTCATGCGCAACAACTTTGCTAAAGATTATAGTCTGATCAAATGCACAGTTTACGATTTAATTCATTTTGAGTAGTTTTCTGTGGCGCCACCTGTCGGACTTTGCTTATTCCAGTTCATAAAACTTCTTCGGCTTATCCGTAACAACTTTGCTGAAGATTATAGCATAATTAAATGTACAGCATACGATTAAATTGACTTTGAGTAAATTTCAGTAGCGCCACCTGTCGAAATTTCTTCATACCAACTAAGAAACCTTCGTCGGCTCATGTGCAACAACTTTGCTAAAGATTGTAGCATGATTAAATGTACAGATTACGATTAAATTGACTTTGAGTAAGTTTCTGTAGCGCCACCTGTCGGAAATTATTCATACCAACTAAAAAGCCTTCGTCGGCTCATGCGCTACAACTTTGCTAAAGATCATAGCATGATCAAATGTACAGTTTACGATTTAATTAATTTTTAGTAATTTTCAGTGGCGCCATCTGTCAGAAATTAGTCTTATCAACTTTAAAACCTTCGCCGGCTTATCCGCAACATCTTCGCTAAAGAGCATAACACAATCAAATTCACAGTTTACTATTCTATAAAGAACATACATACAGACAAACAGTCATTTGTTTAAAATAATACTAATTTTTCCCCCTTTTTATTCCCTAATTTCTAAAAGTTCCATATGTATATTTGGTACTTTTTTGGTGCCAATTGAATTCGGTACATTTTTTTAAAACGCATTTAACATAATGTATAAAGTTCCTATTCATATTACTTTGGAGATGTTAAGTTATCATTTTATCCCTTTTTTACCCATTTTGGCTCCAAAATAAAAAAAGTAGCAAATATGTGTTTCATGTTTTTTTTACATCTATTGATTGCAGTACCAAGTTTCTTTCTATATTCTTTAGTTTAAAATATAAGAGTGGGTTAAAAAAGTGCCAAAAAAACTATTTTCACCCTTTTTTACCCCCTATCGGACATAGTTTCAAAAAAGTACCAAACACCTGTCCGCTTATTTTCAAAGCTGTTTTAAACGTAATTTTAATTTTGTTTCTATACCTATTACTTTAGGAGACATAGCATGTTTGATTTTTTCCCCTTTTTACCCGTTTTTACCCAAAAGTCCCTTCTTCTTTGACCTATACATCAAAAAAGATACCCACTGTCCAAATTTTATCAAAATCGTTAGAGCCGTTTTCGAGATAGCCATTCTATATATATATATATATATATATATATATATATATATATATATATATATATATATAAATATATATATATATATACAATTATTGCTTGTTTAAGAATATAAGATTTGATAGTGTTATCGTATCCCAAAACATAAAAGGCAACCCTCGCCTAGTAAATGAAAATGTTGTTTTTTTTAATACTTAATTTTCATTTTAAAAATTCATATAAAAAGTTATAAATATAAATATTCCAGATATAATTTCATTATCATGTACAATATAAGAAAATTTTATTATATACATTTCTCTGCAAATTTGTATTCATGAAAATTAAAATAGATATTGGAAATAAATTTAAATCTTGATTTGTTAGTCTTTTAAAAGATTATAGATTTTGTGGTTTATACAATACATGGAAATTTTTTATTACTAATACCTAAAAAATAATATTTTTTAATTCTACAAAATATGGAAATTTTTTAATGCTATTTCCAAAGAAAACTATTTTTTTTTAATTCGACAATACATGGAGATTTTTTAAGGAAAATTCCTGGATTTATTTAACTTGAACAAATTTTCTAAGAATTAAATAATTTTTGTGATTTATACAATACATGGAAATTTTTTAATTTCCAAAAAAAAAAAAAATTTTATTCTACAATACATGGAAATTTTTTAAAAATACCCTGTAGTAAAACTGGGGTCATGTGTATCCATGTCAACACTTTGTGTAACATCAATTCAAATGTCCACAATTTTAGTTCAGTACTGAAATAGTGAATATATAGAGACAACAATTCTAGTATATATCTGGTGACATTGTCAACGAATGTGTCAACATATATGTATATCAATAGGCCCCGATTTGATCCCAATGTCTCCATTTGGACCAAAAGAACTACAAAGTCAAAACTAAGTAAATAGTGGTAATGTCTACTGGTAGATTTCGTAGGAACTCTAAATGTTAAATGTCAATAGTAGATAACATTGGATGGGGCAAAATAGGCAAGTAGTACTAGAGACATTGTCAATAGCAAAACAGTATTGTTTGTCTGACGGCATTTACTGCAGGGTAGTTCTGGATACTTTTTTTGTATTTTCGGCCAGTCTTATGTACATATCCTAAATAAATTTTTACAGTTGTGTGGACTTATAAAAAGCTCAAACGGTTCTTGAGTTATAGTGTTTATTTCTTCGCGAAAGTTAAAAAAAACCATCCTTATATACTCCATATACAATTGTATAGACAGTATTTGACTGAGTGTTACTTTTCTTAAAAAAAAACATATATTCGGAAAAGGGTACAAATTAAAATCACTTTTATATAATTTCTAATAATCATAAATTTTAATTAATTCATGCTCGAGTATTTAACATAAATTTGTTAATCCAACTAAACCTTACAAATGCTTTAAAAACTCAATCTTGTCTTCTATTTAACAAAATCTATTATTAAAACATTATTTGCAACAATTTATGGCACCATCATCAGAGTTTGTCCGCCTATCTTCAATCTAAACACCAAACACATCACAAACAGAAAGTTGCATAATTTTGCAATAAATTTTTTACACTGACCACAAACAATTTAATATTTTATTATGGTCATAAAAAACAATCGTAATGTTCATGGCTGATGGCATGTCGTCGGCGATTTTATTCTAAAGATGCGTATAGAAACAAATTTACAGCAAATTTAATGTTGCACCAACGCATCACAATCACACGCGGACCGAACGTGAGTCAAAAGTTTGAAGTTAAATTCAACTTTAAATGGCGACAAAATATCATTAAGGCTTTCAGCCTTAAAACGACGCTGGCCTAAGACAAAGTGGTCAATCTACAAAAGACAATAACTACGAGCTCAACTTAACTGAGATCAAAAGATGTTTAGCAGCTCAAAAAAAAGTGAAAGGCAAAAATATTTGGATGCAAAGACAGAGGGACGGACGGACGGACATAAAGATGCCACTGCATCTACGAGTACATCAGATTTAATAAAATAATTCAAACAAACAAAAAAATCTTTGATTAAAATTTATGTCATTGAATTTGTATGAGTTTTAATTATTTTTAATAAATAAATTGTTATTGGTTTTTTGCTGAAAAGTGTGTGAATGTTTGTTTTTTATCGTAAATGAATGTATTTGTTATAAACTATAAAATTATTTAATGCTTCAATTATTTTAACGAATCTAATTTTTCAAAAAAAACGATGTTTAATTAATATTTAATTAAGAGTTTTGAAAAGTACATGATATTTTGGTTTTTATATTGGATTCAAAAATTTTAAATCGAGGTATTTATACTTGGTAATTAGACATTTCAAATTCGACGAAAAGAGACCGTAAATTACAAAATGGATATACCTAACACTTTATATATAATTGTATTTTCTATACAAATGCTGTCAAATATAATATAAAGATATTAAAAATTACACACCAAAAGAGATAAAAACTGGGTCTGGAACTCACATCCCTATGTTTGTCAGGAAAAGGCACTTTAAACCTGATTTGATTTTCTTCAAAATTTTACGAAAAGTTAGGATTAGTAGGAATTATCCTGAAAATTTATTATCCTAAAAATTTTATACCGAAAATTTTTCTATATAAAAATTTTATACCGAAATTTTTCTAAATAAAAATTGTATACAGAAAATTTTTCTACATAAAAATTTTATACCGAAAAATTTTTCTATATAAAAATTTTATACCGAAAATTTTTCTAAATAAAAATTTTATACCGAAAAATTTTCTATATAAAAATTTTATACCGAAAATTTTTCTATATAAAAATTTTATACCGAAAATTTTTCTACATAAAAATTTTATACCGAAAATTTTTCTATATAAAAATTTTATACCGAAAATTTTTCTATATAAAAATTATATACCGAAAATTTTTCTATATAAAAATTTTATACCGAAAATTTTTCTATATAAAAATTTTATACCGAAAATTTTTCTATATAAAAATTTTATAACGAAAATTTTTCTATAAAAATTTTATACCGAAAATTGTTCTATATAAAAATTGTATACCGAAATTTTTTCTATATACAAATTTTATTCCAAAAATTTTGCTATATAAAAATTTTATACCGAAAATTTTTCTTTATAAAAATTTTATACCGAAAATTTTTCTTTATAAAAATTTTATACCGAAAAATTTTCTATAAAAATTTTTTACCGAAAATTTTTCTATATAAAAATTTTTACCGAAAATTTTTCTATATAAAAATTTTATACCGAAAATGTTTCTATATAAAAATTTTATACCGAAAATGTTTCTATATAAAAATTTTATACCGAAAATTTTTCTATATAAAAATTTTGTACCGAAAATTTTTCTATATAAAAATTTTGTACCGAAATTTTTTCTATATAAAAATTTTGTACCGAAAATTTTTCTATATAAAAATTTTATACCGAAAATTTTTCTATATAAAAATTTTGTACCGAAAATTTTTCTATGTAAACATTTTGTACCGAAAATTTTTCTATATAAAAATTTTGTACCGAAAATTTTTCTATATAAAAATTTTGTACCGAAAATTTTTTTATATAAAAATTTTTTTACGGAAAATTTTTCTATATAAAAATTTTTTACCGAAAATTTTTATTTATAAAAATTTTTACCGAAAATTTTTCTATATAATAATTTTTACCGAAAATTTTTCTATATAAAAATTTTTACCGAAAATTTTTCTATTTAAAAATTTTTTACCGAAAATTTTTCTATATTAAATTTTTGTACCGAAAATTTTTCCATATAAAAATCTTGTACCGAAAATTTTACTATATACAAATTTTATACTCAAAATTTTGTACCGAAAATTTTACTAAATAAAAATTTTGTACCGAAAATTTTTCTATAAAAATTTTATACCGAAAATTTTCTATAAAAATTTTATACCAAAAAGTCTTCTAAAAAAATTTTATACCGAAAATTTTTCTATATAAAAATTTTTTACCGAAAATTTTTTTATATAAAAATTTTATACCGAAAATTTTTCTATATAAAAATTTTATACCGAAAATTTTTCTATATAAAAATTTTATACCGAAAATTTTTCTATATAAAAATTTTATACCGAAAATTTTTCTATATAAAAATTTTATACCGAAAATTTTTCTATATAAAAATTTTATACCGAAAATTTTTCTATATAAAAATTTTATACCGAAAATTTTTCTAGATAAAAATTTGATACCGAAAATTTTTCTATATAAAAATTTTATACCGAAAATTTTTCTATATAAAAATTTGATACCGAAAATTTTTCTATATAAAAATTTGATACCGAAAATTTTTCTATATAAAAATTTGATACCGAAAATTTTTCTATACAAAAATTTTATACCGCAAATTTTTCTATATAAAAATTTCATACTGAAAATTTTTCTGTATAAAAATTTGATACTGAAAATTTTTCTATATAAAAATTTTATACCGAAAATTTTTCTATATAAAAATTTTATACCGAAAATTTTTCTATATAAAAATTTTATACCGAAAATTTTTCTATATAAAAATTTTATACCGAAAATTTTTCTATATAAAAATTTTATACCGAAAATTTTTCTATATAAAAATTTTATACCGAAAATTTTTCTATATAAAAATTTTATACCGACAATGTTTCTATATAAAAATTTTATACCGAAAATTTTTCTATATAAAAATTTTATACCGACAATGTTTCTATATAAAAATTTTATACCGAAAATTTTTCTATATAAAAATTTGATACCGAACATTTTTCTATATAAAAATTTTGCACCGAAAATTTTATTCCGAAAATTTTTCTATATAAAAATTTTATACCGAAAATTTTTGTATAAAAATTTTATACCGAAAATTTTTCTATAAAAATTTTATACCGAAAATTTTTCTATAAAAATTTAATACCGAAAATTTTTCTATAAAAATTTTATACTGAAAATTTTTCTATAAAAGAAATTTCTATAAAATTTTTCTATATAAAATTTTCTATAAAAATTTTATACCGAAAATTTTTCTATGAAAATTTATACCGAAAATTTTTCTATTAAAACTTTGTACCGAAAGTTTTTCTATATAAAAATTTTATATCGAAAATTTTTCTACAAAAATTTTATACCGAAAATTTTTCTATAAAAATTTTATATCGAAAATATTTCTATAAAAATTTTAAACCGAAATTTTTTCTATAAAAATTTTATACCGAAAATTTTTCTATAAAAATTTTATACCGAAAATTTGTATATCAAAATTTTATACCAAAAATTTTTCTATAAAATTGTAAACCGAAAATTTTTCTATAAAAATTTTATAACGAAAATTTTTCTATAAAAATATTGTACCGAAAATTTTTCTATATAAAATTTTATACCGAAAATTTTTCTATAAAAATTTATAAACTTAAAAAAAATATAAAAATTTTATATATAAAAATTTTAAATTTTAAAAACGTTTTACCGATAACTTTTCTATAAAAATTTTGCATCGAAAATTTTTCTATAAGAATTTTGCATCCAAAATTTTTCTATAAAAATTCTGCATCGCAATTTTTTTTATAAAAATTTTATATCGAAAATTTTTCTATAAAAAATGTATATCAAAATTTTTTTTTGTAAAATTTTATACCGAAAAATGTTCTTTAAAAATTTTATACTGAAAAATTTTCTATAAAAATTTTTTACCGAAAATTTTTTTAACAAAAAATTCTACAAAAAATTTATACCGAAAATTTTTTACTGAACATTTTTCTATAAAAATTTTATACCGAAATTTTGTCTATAAAAAGTTTATACCGAAAATTTTTCTATAAATATTTTATACCAAAAATTTGGAAATATGGAAAGAAGGTAACTAATTAAAA
Organism: Stomorhina lunata; assembly: GCA_933228675.1. Classification (NCBI taxonomy): domain Eukaryota; kingdom Metazoa; phylum Arthropoda; class Insecta; order Diptera; family Rhiniidae; genus Stomorhina; species Stomorhina lunata. The sequence goes on from OW121740.1 coordinate 152,398,792, forward strand.
GAGATTTTGTAAAATTCGACTGTTTAGTTGTTAAAACTACTATTTTTGTCAATTTAACGCTTAGGCTTATGCTTTCAAGTATTTACAAAAATATGAATATCAACTCATCATTTCAAACTTTTTCAAACAATTTTCAAACTGTGTAACCTGTGGCAAATGTTAATTTGACATCATCAACAGCCACATTCCATCAATCTGGTTTGTGTAATGACTGTTTAGGCAATTTTCTGTGGTAATTAAAATTTTTAACAATTTATGATTTGAAAAAATATCAAGTAAATTTATGAGTTGCTTAATTGATGCTTAAATTTAGAAACACTTTTTTACAAATCTAATAATTTTTGTAAAATATTTACAGCAAAAATGTTTACCCTTGTTATTGATTTTTCATAAAAAAAGCAAAAATATTTACTTAATTTAATTAAAAATTATAAAGTCAACTTTTGTGTTTGTTTTAGTCTTGGCTACTGCCAGAGACATTCTAATATTGGTCTTGAAAACGAGTCAGTCAACTGAGTTTTGTTTTCAAAATCTTTAATGTCAAGTGTATTCGCAGTCTTACTCGTATTACAATATTACACCAAAAAGAGCAGCTAAAAGTTTTTTGCAATTATTATTATTATTTTTTGTTTTCAAACAATTTGTTTTAGTTTTTTTAAGTTTAATATTAAAAAATATATGTATGTATGTATATTTAAGTCCATTTTTGGCTTTTAGTATTTTTGGTTGTTTTTCTTTTTCTGCTACAATAACCTTTAAACTTTTTAATCGAAATAGCAAAAAAAATCTTATTTTGAACTTAGAACGTGAGGTTATGAAAGCAAAATTTTAAAATAATTATAAAAAAATTGTATTTCTTGTGCAAAATTTGTTTGTAAAGCAAATAAGTTTAAGTTCAACTTTTTAAAAGATTGTTAAATTTTACAATGTAAAAATCTTAAAGTTCTGACATCTGCTGATTAATATGCGGAAACCTAAATTCTATTTTGCTAAGTTTTTTCGTAATTTTCCTAAAAAGTTTAAATTTGTTAACCCCATGGGGAACATTTAAAAAGATTCCTTTGGGATTTAGGACTATTGAATCTTTAAGTCAAAAGTTTTGACTTTAAACCTTTTTATATTTTAACATATGTAACATAAGACAAAAAACTCAACACCAAAATTTTCCAATGCCTTTCTAAAAAAAAAACACATAAATCTCTTTAATATTTAACTATTTTGTGTGTGTTTTTAAGCTTCTAAAAGTAAACCAAATTTATTTAGTACCCAATTTCAATATCTTTATTAGTATATAATTTTTACTTTGTTAAAATACAAAGTTTTGACATCCTTTGGTTTATGGGTGACAAGTTAAATACCTAAATTAAGTCAATAAATTTTCATATAAGTTTAGAGCCAGATTTTCATATAAAGTAATAATGATAATATATAAAGTTTATATGGTCTGGAAACAACACATCATCAATTTATATGCGGATGATAAAAAGCTTTGGTTCCACTCTAACACAGCAAAACTATGGTAAAAGGATGTAGGTACTTCTTTACTATATTTCCTTATAATGACAACAACATAAACAAATTTTGTATAAAAAATTTTATAGCGAAAACTTTCTAGAAAAAATTTTGTACCGAAAATTTTCTATAAAAAAATTTTGTACTAAAAGTTTTCTATAAAAAATTTTTCTACCAAAAATTTTTTATAAAAAAATTTTGTACCAAAAATTTTCTCTAAAAAATTTTGTAACGAAAATATTCTGTAAAAAATTACGAAATGAAAACATTCTAAAAAAAATTTTGTATAGAAAATTTTCAATACAAAAGAAAATTTTCTATAAACAAATTTTGTATCGAAAATTTTTTGTAAAAAATTTTGTACCGAAAATTTTCTGTAAAAAATTTTGTACCAAAACTTTTCTATAAAAAATTTTGTACAGAAAATTTTCTATAAAATAATTTTGTACCGAAAATTTTCTATAAAAGAATTTGTACCCAAAATTTTCTATAAAAAATTTTTTACCGACAATTTTCTTTAAAAAATTTTGTACTGAAAAATTTCTATAAAAAAAATTGTATACCGAAAATTTTTTACAAAAAAATTTTGTACCGAAAATTTTCTATTAGAAAATTTTAAAGAGAAAATTTTCTATAAAAAATTTTGTGCCGAAAATTTTCTTTAAAAAATTTTGTACCGAAAATTTTCTATAAAAAGTTTTGTACCGAAAATTTTCTATAAAAAATTTTATACCGAAAATTTTCTATAAAAAATTTTGTACCGAAAATTTTCTATAAAAAATTTTGTACAGAAAATTTTCTATAAAAAATTTTGTACCGAAAATTTTCTATAAAAAATTTTGTACCGAACATTTTCTATAAAAAAATTTTATACCGAAAATTTCCTATAAAAAATTTTGTGCCGAAAATTTTCTTTAAAAAATTTTGTACCGAAAATTTTCTATAAAAAGTTTTGTACCGAAAATTTTCTATAAAAAATTTTGTACCGAAAATTTTCTATAAAAAATTTTGTACCGAAAATTTTCTATAAAAAATTTTGTACAGAAAATTTTCTATAAAAAATTTTGTACCGAAAATTTTCTATAAGAAATTTTGTACCGAAAATTTTCTATAAAAAAATTTTTTTAAAGAAAATTTTCTATAAAAAATTTTTAACGAAAATTTTCTATAAACATTTTTTTACCGAAAATTTTCTATAAACATTTTTTTACCGAAAATTTTCTATAAAAAATTTTTTACCGAAAATTTTCTATAAAAACTTTTGTTCCAAAAATTTTCTATAAAAAATTTTGTTCCGAAAATTTTCTATAAAAAATTTTGTAGTGAAAATTTTCTATAAAACATTTTGTTCCGAAAATTTTCTGTAAAATATTTTGTTCCGAAAATTTTCTATAAAAATTTTTACCGAAAATTTTCTATAAAAAATTTTGTAGCGAAAATTTTGTAACGAAAACTTTCTATAAAAAATTTTGTACCAAAAATTTTCTATAAAAATTTTGCACCAAAAATTTTCTATAAAAAATTTTGTAACGAAAATTTTCTATAAAAGAATTTGTACCCAAAATTTTCTCTAAAAAAGTTTTTACCGAAAATTGCCTTTTAAAAATTTTGTACCGAAATTTTTTTTCTATTAGAAAATTTTTAAGAGAAAATTTTCTATAACAAAATTTTCTATAAAAAATTTTGTGCCGAAAATTTTCTTTTAAAAATTTTATACGGAAAATTTTCTTTTAAAATTTTGTACCGAAAATTTTCCATAAAAAATTTTATACCGAAAATTTTCTATAAAAAATTTTGTATTGAAAATTTTTTATAAAAAATGTTATGCCCAAAATTTTCTATACAAATTTTTGTAACAAAAATTTTGTAGCGGAAATTTTCTATAAAAAATTTTGTACCGAAAATATTCTATAATGTAGAGAAAATATTGAAACATTTTCTATAAAAAATTTTGTACAGAAAATTTTCTATAAAAAATTTTGCACCGAAAATTTTCTATAAAAAATTTTGTATCGAAAATTTTCTATAAAAACTTTTGAACCGAAAATTTTCTATACAAAATTTTTTACTCAAAATTTTCTAGAAAAAAATTTGTGCCGAAAATTTCCTATAAAAAATTTTGTGCATAAAATTTTATATAAAAAATGTTGTACCCAAAATTTTTTATATAAAATTTTGTACCTTAAGTTTTCTTTAAACAATTTTGTACCTAAAATTTTCTTTAAACAATTTTGTACCGAAAATTTTCATTAAAAAATTTTGTGCCGAAAATTTCTATAAACAATTTTGTACCGAAAATTTTTTATAAAAAATTTTGTACAGAAAATTTTTTATAAAAAAAAATTGTACCGAAAATTTTCTATAAAAAATTTTGTACCGAAAATTTTCTATAAAAAATTTTGTACTGAAAATTTTCTATAAAAAATTTTTTACCGAAAATTTTCTATAAAAAATTTTGTACCGAAAATTTTCTTTAAAAAATTTTGTACCGAAAATTTTCTTTAAAAAATTTTGTACCGAAAATTTTCTTTAAAAAATTTTGTACCCAAAATTTTCTATAAAAAATTTTCTATAAAAAATTTTGGTAGCGAAAATTTTCTATAACAAATTTTGTTCCGAAAATTTTCTTCAAAAAATTTTGTTCAGAAAATTTTCTATAAAAAATTTTAATCCGAAAATTTTGTATAAAAAATATTGTTCCGAAAAGTTTTTATAAAATATTTTTTTTCGTAAATTTTCTGTAAAAATTTTATACCGAAAATTTTCTATAAAAAATTTTGTACCGAAAAGTTTCGATTAAACGAACGCATTTCAGTCTCCGGGTTGAACATGGTATTTTCACTAAATAATTCTATACAGTGAAACCCATACTAGCAGAGACCGTAGTTAACCGGATATCTAAAAGAACCGAATACCTCCTATAACCGAAGTAAAATGCCTCGTGTCCTGTAATGAGAGTTTTCACTGTATAAAAATATAATTGATTAGATTGTTAAAGTATTTTATTTAATTAATAAACCAATACCTATTCAGGTGTATAAAAGAAACCTGCTACTACTTTACATAGTTTTCCATATACATATCTATAAAAGTATGTATGTACGAGTATGTAGTAGCAGTAAAATATCATCAACTATCTAATGGCAACTTAATTAACACCAACCAACTTCATAGTATGGGGCAATAATGAAACATTAAATTGTTGCCTGACTTTGTAATGGAGCAATCATACAATAGCAGCATCAAACGCAACACACAACATAAGTTATCGAACAAACTTATCATCTGCATCTTCATTATTACGTGTATCATCATCATTAACGACCACCATGTTCGTTGGCAACTCAATCATCAGAGAAATATTTTTAATCACAGAAATAAAGTGTCAGCAATCGGTACTTGTTCACTTGTTCACTACCTATGACCATTCAGAAATACATATATGATATGATATGATGATTGTTGCTTCGAAAAATGATGGAACTGGTGATGGTGTATGATCCATTAACCTAAATTTTCAGCAATTACTTTAGATGGTCATTTATTTGTTTGTGTATATGTTATGATTTGTGGTAGTCGTTGTGGATTTTTATTAGAGTTATCATATAATTTATGGAATAAGAAACTAAGAGATTAGACTGGGTAAGTCGGGTGTTTGTACATATAATGGAAAGGTTTTGTATGGAAATGTCTTAATAAAATATTACAATGTTTTATTATATTAACAAACATATGTATGTGTGTAGTTTTGCAAAGATATCATAAATATAAGTAATATGTTATAATATGTCTATTAACTTATATTTTAATAAAGTAAAGGTCAGTGAGTAACACAATTTTTCATATGGGCATTTCTACGGATAAGACTATGGACGAGGGAAAATTTTATGTTTTGTAATGACTGAATTTTTGTGGATTTGAAAAAAAATTGTATAAATATTTCTATAAAATTTCTATAAAAAATTTTGTACCGAAAATTTTCTATAAAAAATTTTGCACCGAAAATTTTCTATAAAAAATTTTGTACCGAAAATTTTCTATAAAAAATTTTGTACCGAAAATTTTCTATTAAAAATTTTGTACCGAAAATTTTCTATAAAAAATTTTGTACCGGAAATTTTCTGTTAAAAATTTTGTACCGAAAATTTTAAAAATTGTATAGCAAAAATTTTCTACAAAAAATTTTATACGAAAATCTTCCATAAAAAATTTTGTAACGAAGGTTTTTTAAAAAAAATTTTGTACCAAAAATTTTCTATAAAAAATTTTGTACAGAAAATTTTCTAAAAAAAATTTTGTACCGAAAGTTTTTTATAAAAAATTTTTTACCGAAAAGTTTCTACAAAAAAATTTGTACCGAAAATTTTTTATAAAAATTTTTTTCCGAAAAGTTTCTACAAAAAATTTTGTACCCAAAATTTTATAACAAAAGTTTATAGCGAAAATTTTCTATAAAAAATTTTGTTCCAAAAATGTTTTTAAAGAAAGTTTGTATCCAAAATTTTCTATAAAAAATTTTGTACCTCAAATTTTTTGATATAAAAAATTTTGCACGGAAAACTTTCTATAAAAAATTTTTTTACGGAAAATTTTCTATAAAAAATTTTTTACTAAAAATTTTCTATAAAAATTTTGTACCGAAAATTTTCTATAAAAAATTTTATACCGAAAATTTTCTATAAAAAATATTGGACCAAAAATTTTCTATAAAAAATTTTGTGCCGAATATTTTCTATTAAAAATTTTGTTCTAAAATTTTGTATAAAAAATTTTGTACCAAAAATTTTTGGGTCCCGTATGGTTTTGAATTTGACTGTCTTAATGAACTTAATGAAGAAAAATTTTATCAAAAACATTGCACTTGAAAAAGCTTTAATATTAGTTGATAATACCATCGTATTAGTGTAGGGTATCACATGATCAATCTTCATCGTCTGTAATATTTTGTTACTTGATTTCTCTGAAATTAGTTTATATCACAAAAATTTATTTTTTCAGTTGAATGTGTCAGCACCAAAATAATCAGTATTAATTTGGAAGTATTTATTCCCTTTGAACCTTGATCACATTACTAACAATTGGAAATACATGTTCTTATAACTACTGATAGGGTGTTCCTATAAACAAAAATATTTATCTTTTTTCAGGTGATATTGAACAATATGTCGCCCAAAACAGAGGTTCGAAAGGCTCAATTCCTAATTCCATATTTTAAAATCAAATTTATTTTAGTGTTTATATCATTCCCATAATACATTCACCTGAATCAAGTCATAAGCCTTAACTTTTAAGAATTAATTCTTAGGGAATTTAAAATCAGTTAGATTTAATTTAAATTATTTCAATTCTTAATCTTATACAAAAATAATTAAAAATTTTATAAACAAATCATTTTGTAAAGGCATACAAAAATAAACGTATTCAAACGAACCCTACAGTTCAAAAATATATAATACCTATAAAAGAGCGGAATAAAATAAATCTCAACGAAACAAGTCCTTAACCATTAAATAAGTTTCAGGATTGCATTAGGGATTAAATATCATTTAATACCCATGAAAAAAGGTCCCCATTTTAGAGGATAAAGAAATGACTCTTTCTTAAGTTATTGGGTTAAAAAAGGGTTTTTAAGCTGAGATGATTTCCATCTCGATTTTAACAAAACCAAGTCCACTTTGTCTAAAAAACATGTATGAAAAGTCATATGATTAAAATGTGATTTATTCATTATCGACATACATACATATGTATATTTACATTTTCTAATTGTACTAAATTTTGTAATTTTATTCTAATTCCATCATAATTGTGTATGTATCTCAGCTATGTAATATATCTTCCTGCTAAGGGACTAATGTTTTTTAGACCTGTAGGTCATATACAAATAACATTTTTGTGGAAAAATTCAAAAGTTTATTAAGTTGACTTAGGCGAAATTTAAAAAAAATAAAAAAATTCTTTGTTATTGGTCATAAGATCAGAAAAACTATTTAAAATAAAATATAGATACACATAAAACTAAAGATTTTTTGTACACATAATCTATAATCTCATCCAGATTCGAAAACATATAAAATCCATTATTTCGCAGCAACACAACAAAACCAGAGATAATATACTCTTACATATTAGCACATTTTACATGTATATGTATGTATTTACAAAAACTAATGTCACAAAAAACAAATTATTTTTATAAATTTTTTTAGAAAAAAATTTTAATTAAGCAGATTCCTTCACTGATTGAATTTCTGGTAAAGATTAGGTCATTATAAACGAAGGACCATTAATATTACTATATTCCTGCATATCTAAATATCTTTTAAAAATTATAGTTTAACAAATAAATGCAAAATATACACAAGTTTGCGGTGAAATAGCCACATTAGGGTAGTTCCGTTTTTTTGAACGAACATTAAAGAATACATGCATACTTTTATTAAATGTGTATGCTTTCTGATAAAACATAAGAATATTTTAATAGGTTATGATAAATTTTGTTCTATTTTATATCTAGGGTTTTTACAAACAATGTATATCGCACTTGATATAATAATACCCTATAAATTAAAACTTCAATTTTCGTTTTTTGGTTTGATATACTTTTATTCAATGAGTGGTATAGTTTAAAAAACTTTTCCCTCGAAAAAGTCAGAATTTAAGTTTTTGATTTAAAATCAAGTATCTTTAGTTTATATCCACCCTAATGATTTGCACAAAATGAATTACCAAAAAATGTTTTAATTCAATTTGGACTGGTTTTAATTAAGAATAAAAAATGTTAATTCAAATTGGAGTAGAGGAATGAAGAAACATTTTATTCATTCAAGTTGATTTTAAATTCCCATGTGAATCAATTCACTATGAATTAAAAATCAACACATTTTTTTTAATTGTTTTATGGGAATTAAACTTAAGGTATTGTTAAATCATTTTTGAATTCTTAGGAATTAAGCTAATATTTAATTAAGCCTTTCGAAGCTCTGGCCCAAAACAATAACTTTAAAATAATATTTTTTTATTTTTTATTTTTTCAAAAATAAAACTTTTTCTGGGAACACCCTATAAGTTTCAAAGTTTTTCCAAATTTCCATTCAACATATGTACATTTACTTTGTAAACCACAAAATTATTCTTCCTAGAAAATCTTCTTGCATGTTCATTAGCAAAAATGTTTGCTCGTTTTCATCTTAAAGTTTTCTTAATACCCCAGAGAAAAGTTCCATATCTTGCAGTGCATGCCCTATCATGTTCTTGATTCAATGAATGAAATAGGATTTTGAATGTAAGAGTATTATATGAAATTCGGTTCAAGTTTTAAGTTTGAGCTAGAAAAAAAGCACTTACGTTAATTATACCCAAAACACGTTCATTCGTAAATAAAATATTAGAAAATGTAAATATTTACTTTAACTCGTTGTAGTATTTAAAAACATGAATGAACCTTTGCATAAACGAGCATTTAATGAAGGTTATGGTTAAGTATCGTAAGAGTATTTTACACATTTATTAACATACAAAATTACATTTAATAGAAGTCTTTTAATAAAATTAAAGAAACTAAGTAGTTTAGTCTATTTAGTAAAGGTAAATAAGAGGTAAATAATTATTTAACGTAAGTCCTAACTCAAGTATATACAATAACTAAAATATTACTTATGCAAATTCTTATTAAAGTTTAATTTTGCTTAAAATATTTATTCGAAGAAAATTATTTATTTGAAATTTAGTCATGTTATTTACGTAATTAATAAAGTGAAGATATCACTAAATATTACCACAGAATAATCTTACAGTTTCTACCAATTATACTCTCCCGATTATTGAAATTAGTTTTCAAATTTTACTTATCCAAAGAAGTTTATAAAATAACACAATTTTCTTCCATTATCCAATAATTAATCCACCATTAGCCGTACAACCACTCGTTCATTGTTAATCTACAAAAACTTTTCATTATTTCCCCTAAACTTTTCGCTGTTCTGCTTCGTTTAGTGAACATCCGCTTTTAACAACAGAAAACTTTTGCCGCCTGTTCAAAACTGTTCGGTGTCAGTTCCATGTTTCTAATTCGGTTTCATGTTGTTTTTGTTTTAAAAAGAAGAATTGTGGTTATCGTTTATTCTTTTCAAGTAACTAACACAATAAAACTAATTTATTTTTTTTTTTATTTTTATTATTGCGCAAGAGGCATCTTTTTCATAAAGTTTAAGTTTTTTTACAGGGTCAGTTGAGCTACAGTCAACAATTAAAGATTATCCAACAAATAGACTTACCACTACATTAGATTAGACTAGACTAGACTAGACTAGACTAGACTAGACTAGACTAGACTAGACTAGTCTAGTCTAGTCTAGTCTAGACTAGACTAGACTAGACTAGACTAGACTAGACTAGACTAGACTAGACTAGACTAGACTAGACTAGACTAGACTAGACTAGACTAGACTAGACTAGACTAGACTAGACTAGACTAGACTAGACTAGACTAGACTAGACTAGACTAGACTAGACTAGACTAGACTAGACTAGACTAGACTAGACTAGACTAGACTAGACTAGACTAGACTAGACTAGACTAGACTAGACTAGACTAGACTAGACTAGACTAGACTAGACTAGACTAGACTAGACTAGACTAGACTAGACTAGACTAGACTAGACTAGACTAGACTAGACTAGACTAGACTAGACTAGACTAGACTAGACTAGACTAGACTAGACTAGACTAGACTAGACTAGACTAGACTAGACTAGACTAGACTAGACTAGACTAGACTAGACTAGACTAGACTAGACTAGACTAGACTAGACTAGACTAGACTAGACTAGACTAGACTAGACTAGACTAGACTAGACTAGACTAGACTAGACTAGACTAGACTAGACTAGACTAGACTAGACTAGACTAGACTAGACTAGACTAGACTAGACTAGACTAGACTAGACTAGACTAGACTAGACTAGACTAGACTAGACTAGACTAGACTAGACTAGACTAGACTAGACTAGACTAGACTAGACTAGACTAGACTAGACTAGACTAGACTAGACTAGACTAGACTAGACTAGACTAGACTAGACTAGACTAGACTAGACTAGACTAGACTAGACTAGACTAGACTAGACTAGACTAGACTAGACTAGACTAGACTAGACTAGACTAGACTAGACTAGACTAGACTAGACTAGACTAGACTAGACTAGACTAGACTAGACTAGACTAGACTAGACTAGACTAGACTAGACTAGACTAGACTAGACTAGACTAGACTAGACTAGACTAGACTAGACTAGACTAGACTAGACTAGACTAGACTAGACTAGACTAGACTAGACTAGACTAGACTAGACTAGACTAGACTAGACTAGACTAGACTAGACTAGACTAGACTAGACTAGACTAGACTAGACTAGACTAGACTAGACTAGACTAGACTAGACTAGACTAGACTAGACTAGACTAGACTAGACTAGACTAGACTAGACTAGACTAGACTAGACTAGACTAGACTAGACTAGACTAGACTAGACTAGACTAGACTAGACTAGACTAGACTAGACTAGACTAGACTAGACTAGACTAGACTAGACTAGACTAGACTAGACTAGACTAGACTAGACTAGACTAGACTAGACTAGACTAGACTAGACTAGACTAGACTAGACTAGACTAGACTAGACTAGACTAGACTAGACTAGACTAGACTAGACTAGACTAGACTAGACTAGACTAGACTAGACTAGACTAGACTAGACTAGACTAGACTAGACTAGACTAGACTAGACTAGACTAGACTAGACTAGACTAGACTATGACTAGACTATGACTAGACTATGACTAGACTATGACTAGACTATGACTAGACTATGACTAGACTATGACTAGACTATGACTAGACTATGACTAGACTATGACTAGACTATGACTAGACTATGACTAGACTATGACTAGACTATGACTAGACTATGACTAGACTATGACTAGACTATGACTAGACTATGACTAGACTATGACTAGACTATGACTAGACTATGACTAGACTATGACTAGACTATGACTAGACTATGACTAGACTATGACTAGACTATGACTAGACTATGACTAGACTATGACTAGACTATGACTAGACTATGACTAGACTATGACTAGACTATGACTAGACTATGACTAGACTATGACTAGACTATGACTAGACTATGACTAGACTATGACTAGACTATGACTAGACTATGACTAGACTATGACTAGACTATGACTAGACTATGACTAGACTATGACTAGACTATGACTAGACTATGACTAGACTATGACTAGACTATGACTAGACTATGACTAGACTATGACTAGACTATGACTAGACTATGACTAGACTATGACTAGACTATGACTAGACTATGACTAGACTATGACTAGACTATGACTAGACTATGACTAGACTATGACTAGACTATGACTAGACTATGACTAGACTATGACTAGACTATGACTAGACTATGACTAGACTATGACTAGACTATGACTAGACTATGACTAGACTATGACTAGACTATGACTAGACTATGACTAGACTATGACTAGACTATGACTAGACTATGACTAGACTATGACTAGACTATGACTAGACTATGACTAGACTATGACTAGACTATGACTAGACTATGACTAGACTATGACTAGACTATGACTAGACTATGACTAGACTATGACTAGACTATGACTAGACTATGACTAGACTATGACTAGACTATGACTAGACTATGACTAGACTATGACTAGACTATGACTAGACTATGACTAGACTATGACTAGACTATGACTAGACTATGACTAGACTATGACTAGACTATGACTAGACTATGACTAGACTATGACTAGACTATGACTAGACTATGACTAGACTATGACTAGACTATGACTAGACTATGACTAGACTATGACTAGACTATGACTAGACTATGACTAGACTATGACTAGACTATGACTAGACTATGACTAGACTATGACTAGACTATGACTAGACTATGACTAGACTATGACTAGACTATGACTAGACTATGACTAGACTATGACTAGACTATGACTAGACTATGACTAGACTATGACTAGACTATGACTAGACTATGACTAGACTATGACTAGACTATGACTAGACTATGACTAGACTATGACTAGACTATGACTAGACTATGACTAGACTATGACTAGACTATGACTAGACTATGACTAGACTATGACTAGACTATGACTAGACTATGACTAGACTATGACTAGACTATGACTAGACTATGACTAGACTATGACTAGACTATGACTAGACTATGACTAGACTATGACTAGACTATGACTAGACTATGACTAGACTATGACTAGACTATGACTAGACTATGACTAGACTATGACTAGACTATGACTAGACTATGACTAGACTATGACTAGACTATGACTAGACTATGACTAGACTATGACTAGACTATGACTAGACTATGACTAGACTATGACTAGACTATGACTAGACTATGACTAGACTATGACTAGACTATGACTAGACTATGACTAGACTATGACTAGACTATGACTAGACTATGACTAGACTATGACTAGACTATGACTAGACTATGACTAGACTATGACTAGACTATGACTAGACTATGACTAGACTATGACTAGACTATGACTAGACTATGACTAGACTATGACTAGACTATGACTAGACTATGACTAGACTATGACTAGACTATGACTAGACTATGACTAGACTATGACTAGACTATGACTAGACTATGACTAGACTATGACTAGACTATGACTAGACTATGACTAGACTATGACTAGACTATGACTAGACTAGACTAGACTATGACTAGACTATGACTAGACTATGACTAGACTATGACTAGACTATGACTAGACTATGACTAGACTATGACTAGACTATGACTAGACTATGACTAGACTATGACTAGACTATGACTAGACTATGACTAGACTATGACTAGACTATGACTAGACTATGACTAGACTATGACTAGACTATGACTAGACTATGACTAGACTATGACTAGACTATGACTAGACTATGACTAGACTATGACTAGACTATGACTAGACTATGACTAGACTATGACTAGACTATGACTAGACTATGACTAGACTATGACTAGACTATGACTAGACTATGACTAGACTATGACTAGACTATGACTAGACTATGACTAGACTATGACTAGACTATGACTAGACTATGACTAGACTATGACTAGACTATGACTAGAGTATGACTAGACTATGACTAGACTATGACTAGACTATGACTAGAGTATGACTAGACTATGACTAGACTATGACTAGACTATGACTAGACTATGATTGAAGCTATGACTTAACTTTTTGTTTCCTAATTTTACCTTATTATTCCTAATATTTCAAAACATTTTTATAAATCCCACTTAATTCCTATGGTTAAGTACGTAGGTATGAACTTATTTTACTTAATTAGTTCTAATTGCAACATTTAAGTTATTTTTATCCTATTTATATGGATACTTTGAATTAACATAAAAAGTATGTGGTAACACATTCGCTCTTGACCGACTTCTAGGAAGCAAGTGAATAATTTTTGCTTTGTTTTCTTTAGTAGTAAATATTTTCATACAATTGTGGGAGCAATTGCCACAAAAAAGAATGCAGAACAACTTTATCGTTGAGTTGTTTTTATTCTTTTGTAACAATTCTTGTAAATTTTTATGAAGACAGACTAATAGGGATTTCAGTTGAGTAAAACTAAACTGATAATGTCAAGAGTTTTAAGAGAAATTTTAAGTGAAAAAATATCATAAATGAAGGACATTTAAAAGTGATAACAAATACCATTTTTTCAATTAACAGTTTCAAAAAGTTCCTTTAGGACAGTTATGAAGAGGATTTTGTAAGGGATAGTGCTTCAGAAAAAGCCAAAACAAAATTTTAAGTATTTTATAATTAAAATTTGTAAACCCTTTATTATGTGCAAAATTGTTTTTTTTTCTGAATAAATGACAAGTGAATGCCCTTAGTGTGAGTTTCCAGAATTTTTTGGATCCTTGTTTATTTCGGTATTTTTCTTGTTTGTTTTTGGTGCTTTTTTTTCTTCCGCCTCAGTAAAGCTATAAATATATTTTTTTACACTTTTTTCATATTTTCTCTTTAAATTTCAGTTGGTGGTTTTTGTTTCATTTGCTTAAAAACTTTTTCATTGTTGACTAGAAAAGTTTGATTTCAACCATTACATTTTTACTTTATCCATTACATTAGGTGCGTTTATAATGAATGAAATCTTTATACGATTATTCTTAGAAAGTGAATTTTGTTTCATTTAATTTAGAATTTAAGAAATTATTTTGCAATGAGATTTCTTGGAAATTGGAAAATAATTAGTCAATTTTTTAATACAATAAAAGGGGGCATGTCTAATACACAGATATATTTAGTTGTAAATACATATAATTCATTTAACTTTTTTAGAGTTTTTTAAAACTAAGTTTTAACTTTTTGTATTACTTTCCTATAGTTTAAAATGGCATAATAAAATTCATATTTATTTGTGTTTGCCCACCCAAATACTAGACACAACTATTAGCTATTATAGCTAAAACATAAATGAAACTAAGCAAAACTAATAAGAAAGTTCTAAAGTCGATCAAGTCCGACCCTATGATACCCTTAACCACTAAGGTCAAAACTGAACCAACTGTAAAAGTATTTCAATTTTGTAATCATACAAAAATGTTTCATATTTGGTCTAATGTAGAACCTAGTGAAAAAGTAGATTAAAATGATTTTTGTGGTATTTAGGAGACTTCTGGGAGAATTTTGTTGTATGGGAGGAATGGTTCAAAAAAAACTTTTTTATAACTTAGACCAACTTTCAGAAAATGACACCTTCCTATACTAACCGTTGTGTTAGAATTAAAAAAATAAATTATGGAAAGGGCGATAGAGGGAATAGTGTGTATATTAGAGCGTCTCGACTTATATGGGGAAAAATAAAGTTCGCCGTACACCATCGAATATAAAGCATTGCTATGAGGTAGTTTCGAAAAAAATTTTTTTAATTTTTTTCGTTGCACATTGGGGTCGCCAAAATACATTTTTCGTTATATCTTCGGCATTTACAGTCGGATCTCGAAGTGTGATATATCGATGTTTTTGTCCCGAAGAGGCCAACATTTTTCTTTAATAGTCATTATTCTCAGGTATCCGGTTCTAGTATTTATCTATCAGACCCCTGTTCCTACCACCCTAATGTACCACCCTAATATCAGAAAATTAAAGCTCTTAAAAAATCGTTGAACTTTTACTAAGGAAGTTTTTCGATTTTTCAAACCGATCTATTACAAACAAGGAATTTCTTATTTTGCCGCACATAGGGATCGCCAAAATACATTTTTCGTTATATCTTCGCCATTTACTGTCGGATCTTAAAGTGTAATATATCGATGTATTTGTCTAACGAAGGCCAATGTTTTGCGATATTAATCATTATACATTCTTCTACATAGTACCTACCCAAGATATCTTAACTCATACAACAAGAATTATAAAAATTTAAAATCTTTTAATCAATTATGTTTTGAAAAGACTCAAGTTTGCTGTATTTTTGAGGGCTCTCAAGTTCTGAAAAAATGTTGCCCATGCGTTGCTCACCAGTGACAGCCATGGCAGATTAATGTACTACGTGAACAAAACGTTCAGTATAATGATTAATATCGCAAAACATTGGCCTTCGTTAGACAAAAACATCGATATATTACACTTTAAGATCCGACAGTAAATGGCGAAGATATAACGAAAAATGTATTTTGGCGATCCCTATGTGCGGCAAAATAAGAAATTCCTTGTTTGTAATAGATCGGTTTGAAAAATCGAAAAACTTCCTTAGTAAAAGTTTAACGATTTTTTAAGAGCTTTAATTTTCTGATATTAGGGTGGTACATTAGGGTGGTAGGAACAGGGGTCTAATAGATAAATACTAGAACCGGATACCTCAGAATAATGATTATTAAAGAAAAATGTTGGCCTCCTCGAGGCAAAAACATCGATATCACACTTCGAGATCCGACTATAAATGGCGAAGATATAACGAAAAATGTATTTTGGCGACCACAATGTGCAACGAAAAAAATTAAAAAAAAAATTTTCGAAACTACCTCATAGCAATGCTTTATATTCGATATTTTTTCGAGACGCCCTAGTGTATATATTTGTTAAGAAAAATTTGTTATTAAAAAATTTTCGAAAGAAATTAATTTTAGTTGAACCAGAATTTATGTTGATTTTCTTTAGAAATTTTTTTTGACCAAAATTTTTTTATGGAAACATTTTTTTATTAAAAATTTTTTATAGCTAATTTTTTTATCAAAAATTTTCTTTAGAATTTTTTTTTTTTTGATAAAAAATTTTTCTATGGAAAATTTTTTTTTTTATTAAAGAATTTTTTATAGCAAATTTTTTAATCAAAAACTTTCTTATAGAAAATCTTTTTATCACATATTTTTGTATAGAAAATTTACTTACCAAATTTTTTTCTATAGAAAGTATTTTATCAAAAATTATTCTATAGCAAATTTTTTATAAAAAAATTTTCCATAGATAAATTTTTGAGATAAATATTTATAAAAAAATTGTCTATTGAAATTTTTTCTACAAAAAAAATATTTCTATCGAAAATTTTTCTATAGAAAAAATTTTTTATCGAAAACTATCTTAAGAAAAATATTTTTATCGTAAATTTGTTTATAAAAAATATTTTTAATAAAGACTTTTTTATATAGAAATATATCCAAAAAAAAATTCCAAAAGGAAATTTTTGTATAAAAAATTTTTTCATGAACATTTTTTTTACTAAAAATTTTTCTATTGAAAATTTTTTTACCAAAAATTTTTCTATTGAAATTTTTTTACTAAAAAATTTTCTATTGAAAATTTTTTTACTAAAAGTTTTTCTATTAAAAAAAAAATATATTGAAAATTTTTCTAGAGAAAATTTTTTATTAAAAATTTTCTATTTTCTACTAAAAATGTTGCTATTGAATTTTTTTTATAGAATCTTTCCTAAAAAAATTTATAAAAATGTTATTAAAAATTTCTCTAAAAAAAAATTTCTATAGAAACATATTTTTATCGAAAAATTTTTTATAGAAATATATTGTTATCGAAGATTTTATATAGAAAAATATTTTTATCGAAATTTTTTTTAAACAAAAATATATTTTAACGATATTTTTCTATATAAAATATTTTTATCGACGATTTTTTTATATAGAAATACGTATATTTATAGAAAAAAATTTTTTTTAGAAAAA
The DNA here is from genome assembly GCA_933228675.1 of Stomorhina lunata. Taxonomy (NCBI): domain Eukaryota; kingdom Metazoa; phylum Arthropoda; class Insecta; order Diptera; family Rhiniidae; genus Stomorhina; species Stomorhina lunata. The sequence goes on from OW121740.1 coordinate 152,416,648, forward strand.
TTTTTCTGTAGAAAAATATTTTTTTTCGAAAACTTTTCTATAGAAAAAATTTTTATAAAAAATTTTCTACAGGAAAACTTTTTAGCAAAATATTTTTATCAAAGATTTTTCTATACAAAAATATTTTTATTGAAAATTTTTTATAGAAAAATATTCTTATCGGAAGTATTTCTATAGAAACAAATTTGTATCGAAAAAAATTGTTATCGAAATTTTTCTATAGAAAAATTTTTTTCCCGAAAATTTTTCTATAGAAAAATTTTTTTTCTCGAAAATTTTTCTATATAAAAATTTTTTTCTCGAAAATTTTTCTACAGAAAAATTTTTTTCTCGAAAATTTTTCTATAGAAAAATTTTTTTATCGAAAATTTTTCTATAGAAAAATTTTTTTATCGAAAATTTTTCTATAGAGAAATTTTTTTATCGAAAATTTTTCTATAGAGAAATTTTTTTATCGAAATTTTTTCCATAGAAAAATTTTTTTATCGAAAATTTTTCTATAGAAAAATTTTTTTATCGAAAATTTTTCTATAGAAAATTTTTTTTCTCAAAAATTTTTTTATAGAAACTTTTTTTTGTGGAAAATTTTTCTATAGAAAAATTTTTTTATCGAAAATTTTTCTATAGAAAAATTTTTTTATCGAAAATTTTTCTATAGAAAAATTTTTTTATCGAAAAATTTTCTATAGAAAAATTTTTTTCTCGAAAATTTTTCTATAGAAAAATATTTTTCTCGAAAATTTTTCTATAGAAAAATTTTTTTCTCGAAAATTTTTCTATAGAAAAATTTTTTTCTCGAAAATTTTTCTATAGAAAAATTTTTTTCTCGAAAATTTTTCTATAGAAAAATTTTTTTCTCGAAAATTTTTCTATAGAAAAATTTTTTTCTCGAAAATTTTTCTATAGAAAAATTTTTTTCTCGAAAATTTTTCTATAGAAAAATTTTTTTCTCGAAAATTTTTCTATAGAAAAATTTTTTTCTCGAAAATTTTTCTATAGAAAAATTTTTTTCTCGAAAATTTTTCTATAGAAAAATTTTTTTCTCGAAAATTTTTCTATAGAAAAATTTTTTTCTCGAAAATTTTTCTATAGAAAAATTTTTTTCTCGAAAATTTTTCTATAGAAAAATTTTTTTCTCGAAAATTTTTCTATAGAAAAATTTTTTTCTCGAAAATATTTCTATAGAAAAATTTTCTAGAGAAAAATATTTAATCGAAAATTTAAAATTTGTGTTACGTAAAACATTTCTAGAGGGATTTACGGTTCAATTCTGCTTTTTCGTAAAATAAGGTGCACTCTAATATGTATATATAAAAATCTATAAAATAGTTTTCAAGTTTGTGTAACTTTCTACTAAAGATATCCAACCAAATACATATGTTTTTGTTCAACGTTATGCTAATAACACATTAATATTCCTCAAATAACTTAAACCTGTCACATATGGAAAAGGTTTAGATACAAAACATATTTTAAAGCATTAGCCCCTTGTCATAACTAAACTATAAACCACCCACAAGAATTATTTATTGTTTGTCATGGTCTAATCTCAGTATAAAAACACTTATTCTTTAGATCAATTCGAACAAATATTAGGTAATTTTTATACCCTTCACCACCATAGGTAGAAAGGGTATTATAAGTTTAAATCACTGTACCAATTTTCGTTGAAATCGGTCCACATTTGGCCATAGCTCCCATACAAACTCTTCTGTCAAAACGCACTAAATGAGACGAAAACCAATAATATACGTATACGCATACGTAATTTTTGTATAAGCTGTAATAAATTTGCTAAATTTCAAGATAATCGGTCCACAATTGGCCCCCATATAAGTCAAAATGGCAAAAACATCTTAAATATATAAGTTTTGAGAAAATGTTTGTATGATGGCAAAATTTTGCAAATATTTTTCTTTATACAAGAAAAAGAACACCTTTTACTATAGTAGTGAAGGGTATCGTATGGTCGGGCTTGGCCGACTATAGCACTTTCTTACCCCACTCTTATTTTTTTTAAACAAAGAATATAGAAGAAAACTTTGTTCTGCAGTTAATAGATGTGAAAGAAATATTGAACACGTATTTGGTACTTTTTTGATTTTGGGGCCAAAATGGGTAAAAAAGGGATAAAATCATAAGTTAAAATCTCAAAAATTAATATGAGTACCGAATTCAATTGGTACCAAAGAAGTGCCAAATATGCATATGGAACTTTTTTAAAATTAGGGGATAAAAAGGGGAAAAAAGTAGTAATGTTATAACTGTTAAATAAAATAATGCTTGTCTGTATGTAGAATCGTTTGTAGAATCGTAACCTATACATTTGATCATGTTATGCTCTTTAGCAAAGATATTGCGGATAAGCCGGCAAAGGTTTTTAAGTTGGTAAGAATAATTTCCAAAAGGTGGCGCCACTGAAAATTACTAAAAACTAATTAAATCGTAAACTGTGCATTTGATTGTGTAGCACATTGTAGCGCAAGAGCCGGCTTATCATAAAGTTCCGAGCAAGGCTCGGTCAACCAGGTACTTTATAATTAACTTCGATTGATTTTAGATTGGAAAGTATTTTAGGGAAATATTTTATTAATGTATTTAATGCTAACAACCGATTCATAAACATTTAAATTTATGGTCAAAATTTGACTTCCATGATAAAATAATTTACATTTTTTTCACAGTCTTATGGTTATCTTCATAGTTATCTTGAAAGTAGTTTAAATGTAACATAAAAATATTGTTCAGAGAAATTAACCTTTAACAATTCCTACACATTTTTTTGTCTAGTACTTTAATATACAAAATAAAAGATATGTCTCGTTATAAGTGGAAATCATGTACCAAACAACTGGTGTCCTTTTTTTTACTCAGCAGGAATCCTGTAAGGCTAACAAGAACATGAACAAGTTACATCATTATTGTTAGAGCACAAAAAGGGACAACAAATCTTCATTACACAGACAAAAGTCAGAGTAAAAGTTATTGCCGACAGAGTCAGCAAAATTATTAGTTTGCAGGATGTAAAAGGAATGCAGTTTATTCTTAGAAAACAGAAATTCCAAGAAAATTTTAATAATAGATTTACTGTTGCATTCATTATCCAATTAGTTTCTCAAAGACTTTAATTATTCGAAATAACTTGAAATAATCCTTAATACCTTGACTTTACTGCCAACATGAATGAATATGTCCCACTACTACTGTCGTCACCACATTCATGCAAAAAAGATAAGTGAAGACAATGAATTTTCATTTGAAGTCAAATTTTGTGTTTATGGTTCAATGGCTATAAGTTGATATGTAATACATATCCATTCACATTTTGGTCATCATTAGTTGTTATTAGACTATTTACTACTAAAATATGAGTGAAATGTTTCATCTCTTAGCAATTTCAGTTTCCATAGCAGTTGTCCCAAAGTCAAAATTCCGCACAAAGTAGCACAAGTAGTGGCGAAAAAGATTATGAGTAATTAGAAACAAGTAACTCATTCACTAAAATATTCTATAGAAATGAAAAAGGTACATGTATGAGCATGCATTTTTACATATATCGATGAAAACGTTGTCATAATGTCAGAGTGAAAATTGTTAGAAAGTAACATATCACAAATGTATGACTGACATGCGAAATAGAATAGACTGAGTCAACGACAAAACACACAAACTTCAAATATGAAACATTTTTACAAGAAAAAGTGTCGCCTTAACAATTTTTCTATAGCAAAAGTGTCGCTTTAACAATTTTCTTAAGAAAAAGCGTCACGTTAAAAATGTATCTATAGAAAAAGTATCGCATTAACAATTTTTCTATTGAAAAAGTGTCGCCTTAACAATTTTTCTATAGAAAAAGCGTCGCCTTAACAATTTTTCTATAGAAAAAGTGTCGCCTTAACAAATTTTCTATAGAAAAAGTGTCGCCTTAACAATTTTTCTATAGAAAAGTGTAGTCTTAACAATTTTTCTATAAAAGAAAAGTTGCCTTAAAAATATTGCTAAAGAAAAAGTGTCGCCTTAACATTTTTTTATAGAAAATGTTTCGCCTTAACAATTTTTCTTTAAAAAAGTGTCGCCTTAATAATTTTTCTATAGAAAAAATTTCGCCTTAACAATTTTTCTATAGAAAAAGTGTCGTCTTAACAATTTTTCTATAGAAAAAGTGTTGCCTTATTAATTTTTCTATAGAAAATGTTTCGCCTTAACAATTTTTCTATGGAAAAAGTGTGGCCTTAACAATTTTTCTATGAGAAAGTGTCGTCTAAACAATTCTTCTATAGAAAAAGTGTCACCTTAACAATTTTTCTATAGAAAAAGTGTCGCCTTAACAGTTTTTTTTATAGAAAAAAGTCCCCTTAACAGTTTTCTATAGAAAAAGTGATCCTTTGACAATTTTTCTTTAAAAAAATTGTCGCCTTAACAGTTCTCTATAGAAAAAGTGTCGCCTTAACAGTTTTCTATAGAAAAGTGTCGCCTTAACAGTTTTTCTATAGAAAAAGTGTCGCCTTAACAGTTTTCTATAGAAAAGTGTCGCCTTAACAGTTTTTCTATAGAAAAAGTGTCGCCTTAACAGTTTTTCTATAGAAAAAGTGCCCCCTTAACAATTTTTCTTTAGAAAAAGTGTAGCCTTAACAATTTTTCTATGGAAAAAGTGTAGCCTTAACAATTTTTCTGTAGAAAAAGTGTCGTCTTAAAAATTTTTTTATAGAAAAAGTGTCGCCTTAAAAATATTTCTATAGAAAAGATGTCGCCTTAACAATGTTTCTATAGAAACATTATCGCCTTAACAATTTTTCTATAGAAAAAGTGTCACCTTAACGATTTTTCTATAAAAAAAGTGACGCCTTAACAATTTTTCTATAGAAAAAGTGTCGCATTAACAGTTTTTCTATAGAAAAGTATCGTCTTAACAGTTTTTCTGTAGAAAAAGTGCCCCTTTAACAATTTTTCTTTAGAAAAAGTGTCGCCTTCACAGTTTTTCTATAGAAAAAGTGTCGCCTTAACAGTTTTTCTATAGAAAAGTGTCGCCTTAACAGTTTTTCTATAGAAAAAGTGCCCCCTTAACAATTTTTCTTTAGAAAAAGTGTCGTTTTAACAATTTTTCTATAGAAAAAGTGTAGCCTTAATAATTTTTCTGCAGAAAAAGTGTCGCCTTAAAAACTTTTTTATAGAAAAAGTGTCGCCTTAAAAATTTTTCTATAGAAAAAGTGTCGCTTTAACAATTTTTCTATAGAAAAGTGTCTCCTTAACAGTCTTAAAAATTTTTCTATAGAAAAAGTGTCGCCTTAACAATTTTTCTATAGAAAAAGTGTCGCCTTTACAATTTTTCTCTAGAAAGAGTGTCACCCAATACAATTTTTCTGTTTATCGATATGTGTTTTAATCTTTGTCACACTCTTTTAATTATAATTCTTAAGATAAATAAATTCTTCCTAGAAATCAATAATTTATTTAATTAATAACAAAAACCTCACCTAAATGGTAAACTTCCATAACATAGAACTGGATGGAGAATATGTAAATTAAGTGTTTGTTGACTTTAATAATGAGTCGATATGAAATTAATCCATCCAACCCTTTCAAATCCAAAAATGAATTATCGCCTTTAAGGCACACTTTACCCTCTACTCCTTATTTTGGGTGTAATATAAATTTAAGTACTTTTTGATGACGACTTTACAAATGAAGACACAATCAAAGTGAATTTCTTTTGGGCGTTTGTTTCATGAACCGACACATTTTTCGCGGCTTAAAATATACAATTAAAATAATTATAATTGTAAAGCTTTGAAAAGTAAATGAAAAGGTGACGAAATGTGAAAATAATACCTGACTTTTGTATTTTACCATATGAAAACAAACAATTAATATTAAGTATGAAAGACTAATGGCCCGTTTTTATACATAGTCTAATTTTTGAAGCGAACGTTTGGTGGCAGGCGATTTCGTAAGAAAATGAGTTCATATAAAATATTCGTCTAGCTTACGTTATGTTAAGTGAGTTTTGTCTCTTTTCAATTTTACTTATTGCCACCGTATTAAAATATAAAGTATTGTTTACTTTCTCGATATATTTTTTACCAAAAAGTGGTAACCATTGACAAAACAAAAGTTGAGTGTTTTCTTTCGACTCATTGTTTATTGATATTTTATTCAGTTGCCGCTCAACCAGCGAGGAATGCACATGTGTGAGGGCTATGTTTTTTGTTTTTTAAAAATGGAACTTATACAAATTACAAATCAATAAACATTTTTCATTTAGAAAAACATTTGACTATTTTTTCTGAAGGAACAACATTTTTTTATTGCAAAAAAAAAACATATTTTTTCTCAAAAAAATATATATTTTATAGGAAAAAAACTTATTTTTTGTTACTTTTTGCTTAAAAGGGTATTTTTAATATAATTAAATTAAAGATTTTATATTTCTAATAATTTTTTTTTTCAAAAAAAAATCCATAATTTCATTGTAAAAATTGGCGACGATTACTTTTTTCTGGTCGTTTGTTTGTGGCTCAATAGATGAGTGAAATCCAATTACAAGAACCAACATTTTATGCAAAGATTTAATTTCTTACGTATTTTACTCAAAGAGAACTGGCATTTGTTTTATATGAACCAAAACCAGTTTTTTTCACTCACGTAGCGAAGGTTTCTGTGTGAAACCAATTATAAAAACAGGCCATAAGTAAATAATAGTAAAAAAATATAAAAACCAACTAAAAGTGTTTTTAAGAGCAATATTTTTTAATTCGGTTAAACAAAGTCAAGTAAATGAACTCATAATTTCTATGGCTGTTAATGGGCACAACGACCGACCGAACCATTTAATGAGCATCATACTTTTTTTTGTAAGTTTTATAGCACAATCACTCTACAGAGGAAGGGCTGGTCATTAGCGATTTGTTGTAAAGCTTGTAAAGTCTATCGAACCACAAGAGTTTTCAATACAAAAAATGTAAAGGCGACATTGTTAAGGAGAAACTTTTTCTATAGGAAAATTGTAGGAATGATTTGTTCTATTCCAGTTACTTACTTAGTGAAAGTTCACGTGAGACCCCAATCGTAAATTAAAGTAAAGACACGGCTTAGTTAATAATTCAAAAGTATATTTCAGTTAGCTTTATTAAGCGTGGTTTTAAGTAACAATACAAAAAAGGAAGTGACTTTATCATAAGTGACACTCTGACATTTGAAGAACGTTCAGAGCTGTATGCAATTGGGTTGTAAAGCAGGGTTGCATTTAAGCTTACAATCTCCCACTCAAACCAAATGCATTTCAAAATAATAAAAAATTACAATTCAAGTTTTAATAAACGACAACTATACAAATGCTTTTGTTTTGGTAATATTTTTGTTAAAATATCAGACGCATTTTCGTCAGTAGATACATATTTAACATCAATTTCTTTAGCTTCGAATTTTTCTCTTATATAGTGGTAGCGAATGTCAATGTGCTTGCTCTTCTTCTGCACTGTAGGATTTTTAACCATGAACGCTGCACTTTGGTTATCGCAAAGGATTGTAGTAGGAGTCACTATATAATCGTCAAATCCCATTTCACACAATAGACATCGATGGAAAACAGTTTCTTTAGTTCCTTGACACAACGCGATATATTCGGCTTCCATCGTGCTCAAAGCCACTACAGTCTGCTTTCGTGATTCCCAAGCTATAGGACCGCCAGCCATAAACATAACAAATCCTGAATAGGACTTTCTATCAATGGAATCACTTGCCCAGTCAGAATCTGTGAAGCACTCGAAATTTTTTATATTATTAGAAAAAGTAATTTTACCTACTGGATGCTTTTTTAGGTATCTTAATAAGTATTTTGCCGCTACAAAATGTTCCTTGTGTGGATGAGTATTAAACTGTGATAGTTTTGATACTGCGTGAATCAAATCTGGTCTTGTTATTACGGCCAAATACATCAGGGATCCAATTAGTTTTTGGTAACTTTTTGTTTCTAGATCCTCACACTTATTTTCACATTTTGTCAGTATCGTACCACTTGGCCATGGGGTAGCTGCAGGCTTACAGTTAGACATACCCCATTTTTCCAGCAATTCTTCAGTGTACCGTTTCTGATGAATGGTAATATCACCTCTTGGACCGTCACGGGAAATCTCCATACCCAAATAAAAAGAAATAGCACCACGATCTACGGCTTTTACATAACTATTAAGTTCTACAACAATATTTTTCATTTCTTGCTCAGTAGAACATGCTAATAGCATATCGTCAACATAAATGGCTATTATACAGACATCGTTGCCATTTCGTTTAACATAAACGCAAGTATCAGATTTACATCTCTTGAAACCAATATCTAGCAGAATATCATTCACCTTTTTATTCCATTCTCGTCCCGCCTGTTTCAGGCCGTATAGAGACTTACTGAGCTTACAGACTTTGTTTGGATAATTTTTGTCTTCAAATAATAAGGGCTGCGTCATATAGACATCGTCTTCTAAGTCTCCATTCAAATAAGCTGCCTCTATATCAATGTGATTTACTAATAATTTGTGTCTTGCTGCCAATGCTAATATTAAGCGAATGGTTGAGTGTCTAACTACTGGGGCAAATGTTTCACGATAATCAACATTATATTTTTGTGAACAACCTTGCACAACTAGTCGGGCTTTATATTTTTCTATATGACCTTCTGGGGAACGCTTAACAACAAACACCCATTTGTTGCCTATTACGTTTTTATTTTTCGGCTTTTCTACTAAGGACCACGTCTTATTGGCAATTAACGAATCATATTCTTTTTTCATGGCTTCCTTCCACCTTTTACAATCATCCGAATTTAGGGCTTCGTTAACAGAATTAGGATTTTCAATTACAGCATTTATCATTTCAGTGCCTTCTTCGGTAACATACACTTTTCGGGGTCTTCCTCTATTACCAGTTCTTTCAATTTTAGGCCTGCCCCTTTTTCTTTTATTTTCCACTACAATAGTGTCTTCTCTTTCAAATTCACTACTAGAAAGACTCACCTGATCTTCGGTGTCACTTAAGAGTGATATCTCTTCTATTGACTGTTCATCACCTTCATCTTGAGCTGCAGGAGCATCTTCATTGGCTGTATTTTCTTTGTAGATGTTAGCATAAAACATTTCCTCGTTTTCTTCAGCTGATATTTTTTCAAACGAGTGTTCAAAAAATATGACGTCACGAGCTATAATAACTTGTCTTTTTTCGGGATGATATAAACGGTATCCCTTTGTATGAAGCTGATATCCTACGAATTTCATTTTAGTTCCTTTCGGTAGAAACTTGCTGCCTTTCGGTTTTGGGCCTTTATTTAACACGACGGCATCACAGCCGAACGTTTTGAAATGAAATACCGATGGTTGTTTACCTGTCCATCTTTCGTAGGGAGTTACGTCGTCAAGAACTTTTGTGGGTGACCTATTTCTTAAATATGTGGCTGTGTACACAGCTTCACCCCACAAACTTTGTGGCAAATCAGATTTTTGTAACAAACAACGAGACATCTCGACCAAGGTCCTATTGGCCCTTTCAGCAACACCATTTTGTTGCGGGGAATAACTTACTGTTGTCTGATGCACTATTCCCTTTTTGGCAAAGAACTCTTTAAACTTAGAATTCAAAAATTCCGTTCCGTTGTCGCTCCGAACAACTTTTATTTGGCGGCCAGTCTGCTTCTCCGCAATCGCAGCAAAATTAGCAAATGCATCAAAGGCATCGCTTTTATGTTTTAGAAAATAAACAGATACATAACGAGAATAGTCGTCAATAATGGTCATAAAATATGATGACCCACCAACACTCTTGACTCCAATTGGGCCACAAAGGTCTGTATGAACCACCTCTAGTAAATCTTTTGTTTGGACACTTCCATAATTCGTATATGGTTTCACTGAAATTTTGTTTACCGCACATGTTAAACAATCTATTTTGTCTGGCATTTTAATATTTAAACCTTTTACCATGTTTTTTGATGACAATTTATTTAAATCAGTAATATTTATGTGCCCATATCTATTGTGCCACTTTGTTACAATATTTTTATCAATAACAGAATTCAAACTTTCCATTTCTTTTATTATTAGATTCGCAACAAACATTCCTTCATTTAATGCAGCTGTCAAAATATTTTTATTATCTCTGCTCTTCATAACAGCTTCTTTATTTACAAAATTAACAGAATAACCAGACTTTGCAATTTTACTTATGGAAATAAAATTTGAATGTAGATTTGGTACATATAAAACATTCTGTAAAGTTAGATTACAGTATTCTGTTATAACTCTAACTTCACCAATACCTTCTGCATTTATATTCTCGCCTGATGCTAAAACTATTTTCTGCTTCGATTCTGTTAGCTGTGAGAAGTAATGTTTAGTTCTGCACATGTGAGATGTTGCGCCGCTGTCTAGTATGAACTGCTCTGTTAAATTTTTAACATTTTCATGTAATGAACATGCGTAATCTGATTTCGCCTCACTTTCTTTACATTGGGCGCGAATATGGCCTCTTTTGCCACATCTAAAACATTTTATGTTACTAACATTAAAATTGTTACATTTTTTCTCATGTTGACTTTGACTTGACCTTTGATTTTTGTTATTGTAGTTAAATTTCTTATTTCTTTTAAATTCTTGTTTTGTATTTGCGGCGAAAACTGTCTCATTTTGATTATTGTTTTTATTGCTTTGTCGCAATTCTTCCTCAAATATTTTTGATATTAATTTGTCATACCTGGGTAACTGGTCTCTACTTTCAATGGCAATGACGAAATTCTCCATCTCTTCTGGAAGACTGCATAGGAGCAGTATGGACAACAAATCATCATTTAGTACAACAGAAATTTCTTTAAGTTCTTCAATTGTAGAACTAAATTCATTAATTTGAGACGCAAACTTTTGGTTGTTGTTAAACCTGAATCTTACAAGCTTTTTAAATAAATTAACTTTTCTTGAAGCCGTATCTGCCTTGTACAATGCACTTAAAATCGTCCATGCATCTTTTGCCGTACTACAGTTTTTTATGTGAATTAACTCACTTGGTTTGACACTCAACATTAAAGTTGCCAGCGCCTTGGAATCAGCTAATCTCCATTTTCTTTCCAACGCTTCATCTCTTGGACATGCTTCCGTAATTGTGTTCCAAAGATCCAAAGTTATAAGCAAACTCTTTATATGGATACACCACGTGGAATAATTATCGCCACTTAGCTTTTCAATACTTGCTACACCTGTTGCCATTATAACACGATTACCAGGGTACTCCTGGGCCCATAACCTTTGTAGGAATGATTTGTTCTATTCCAGTTACTTACTTAGTGAAAGTTCACGTGAGACCCCAATCGTAAATTAAAGTAAAGACACGGCTTAGTTAATAATTCAAAAGTATATTTCAGTTAGCTTTATTAAGCGTGGTTTTAAGTAACAATACAAAAAAGGAAGTGACTTTATCATAAGTGACACAATGACATTTGAAGAACGTTCAGAGCTGTATGCAATTGGGTTGTAAAGCAGGGTTGCATTTAAGCTTACAAAAATTGTTAAGGGGACACTTTTTCTATATAAAATTCTTAGGCGACACTTTTTCTATAGAAAAGTTTTTAAGACGATACTTTTTCTATAGAAAAATTGTTAAGGCGACACTTTTTCTATAGAAAAATTGTTAAAGCGACACTTTTTCCATAGAAAAATTGTTAAAGCGACACTTTTTCCATAGAAAAATCGTTAAAGCGACTTTTTTTCTATAGAAAAATTGATAAGGCGACACATTTTCTATAAAAGAATTATTAAGGCGACAATTTTCCTATAGAAAAATTGTTAAGGCGACACTTTTTCTATAAAAAAACTGTTAAGGTGACACTTTTTCTATAGAAAAATTGTTAAGGCGACACTTTTTCTATAGAAAAATTGTTAAGGCGACACTTTTTCTATAGAAAAATTGTTAAGTCGACACTTTTTCTATAGAAAAATTGTTAAGGCGACACTTTTTCTATAGAAAAGTTGTTAAGGTGACACTTTTTCTATAGAAAAATTGTTAAGGCGACACTTTTTCAATAGACAATTTGTTAAGGCGACACTTTTTCTATAGAAAAATTGTTAAGGCCACACTTTTTCTGTAGAAAAATTGTTAAGGCCACACTTTTTCTGCAGAAAAATTGTAAAGGCAACACTTTTTCTATAGAAAAATCGTAAAGGCGACGCTTTTGCTGCAGAAAAGTTTTTAATGCTACGCTTTTTTTTTAAGAAAATTGTTAAGGCGACACTTTTTCTATAGAAAAATTGTTAAGGCGACGCTTTTTCTTAAGAAAAATTGTTTAGGCGACACTTTCTTATATAAAAATTTTTAAGGCCACACTTTTCTATAAAAAAATTTTTTAAGGCAACACTTTTTCTGAAGAAAATTGTAAAGGCGACACTTTTTCTATAGAAAAATTGTAAAGGCGACGCTTTTGCTGTAGAAAAATTTTTAAGGCGACACTTTTTCTATAAAAAAAAAAAATTGTAATGGCGACACTATTTCTATTTTTATAAAGGTGACGACTTGAGTCTTTTCTAATGGAAAAAGACTCGCAATAAAAGTTTTTTCTGACTCAAAAATATTGACAAAAGAAAATGGTTTGCCTTAAAAGTTCTTCTCCAGAAGTTTTTCTAAGAAGTTTTTTTTATTTAAAAAGTGTAGCCTTTAAAGTTTTTCTATTTAAAAACTGTCGCCTTAAAAGATTTTCAATAGAAAAAGTTGACACCTTAAAAGCTTTCTACAGAAAAAGTGTGGCGTTAAAAGTTTTTCTATGGAAAAAGTGTAGCCTTTAAAGTTTTCTATGGAAAAATGTCGCCTTGACGGTACTATATAGAAGAAGTGTTGCCTTAAAAGTTTTCAAAAAGAAGAGTGTTGACTTAAGGATTTTTCTAATGAAAAAGGTAGCCTTTAAAGTTTTTCTTTTGACAAGTGTCACCTTAACAGTTTTGTTGTGTGATATTTTTTTATTTAGGAAAAGTGTCACCTTAAAAATGTTTCCATAGAAAAATTTTCCTTTACACTATGTAACGGTCATTTTTTTATACAACTGTAGTTGCCCACATAGTCCACCTTAACCAAATGACTAACTTTTTTATTTCATGTTCATTGTACTGTAAAAAAAGGTAGTACTTGTACCTTTTCACAATAATTAAGTACAACTTAGTGTACGAATGTAGTAACTGTGTTAAACTTATTTAAGTTGGGATAAATGACTTTACGACCATGGTAACACGCAATGATAGTAGGAGGTCGAAACGAAGAGCTCTTTTTGCCTCGCTACCTACAATTATGAGTTTAAATCATTAAAATGGCATAAAACAAAATACGTAGTTTTTTGTTCAAAAGAAATTAACTTCAATTTTTGATGCGAAATAAAACAATAATAAAAACGACAATTGGACTAAAGAAATATTATAGCGGAGGTTACCAGGTAAAAACTTCAAACAATCTAAGTATTTATTTGTATAAGCATTGGACCAATAGAAGTAATTTTATTTTATTACAACTCTCGAAATGTACTTTGTAGTAAATGATAAGCTTAAGTTATAATTTTAATCATTTGACTAATCACAAGTTATTTGAATTTTTAGTCTTAGCAACGTCCAAAATTGCAGTTAAATTGGTTGAGATACTTTTGAAGGCCCCTTGCAAATAAATAATTTATTTGACCGTGTTAGCAAAATTTTAGATTAAGAAAACGAAGAAGAAAAAATATAAGATTAAGAAGAAAAAATGATGCCTTAACAATCTTTGTTTAAATAAAATAAAGATATAGAAAGTTTTAGACATACAATTCTTCTCATCAATAATTAAAAAAAACTTTTTCTATAGAAAAATGTAGCCTTGACAATTTTTCTATATAAAAAGTGTTGCCTTAACAATTTTTCTGTAGAAAAAGTGTGGCCGATATAGTTTTTCTGTAGCAAAAGTGACGCATTAACAATTTTTCTATAAAAAAACTGAAGTATTAACAATTTTTCTATAGAAAAAGTGACGCCTTAACAATTTTTGTATAGGATAGTGTCACCTTTACAACTTTTCTATAGAAAACGTATCGGCTTAACTTTTTTTGGTGGAAATAGTGTCACCTTTACATTTTTTATGTAGAAAAAGTGTCGCTTTAACAATTTTTGTTTAGAAAAAGTGTCGCCTTAACAATTTTTCTATAGAAAAAGTAACGCTTTAACAGTTTTTCTATAGATACAGTATCGCCTCCAAAATTTTTCTTTAGATAAAGTCTCGCCATAACAACTTCTCTATAGAAAAAGTGCAGCCATAACAATTTTTCTATAGCAAAAGTGACGCCTTAACTAACAATTTTTCTATAAAAAAGTGACGCCTTAACAATTTTTCTATAGAAAAAGTGACGACTTAACAAATTTTTCTATAGAAGAAGTATCGCCTTAAAAAGTGTAGTCATAACAATTTTCCATAGAAAAAGTGTAGCTTTAACAATTTTTCTATAGCAAAAATGACGCCTTAACAATTTTTCTATAAAAACGTCAAGCCTTAACAATTTTTCTATAAAAAAAACTAACGTATTAACAATTTTTCTATAGAAAAAGTGACGCCTTAACAATTTTTGTATAGGATAAGTGCCGCCTTAACAACTTTTCTATAGAAAACGTGTCGGCTTAACAATTTTTAGTGGAAAAAGTGTCACCTTTACATTTTTTGTGTAGAAAAAGTGTCGCCTTAACAATTTTTATATAGAAAAAGTAACGCCTTAACAGTTTTTCTATAGATAGAGTATCACCTCGTGAATTTTTCTATAGATAAAGTGTAGCCATAACAAAATTTCTACAGAAAAAGTGTAGCCATAACAATTTTTCCATAGAAAAAGTGTAGCCTTTACAATTTTTCTATAGCAAAAGTGAAGCCTTAACAATCTTTATATAAAAAACTGACGGCTTAACAATTTTTCTATAGAAAAAGTGACGCCTTAACTAATTTTTCTATAGAAGAAGTGTAGCCTTAAAAAGTGTCGCCATAACAATTTTTCTATAGAATAAGTCACACCTTTTTCTATAGCAAAAGTGTCGCCCTAATAGTTTTTCTGAAGAAACAAAGGGTCGCCTTAACAATTTTTCTGCAGAAGAAGTGCCGCCTTAATAATTTTTCAAAAGAAAAAGTGTTTCCTTAACAATTTTTCTATAAAAAAAGGTGGCGCTTTAACAGTTTTCTATAGAAAATGTGTCGCCTTTACAATTTTTCATTGAACAAAGTTTGTATTTTTAATTTGTCTTTAAACAAATATTGCTCGGACAATTCGATTTAGTTTCGTTTTTAAAATATTTGAAAGCTTTTTTTAATGTTTTTGGCTTCCGTAAATTAATATTATTAAGTAATAAATTTTTTAAATATTTTATTATTTAACTTTAACAAAACTTAGCGTATGGCTATAAAATTTATTAGTAAAAGTTGTGGGCTTTTTTGTAAAATATTGAAAGTAAAAGGCTCTAAAAAAAGCGTATTTACATTTTAAAAATTTCAACACGATAAGTAAAATTTTAAAATACATGACATTTCTAAAGCAATTTCCATTACTTTAATCATGTAATGACAACTTTGATCTAGTTGCATTCAAATGTTTTGGAAATTAGATTTGAAATGTCCGCTTAGGTGATACCCTTTGGTAATCATAAAGTTTACACATGAAACTTTACAATAGAAAAATTTTATTTTGATGTCATTTGTGTGTTTAAGTAATGTAATTAAAAACTCTAAGGCCATTAAATAAACTTTCAATGACAATTAAATTTTAAATATCAAAATTTGTTTTTATTAACGGTTTGCATGTATAAAACTTTTTTATAGAAATATCTTCCTATCGTCAACTTTTCTATAGAAATGTCTTCCTATCGTCAACTTTTCTATAGAAATGTCTTCCTATCGTCAACTTTTCTATAGAAATGTCTTCCTATCGTCAACTTTTCTATAGAAATGTCTTCCTATCGTCAACTTTTCTATAGAAATGTCTTCCTATCGTCAACTTTTCTATAGAAATGTCTTCCTATCGTCAACTTTTCTATAGAAATGTCTTCCTATCGTCAACTTTTCTATAGAAATGTCTTCCTATCGTCAACTTTTCTATAGAAATGTCTTCCTATCGTCAACTTTTCTATAGAAATGTCTTCCTATCGTCAACTTTTCTATAGAAATGTCTTCCCATCCTCAACTTTTCTATAGAAATGTCTTCCTATCGTCAACTTTTCTATAGAAATGTCTTCCTATCGTCAACTTTTCTATAGAAATGTCTTCCTATCTTCAACTTTTCTATAGAAATGTCTTCCTATCGTCAACTTTTCTATAGAAATGTCTTTTTATTGTTAACTTTTTTATAGAAATGTCTTCCTATCGTCAACTTTTCTATAGAAATGTCTTCCCATCGTCAACTTTTCTATAGAAATGTCTTCCTATCGTCAAGTTTTCTATAGAAATGTCTTCCTATCGTCAACTTTTCTATAGAAATGTCTTCCTATCGTCAACTTTTCTATAGAAATGTCTTCCTATCGTCAACTTTTCTATAAAAATGTCCTCCTATCGTCAACTTTTCTATAGAAATGTCTTTCTATCGTCAACTTTTCTATAGAAATATCTTCCTATTGTCAACTTTTCTATAGAAATATCTTCCTATTGTCAACTTTTCTATAGAAATGTCTTCCTATCGTCAACTTTTCTATAGAAATGTCTTCCTATCGTCCACTTTTCTATAGAAATGTCTTCCTATCGTCAACTTTTCTGTAGAAATGTCTTCCTATCGTCAACTTTTCTATAGAAATGTCTTCCTATCGTCAACTTTTCTATAGAAATGTCTTCCTATCGTCAACTTTTCTATAGAAATGTCTTCCTATCGTCAACTTTTCTATAGAAATGTCTTCCTATCGTCAACTTTTCTATAGAAATGTCTTCCTATCGTCAACTTTTCTTTAGAAATGTCTTCCTATCGTCAACTTTTCTATAGAAATGTCTTCCTATCGTCAACTTTTCTATAGAAATGTCTTCCTATCGTCAACTTTTCTTTAGAAATGTCTTCCTATCGTCAACTTTTCCATAGAAATGTCTTCCTATCGTCAACTTTTCTATAGAAATGTCTTCCTATGGTCAACATTTCTATAGAAATGTCCTCCTATCGTCAACTTTTCTATAGAAATGTCTTCCTAACGTCAAGTTTTCTATAGAAATGTCTTCCTATCGTCAAGTTTTCTATAGAAATATCTTCCTATCGTCAAGTTTTCTATAGAAATGTCTTCCTATCGTCAACTTTTCTATAGAAATGTCTTCCTATCGTCAACTTTTTTATAGAAATGTCTTCCTATTGTCAACTTTTCTGTAGAAATGTCTTCCTATCGTCAACTTTTCTATAGAAATGTCTTCCTATCGTCAACTTTTCTGTAGAAATGTCTTTCTATCGTCAACTTTTCTAGAGAAATATCTTCCTATTGTCAAGTTTTCTATAGAAATGTCTTCCTATCGTCAAGTTTTCTATAGAAATGTCTTCCTATCGTCAACTTTTCAATAGAAATGTCTTCCTATCGTCAACTTTTCTTTAGAAATGTCGTCCTATCGTCAACTTTTATATAGAAATGTCTTCCTATCGTCAAGTTTTCTATAGAAATGTCTTCCTATCGTCAAGTTTTCTATAGAAATATCTTCCTATTGTCAAGTTTTCTATAAAAATATCTTCCTATCGTCAACTTTTCTATAGAAATGTCTTCCTATCGTCAACTTTTCTATAGAAATGTCTTCCTATCGTCAACTTTTCTTTAGAAATGTCCTCCTATTGTCAACTTTTCTATAGAAATGTTTTCCTATCGTCAAGTTTTCTATAGAAATGTCTTCCTACCGTCAAGTTTTCTATAGAAATGTCTTCCTATCGTCAAGTTTTCTATAGAAATGTCTTCCTATCGTCAACTTTTCTATAGAAATGTCTTCCTATCGTCAACTTTTCTATAGAAATGTCTTCCTATCGTCAAGTTTTCTATAGAAATGTCTTCCTATCGTCAACTTTTCTATAGAAATGTCTTCCTATCGTCAACTTTTCTATAGAAATGTCTTCCTATCGTCAACTTTTCTGTAGAAATGTCTTTCTATCGTCAACTTTTCTATAGAAATATCTTCCTATTGTCAACTTTTCTAAAAAAATATCTTCCTATTGTCAACTTTTCTATAGAAATGTCTTCCTATCGTCAACTTTTCTATAGAAATGTCTTCCTATCGTCAACTTTTCTATAGAAATGTCTACCTCTTGTCAACTTTTCTATAGAAATGTCTTCCTATCGTCACCTTTTCTATAGAAATGTCTTTTCTATAGTAAACTATTGAGATATTATGACTTATCTGATCCAATTTGTAAGTAAATGAAGTTTTTTTTATTCTAATACATATATTACTTATGTTATATCTGTATGAATAAATATCTAATACCTCAAATCCTATAGAAACCATCTGTTACATTTTAGAAATTGCCATTGTAATTTATCAAATAAGGAAGTTAAAAAAAATTCATATATATAAATATTTTATAATAAAAACAAAAGAAATCTTTGGCAATGATCTAACCTCTGAGATGTCGTGGTCCAATAGCTGCTGTTGCAACCAGCACCGACTCCAACACCAAGAAACACAAAACATAACAATATTTTTTTTTTTTTGTAACAACCAACAACAACGAACATAAAACAAATGGCTAGAAAAGTATTACAGCTGTTAAGACATTCAGTCTAAGACGAAATGCTACTATGAACAATTCCATTCAGGCAGCCAAAATCATCCATCCGTTTAGGGGCAACCCAACCTACTTATGTTAAAAATGCTCAAGACATAAATGGAGTCTTCCATTTAAAAAAGAAAAGAAAAATTGAATTATAAAAGTCTTCACAGTTTAGAAAAAACTTGAAATATGATTTTGTTTAAATCTGCTGGTACTTGTAAGTAGTGTTGGCTTTAGTTGAAGTTACATTTATAGTTAATTTTGTGGTGTTTTTACAACATTCACATTTAATAATTTAAGTTTTTTGTGAACATTATTACAACATTAAAATTTAAAACCTAATTGAAAAAAAAATTAGAAATTTTGTATTTATTTTTCAAATATAAAATAAATAACAACATGAAGTCCTTACAAGATATTTATCTTAGAGAGTAAACATTCCGGTATCCTGGGGTCATTGTTAATTCAAAACATCAAGATTCGTGTAGGAGAATTATTTCTTAAAGTTCTTGAAGCACAAAAAAATCTCCAAGGAAATCAGTGCAACACAATTTTAACTATTGGTCACATAATTTACTTAAATCCTAAGAGTTTTAAAGAAAAATAAAAAAGGACCTAGAAAAATATTTAAAATTTAACTTTAATATTAAGCTTCTGTTACGGGTTATTGCTAAAAATTTATTAAAACTTAATTATAAAACAAATTTATGATACGAAAGTGTCTCTAGAAGTTGAATATAAGAAGACATTTCTATAGAAAATTTGACGATAGGAAGACAATTCTATAGAAAAGTTGACGATAGGAAGACAATTCTATAGAAAAGTTGACGATAGGAAGACATTTCTATATAAAAGTTGACGATAGGAAGACTTTTCTATAGAAAAGTTGACGATAGGAAGACGTTTCTAAAGAAAAGTTGACAATAGGAAGATATTTCTATAGAAATGTTGACGACAGGAAGACATTTCTATAGAAAAGTTGACGACAGGAAGACATTTCTATAGAAAAGTTGACGATAGGAAGACATTTCTATAGAAAAGTTGACGATAGGAAGACATTTCTATAGAACAGTTGACGATAGGAAGACATTTCTATAGAAAACTTGACGATAGGAAGACATTTCTATAGAAAACTTGACGATAGGAAGACATTTCTATAGAAAAGTTGACGATAGGAAGACATTTCTATAGAAAAGTTGACGATAGGAAGACATTTCTATAGAAAAGATGACGATAGGAAGACATTTCTATAGAAAAGTTGACGATAGGAAGACATTTCTATAGAAAAAATGACGATAGGAAGACATTTCTATAGAAAAAATGACGATAGGAAGACATTTCTATAGAAAAAATGACGATAGGAAGACATTTCTATAGAAAAGTTGACGATAGGAAGACATTTCTATAGAAAAGTTGACGATAGGAAGACATTTTTATAGAAAAGTTGACGTTAGGAAGACATTTCTATAGAAAAGTTGACGTTAGGAAGACATTTCTATAGAAAAGTTGACGTTAGGAAGACATTTCTATAGAAAAGTTGAGGTTAGGAAAACATTTCTATAGAAAAGTTGAGGTTAGTTGAAAAGTTGACGTTAGGGAGACATTTCTATAGAAAAGTTGACGTTAGGAAGATATTTCTATAGAAAAGTTGACGTTATGAAGACATTTCTATAGAAAAGTTGACGTTAGGAAGATATTTCTATAGAAAAGTTGACGTTATGAAGACATTTCTATAGAAAAGTTGACGTTAGGAAGATATTTCTATAGAAAAGTTGACGTTATGAAGACATTTCTATAGAAAAGTTTAGGTTAGAAACACATTTCCATAGAAAAGTGCACGTTAGGAAGACATTTCTATAGAAAAGTTGACGTTAGGAAGACATTTCTATAGAAAATTTCTGTATAGAAAAGTTGACAATGTGAGAGTACTATAAGCAAAGTTATCAAATTTGTACAGACAAATTGGCGATAGGAATCTTCCAGAAAAAAAGTTGACGAAAAACTAAGTTAAATGTATTAATTATTTTCTTGTAAATTTTTTCCCGGAATAAATTTATGCAGTTGTCAGTAAGTCTTTGTTTATATTTTATATATTTAGTAAATCTCAGCGCCAACATTCTATAATAAATTACTTGTTAAAAACATTTCCTTAAATTTAATTATTTTTAAATTACTTTTAAAAGTTAACTAGTAAATTTATCTTCTTCTTGGATATTTCTCTCCCCAAAAAAGCAAAACGAAATACCACAAATCCCATTAACAAATGTTAGTTGTTTTTTGATTTACAAAATAAAAAAAAAATACAATAAAACTACAAATAACTTATTATTTAAAATCTTTCCTCTATTTTTGAATAAATACACTCAAAAATTTCATTTAGTAAATTTTAAGGAATTTTTACTGATTTAAGAATTTTGAAAAAATTGCCCACAACAGTGCTCTAAATAATTAGGCTTTTTGACTTACAATTGAAAACCACAATATATTTTTTTATTTGTTGTGATCTCCTAATTTTCGAGACAAAATTGTTTATAGAAAAATTTTCGAGAAAAAATTTTTAAAGAAAAATTTTCAAGACAAAATTTTTATCGAAAAATTTTCAAGACAAAATTTTTAAGGAAAAATTTTCGGACAAAATTTTTATAGAAAAATTTTCGAGACAAAATTTTTTATAAAAAAATTTTCGATAAAAAATTTTTATCGAAAAATTTTCGATACAAAATTTTTATCGAAAAATTTTCGATACAAAATTTTTATCGAAAAATTTTCGAGACAAAATTTTTAAGGAAAACTTTTCGGACAAAATTTTTATAGAAAAATTTTAGAGACAAGATTTTTATAGAAAATTTTTCAATACAAAATTTTTTATAGAAAAATTTTCGAGACAAAATTTTTTATAAAAAAAATTTATGAGAAAAAATTTTTATAAAAAAAAATTTCGACACAAAATTTTTATATAAAATTTTTTTTAGAAAAATTTTCGAGATAAAGTTTTTTATAGAACAATTTTTGACACAAAATTTTTAGGGAAAAATTTTAAGACAAAATTTTGATAGAAAAATGTTCGAGACAAGATTTTTATAGAAAAATTTTCGAAAAATTTTTATTGAAAAATTTTCGAGACAAAATTTTTAAGGAAAAATTTTCGGACAAAATTTTTATAGAAAAATTTTCGAGACAAAATTTTTATAAAAAAAATTTTCAAGACAAAATTTTTTACAGAAAAATTTTCGCGACAAAATTTTTATAGAAAAATTTTAAAATTCAAAAAAATTTTCGAGACAAAATTTTTTGTAGAAAAATTTTGTAGACAAAATTTTTATGTAAAAATTTTCACGACAAAATTTTTTATAGAAAAATTTTCACGACAAAATTTTTTATAGAAAAATTTTCACGACAAAATTTTTTATAGAAAAATTTTCACGACAAAATTTTTTATAGAAAAATTTTCACGACAAAATTTTTTATAGCAAAATTTTTGACAAAACTTTGTATAGAAAAAGTTTCGACAAAATTTTTTATAGAAAAATTTTCGACACAAAATTTTTTATAGGAAAATTTTCGAGACAAAAGTTTTTGTAGGAAAATTTTCGAAACAAAATTTTTAGAGAAAATTTTTCGAAACAAAATTTATATAGAAAAATTTTCGACACAAAATTTTTTATTGGAAAATTTTCGACACAAAATTTTTTATAGAAATATTTTCGAGACAAAATTTTTATAGAAAAATTTTCGAGACAAAATTTAATAGAAAAACTTTCGACACAAAATCTTTATAGAAAAGTTTTCGAGACAAAATTTTTTATAGAAAAATTTTCGATACAAAATTTTTATAAAAAAAATTTTTGGGACAAAATTTTTATAGAAAAATTTTAGAGACAAAATTTTTTATAGAAAAATTTTCGATACTAAATTTTTTATAGAAATATTTTCGAGACAAAATTTTTATAGAAAAATTTTCGAGACAAAATTTTATAAAAAACTTTCGACACAAAATCTTCATAGAAAAGTTTTCGAGACAAAATTTTTTATAGAAAAATTTTCGACACAAAATTTTTTCTAGAAAAATTATAGAAAATTTTCGAAACAAAATTTTTTATCGAAAAATTTTAGAAACAAACATTTTTTTAGAAACATTTTCGAGACAAAATTTTTTGCCGAAAAGTTTTCGACAATATTTTTTAAACAAAAATTCCTACAAAATTTTTTAAAGAAAAATTCCAGACAAAATTTTTATAGAAAAATTTTCGAGACAAAATTTTTATAGAAAATTTTCGAGACAAAATTTTTATAGAAAAATTTTCGAGACAAAATTTTTTACAGAAAAATTTTCAATACAAAAATTTTTAAAGAAAAATTTTCCAGACAAAATTTCTTATAGAAAAATTTTTGAGACAAAATTTATTTATAGAAACATTTTCAAGACATAATTTTTAGAGATAAACTTTTATAGAAAATTTTTTGACGCAAAATTTCTAGATAAAATGAATGTTACAAAAATGTTTTAGAAAATTCTTCATTATGTTGTAGAAAATTTTGATAGAAAAATTTTGGTTATAAAATTTTTATAGAAAATTTTTCGTTATAAAATTTTTCTAAAAAATATTTATATCAAACATTTTCTACCGAAAAATTTTTGCAACGAAAAAAATTTTCCTTTTAAAACTTTTATACAAAAATTTTCGTTATAAATTTTTTATAGAAAACTTTTCGAGACAAAATATTTCGAAATAAACTTCAAAGAACATTTTTTTATTATCAAAAAATTTTCGAGACAAAATTTTTATCGAAAAGTTTTCGAGACAAAATTTTTTGTAGAAAAATTTTCAAGACAAAATTTTTTATAGAAAAATTTTCGACACAAAATTTTTTTGAAGAAAAATTTTCGAGATAAAATTTTTTATAGAAAAATTTTCGAGACAAAATTTTTCATAGAAAAATTTTCGAGACAAAATTTTTCATAAAAAAATTTTCGAGACAAAATTTTTCATAGAAAAATTTTCGAGACAAAATATTTATAGAAACATTTTCAAGACAAAATTTTTATAGAAAAATTTTTATAGATAAACTTTAAAGATAAAATTTTTCGTCATAAAATTTCTAGATAAAATGAACGTTACAAAAATGTTAGAGAAAATTTTTGTTGTATTATAGAAAATGTTGATAAAAAAATTTTAGTTACAAAATTTTTATGGAAAATTTTAGTTTTAAAATTTAAAAATTTTTATAAAAAATTTTTAATTATAAAATTTTTCTAAGAAATCTTATTAATATTTTTATAGAAAAATTTTCGTTATAAAATTTTTATAGAAAGATTTTCGTTATAAAATTTTCATTATAAAATTTTTACAGAAAAATTTTTGATAAAAAATTTTTATAAAAAAATTTTTATAGTAAAATTTTTGATAAAAAATTTTTATAGAAAAATTTTTAAAAATTTTGATACTAAAATTTTAGTAGTAAAATTTTTATAGAAAATTTTAGTAGTAAAATTTTTATAGAAAATTTTAGTAGTAAAATTTTATAGAAACATTTTCTACTAGAAAATTTTCTATAACATTTTTTTAACGACAAAAATTTTTATAAAAAATTTTCATTATAAAATTTTTATAGAAAAATTTTCATTATAAAATTTTTATTGAAAAATTTTGGTTACAAAATTTTTATAGAAGACTTTTCTTTAACAAATTTTTATAGAAAATTTTTCATTATAAAATTTTTATAGGAAAATTTTGATATCAAATTTTTATAGAAAAATTTTTGAAAATTTTGATAAAAAAATTTTAGTAATAAAATTTTTATAGAAAATTTTTCGTTATAAAATTTTTCTAAAAAAGATTTATAACAACAATTTTATACCGGAAAATTTTTGTAACGACAAAATTTAAAAAAAAAAAATTTTGTTATAAAATTTTTATAGAAAAATTTTCATTACAAAAATTTTATCGAAAAATTTTCTTTCAAAAATTTTTATAGAAAAATTTTTCATTATAAAATTTTTATAGAAAAATTTTTGAAAATTTTAATAAAAAAATTTTAGTAATAAAATTTTTATAGAAAGTTTTTCGTTATAAAATGTTTCTACAAAAGATTTATAACAATCATTTTCTACCGGAAAATTTTCTATAACATTTTTGTAACGAGAAAAATTTTCGTTACAAAAGTTTTATAGAAAAATTTTCATAATAAAATTTTAATTGAAAAACTTTTGAAAAAAATTTTTATAGAAAAATTTTTGATACAAAATTTTCATAAAAAAATTTTTGATACAAAATTTTCATAAAAAAATTTTTGAAAATTTTGATAAAAAAAATTTTAGTAATAAAATTTTGATAAACAAATTTTAGTAATAAAATTTTTATAAAAAATTTTTGGTTATAAAATTTTTATAAAAAATTTTTCGTTATAAAATTTTTCTAAAAAAGATTTATAACAAACATTTTCTACCGGAACATTTTTGTTACAAAATTTTTTAGAAAAATTTTCGTTATAAAATTTTTATAGAAAAATTTTCTTTAAAAAATTTTGATAGAAAAATTTTCATTATAAAATTTTTATAGAAAAATTTCTTATTAAAAATTTTTGATTAAAAATTTTTATAGAAAAATTTTTGATAAAAAAAATTTTCTATAACATTTCTATAACATTTTTGTAACGAGAAAAATTTTTATAGAAAAATTTTCATTATAAAATTTTTAAAGAAAAATTTTCGTTACAAAATTTATATAGAAAAATTTTCATTATAAATTTTTTATAGAAAAATTTTCGTTACAAAATTTTAATAGAAAAATGTTCAGTATAAAATTTTTATAGAAAAATTTTTGATACAAATTTTTTATAGAATTTTTTTTTTATGTTTTTGTATTTAGGGGCTATAATACATCAAAATTAAATATTTAGACTTCAAAGTAATTTTTCTTGTTGACCAGTTAATTTAGCGATTTTTCTCCTAAATTACAATATTTTCAATGTGATTGGCCTAAATGACGATTCTCGTAGGTCAGTCCTATGGTAGAACCTCCGACAAATATCATAGATTTTGATCAATTCTAATAAATTGTTAATTTGTTAATGACAATGTTTCACTAATTTAAACATTAACTGTCAACATTTTTCGAGTGTGTTTAAGAAAAACCTGCTTTAAAAACGAAGAAGAGACATTATAAAAGTGTTCCAACACGATTGTACAATACAAGGTTGTCTTATCTTTCATTCATTCGCCTGATTCACTCCTCCATTTATACATTCATTCCTTCATTCATTCATTCATTCATTCAATCGTTTATCCCGGTCATGTAATGAACTCTATTTTGTTGTAAATGACTATTGTTATAAACGAATGAAGGTAAATGGTTTTATATTAAACAACATGTTGTTGTTACCTTTGTTGTTAACTTTATTTCTGTTGTTGTTGTTGTTGCTGTTGAAGAGTTTTAAGTTTTTGCTCACGAATTGTAATGATCTGTAACAAAAAGTTTTTGTTGCGGCATTTTGCAGCATGTGCTTGAAATTAACAACAAACGAACATCTTTAATTATATACTTTGTATTTATTTATTTACCCTGTTTTTTTTTACATATTTATCTCTTCACTAGGTGATAGATACATTCACACAGCGAAAATTTAACAAGAAAAGTTAAAAACATGGAAAATTGCACTTAAATAAAATAAATATTTTGTTAATACTTTGTTATTCGAAGTAGTTACGAGTCTCTAACACTTCCCGGAGGGAAATTGTAAAAATGAAGAAAATAACAAAATATAAAATTGCTATAATAATGTTTAGAAGGTGATAATGTTGCATGATGTGACTTTTAAATTTCTCACATTACTTTTGTTGAAAAGTTAACTTTAGAGTGTTCATGTTGTCCTAGGGAATAGGGGGGAGGTGGTTGCAAGAAATTGATATCAAAAAGTTTCTTTTTTATTTAATATTGTATATTTTACCTAAAGTATATTTTGGTAGATAAGCTTTGACTTTTGGTTGAGTTTAGAAAGTATTCTTGTAGAATTTTAAGAAGGTCAACCAAAACATGTTGCACAATAAAGAGTGTTCTAAAAAAAATATCCATTTACTATTTTAGACAAAATTTATCCATAGTGCAAGAAATAATTTATTTTTTGATCAAGTTAGTTTCTATAGATATGTCAGATACTATTATTTTAGAAATTATTAATTTTCAATAGTTATTTCAATCAAAATGGACTGCGAAAAAAAAGTTCGTGAAAATATAATTAAAACTTTTCAAAAAAATCCGTCATGGACTTTTAAAAAATAGCTAAAAATTTGAAAGTTGACCATCGACCGGTTTTTAATGCCATCAGACGGTATAAGGAAAACCTGAGCATTGAAAGAAAACCTAGATCAGGGAGGAAAAAAGGTCCTACAGATATTGGTAAGGCATAAGAAGTCGAGCGACTCTTTCGAAGAGCGCCTAACACTTCTTTAAGAAAAGCAGCTCGTACGGTGAAATGTTCTACGAATTTTGCACATAGAGTCAAAGCTTATGCTGGACTGAAGACATACAAAGTCCAAAAGGTTCCAGATCGCAATGCTATAAAGAACTTAGAAGCAAAAAAAACGAGCGAAAAAATTGAAGTCTGATTTTATAAAAAAATACACCTGTTGTGTGATGGATGATGAAACATACGTACTGGCAGACTTTTCTCAACTTCCTGGTCAAGATTTTTATGTTGCTGATAAACGGGGCAATGTTCGGCAAGAGTTTCGCACAAAAAAACAAACAAAATTCCCTAAGAAGTTTCTCGTGTGGCAAGCTATTTGCAGTTGTGGCAAAAGAGGTAAAGTATTTGTGGCATCTGGCACAATAAACACAGAAATTTATATAAAGGAGTGCCTACAAAAACGGTTGTTACCCTTTTTAAGAGAGCACAGAGTGACTACATTTTTTTGGCCCGATTTGGCATCATGTCATTATGGAAAAAGGGCACTTGAGTCATAATGTAATTTTTGTACCACGAGAGGCAAATCCACCTAACTGTCCAGAACTTCGGCCTGTGGAAAGGTATTGGGCTCTGGTAAAAAAGGAATTGAAGAACACAGGAAAGATTTCCAAGAACATGTCCGATTTTAAGCGCAGGTGGAACACATACTCCAAAAGGTATCAGAAGCAATTGTTAAATCTTTAATGGGAGGGTTTCCGAAAAAAGTCGATAATTTTGCAAAACCCGAGTACTAAGTAAACATTTTAATGCTAAATGATTTTGTATAATATGTCATTATATTTGCGTATTTTGTAGAGTTTTTATATTAAAAGGTTTGATTTTTATTTAAGAAAATCTAACTACAAATTTTATTTAGAGCACTCTTTATAAAGTTTTTGACTGACCTTCATTTAATCACATTACTTCATCATGGGGGATGTTTGTAAGATAATGTTGAACTTTTTGTTGAAGATAAAAATTTAAAAAAAACTCAATATTGGAGTTCAGTTGCAGCATATTTTATATACCCTACACAACATAGAATGGAAGAACATAATAAGAATATAATGGATATGCGCTAATGTATGTGTAAAGCATAGAAATAATGATCCTACTCCCCGGGTTGAATAAATGATGTCTTTTTTGCTTCTGTATGTAAAGCTTGTAATAAAAGTCGAATTTTTTAAGCTACTATCAAATTTGACATATCACTATGGGAAGAATTGTTATAATAGGTTTGTGCTGATGTTTGTAAATCCCCAGCTAGCATTTTTTTTTGAAAATGCCAATCAAATATAAGTCTTTTTTGACTCCACTGCTCGATTAAAATAATCATCATATGAGTCAAAAATGAATTTATGTGTCGCTACTAACCAACTAAGCCACTGATTAAAACAGCAAAAAAAACAGTCATATTAGAATCATGTGACTGATTATTTTATGACTACGCACATTTTGCAAGATTTGTTGGTTCTATTTTTAACAATTCGCTTGCAAAGCGTTTCTTTGAGTCTTTTTGTAAACTTTTTTAGATCAAGCTGATTAATTAGTTTTTGCTTATCTAAAAAGAATTTTTTTGCTGATATCATCAACAATATCCCAATTGCATTAAAATATTAGAGTGACACCCAACTTAAAGTGTACCAAACGACTATAATTAAAAAAAGCTTTTTTAATCTAAATCAATAAAACAAGCCTTAAGCGAGGTACAGAATACACAAAATGTCTATTAAAAAAATAATGGATTAATTTTTTACTACACCTAATATTTCCATGATACCAACGCCATTATTAGTTATATGAAAATATAGAGAAATTAAACTTTTCTATTACATAATTACAAAACTTCATAAGCAAAATAATAAATAAAACCCATCAACAAATAGCAAAATTAAATGCTTCCGTTCCAAGAAAAGGAATGATCATTAAAACGAACTATTTACCACAATATTCTGGAACATTACAAAAAAAATACACTTAAATGCGATGACATATTAGATGACTTTTAAAAATGGGAAAACATTTGACATGTCATTATGTTGAGCTAATAATAGCAACCACATAACTAATGTTAAACTGCGCGGTCATATCCTTTTGTTTTTTATCCTTCAACGGGCCAGAGCTTAAGATACCACAAGGCAATAGCCAACTAAAAATAATTATACCACAAAAAGCTTTCAATGTTTAAGCTGACACATTTATGTCATTGCAAATGAGGAGCATATTCATGCAAATGAGCTGGAATGGGTTTTACTGTTGCAACAACAACCAACCCATCACAATGTCCCTTTACAACATCATGAATAAACTACATTTATATGAGTAAGTGAATGTGAGATTGTGTGTGTTGTCCCTTTTAATAAATACTTTTGTTTAGCCCATTTGTGCAATGTTTGCTAACAACTTCTACAACAATAACTTTTTTAAGCCACATTCCGTGCAAGAAATTTATTTTTTTTTTCTCCACAAAGATTCATTCACAAATACAATTAGTGGTGGCAGGGCACATACCATCTGAGTTGTTTGTTGTGAAAATGTGGCAGAAACAAATACAAAAAAAAGAAAGAAAGAAAAACTGCCACCAGCCGCCAGCTTTTCTCGTATCATCTGCAAACAATCAAACCCACAAATAAACCAACAGTGACACAGCCATCGCCTTTTTAACATGAATTGAATTGGGTTGCAGCAAAAGAAGGAAAAAAAAAACAAATATATTTAATACTATTATGTAATGGGTAATGCCGCAAATAACATTATTCGTAGTATAACTTTAAGCTCATCACTAGTGGTTGGCTTTGTCATTAAAAGTAGCAGTGGCTGTCTGTCCATCCGTCTGTCTATCCGTACGTCTGTCTGTCTGTCTGCCAGTTGTTGGTTATAATAAATGTACATGCAACATGAAAAGTGAGAGGATTCCCAAACAATATGGTTGCAAGTAATTGTTGCGTAGGCTACGTGCTACAAAACACCAGCCCACTTCAACTTTGCTAAATATTTCTAGATATAGCAAGTCTTAATGCCTCGAATTTTTGTTGCTAGTTTTCTTCTTTTAACAGCTTTGCATATTTGTGTGATGTTTTTCTGTCTGTACTTCTAATGGAATGTGGTCAGTATTTGTTTAGTTCAGGACACCATTTCCATTTTAAAGAAAAAATTTGTAACAAAAAATTTTCTATATAAATTAAACAACAAAAATTTTGATATAAAAATTTTATTAACAAAAATTTTTCTATAAAAATTTTAGAACGAAAATTTTTCCATAAAAATTTTACAACCAAAATTTAAAAAAAAAAAATTATAACAAAAATTAAAAAAAACATTGTAACAAAAATTTCGCTATAAAAATTTTAAAATTAAAGTTTTTCTATAAAAATTTTATAACGAAAGGTTTTCTATAAAAATTGTATAATGAAAATTTTTCTATAAAAATTTTGTAACGAAAATTTTTCTATAAAAATTTTGTAACGAAAATTTTTCTATAAAAATTTTGTAACGAAAATTTTTCTATAAAAATTTTATAACGAAAATTAATTTTTAAAAATTTTATAACGATTTTTTTTTTTAAATTCTAGTTCATTTAATTTTCAAATTATAAATTTTGAAAAAATTTTGTAGCAAAAATTTTTCTAACAAAATTTTATAACGAAAATTTTTCGATAAAAATTTAATAACGAAAATTTTATGACGAAAAATTTTCTGTATAATTTTCTATATAATTTTTCACGAAAATTTTTTTATGAAAATTTTTTAGCAAAAATTTTCTATAAAAATTTTTAAACGAAAATTTTTCTATAAAAATTGTATAACAAAAATTTTTTAACTAAAATGTTTCTGTTAAAAATTTAACAACGAAAATTCTTCTATAAAAATTTTATAACAAAAATTTTTCTATAAAAATTGTATATAAAAAATTTATGCCGAAATTTTTTTTAAACAAATTTTATAACAAAAATTTTGCTATAAAAATATTATAACTAAAATTTTGCTGTAAAAATTTTATAACGAAAATTTTGCTATAAAAATTTTTCTAATTTATAGAAATTTTTCTATAAAAATTTTATAAAGAAAATGTTGCTATAAACATTTTATAAAGAAAATTTTGCTATAAAAATTTTATAACACAAATTTTTCTAATTCGTAAAGAAATTTTTCAACAAAAAATCTATAATGAAAATTTTCTATAAAAGTTTTATAACAAAAGTTTTTCTAAAAAAAATTTTATGACGAAAATTTTTCAATAAAAATTTTATAACGAAAATTTTTCTATAAAAATTGTATGCGAAAACGTTCCTATAATAAACCGAGAATTTTGCTATAAAAATTTTGAAACACAAGTTTTGCTATAAACTATAAAATGTTTATAAATTTTTCTATAAAAATATTATAAGTAAAATTTTTCTATAAAAATCTTATAAAGAAAATTTTTCTAAAAATATTTTATAACGAAAATTTTTCTGTAAAAATAATATAACAAAAATTTTTCTTCTAAAAATTTCAGAAAGAATTTTTTTTACTAAAAATTTTATTAACAACATTCTTATATTAAAAATTTTCTATTGAAAATATTATAATGTAATTTTTTCTATAAAAATTTCATAACGAAAATTTTTCTCAATAAAATTTTGTAAAGAAAATTGTTCTATAAAAAATTTTGTGGCAAACATTTTTCTGGTAAAAATTTTATAAACAATGTTTTTTTTTTAATTTTATAAAGAGAAATTTTCTATTTAAATTTTTATGACGAAAATTTTTCTATAAAAATTTTATAACGAATTATTTTTCTATAAAATTTTATAACGAAAATTTTTCTATAAAAATTTTATAACGAAAATTTTTCTATAAAAATTTTATAACGAAAATTTTTCTATAAAAAATTTATAACGAAAATTTTTCTACTAAAATTTTATAACGAAAGTTTTTCTATAAAAAATTTATAACGAAAATTTTTCTTTAATAATTTTATAAAGAAAATATTTCTATAAAATTGTATAAAGAAAATTTTTCTATAAAAATTTTATAACGAAAATTTTTCTATAAAAATTATATAACGAAAATTTTTCTATAAAAATTTTCTAATGAAAATTTTTCTATAAAATTTTTATGACGAAAATGTTTCTATAAAAATTTTATAATGAAAATTTTTCTGTAAAAATTTTGTAACGAAAATTTTATGATGTAAATTTTTCTATTAAAATTTTATGACAAAAATTTTTCTATAAAAATTTTATAACGAAAATTTTTCTATGAAAATTTTATGACGAAAATTTTTCTATAAAAAATTTATGGAGTAAATTTTTCTATAAAAATTTTATGAAGAAAATTTTATAGTGAAAATTTTTTTATGAAAATTTTATGAAGAAAATTATTCTGTAAAAATTTTGTGACAAAAATTTTTCTATACAAATTTATGACGAAAATTTTTCTATAAAAATTTTATAACGAAAATTTTTCTATAAAAATTTTATAACGAAAATTTTTATATAAAAAATTTCTAACGAAAATTTTTCAACTAAAATTTTATAACGAAAATTTTTCTATAAAAAATTTATAACGAAAATTTTTCTATAAAAATTTTATAATGAAAATTTTTATGACGAAAATGTTTCTATAATAATTTTATAATGAAAATTTTTCTGTAAAAATTTTGTAACGAAAATTTTTTTATAAAAATTTGATGACGAAAATTTTTCTATAAAAATTTGATGACGAAAATTTTTCTATAAAAATTTTATGGCGAAAATTTTTCTATAAAAATTTGATGACGTAAATTTTTCTATAAAAATTTGATGACGTAAATTTTTCTAGCAAAATTTGATAACGAAAACTTTTCTATAAAAATTTTATGACAAAAATTTTTCTATAAAAATTTTGTGACAAAAATTTTTTTATAAAAATTTTATAATGAACATTCTTTTATAAAAATTTTATAACGAAAATTTTTCTATAAAAATTTGATGACGAAAATTTTTCTATAAAAATTTGATGACGAAAATTTTTCTATAAAAATTTGATGACGAAAATTTTTCTATAAAAATTTGATGACGAAAATTTTTCTATAAAAATTTGATAACGAAAATTTTTCTATAAAAATTTTATAACGAAAATTTTTCTATAAAAATTTTATAACGAAAATTTTTCTATAAAAATTTAATAAAGAAAATTTTTCTGAAAAAATTTGTTTATCAAAACTTTTTCTATATAAATTTAATATAGAAAAATTTTATAACAAAAATTTTTCTTTTAAAATTTTTATAACTGAAATTTTTCTATAAAAATTTTTATAACTGAAATTTTTCTATAAAAATTTTAGAGCGAAAATTTTTTTATAGCGAAAATTTTTCTACAAAAATGTTTGAATAAAAAATTCTAAAAGCGAATTTTTTTATTTAAAACGAAAATGGTACTATAAAAATTTTATATCAACAATTTTCTATTAAAAATTTTATACTTTCCATGGAAACAGTGTAGGCAATTTCATTACATCAACAAACAGCCAATGATGAAAATAAAAACACATGTTTTGGCTTAACAACAATTACGTGGACGATAAATTCCATGACAACTAAGAAGAGAATAATAACCCCACGAAATCACTCATCGAAAGATCTCTATTGTCTAACGAAATTGCGGCCAAACAAAATTTAACGTCATGGATGCAAAGTGCGTTGGAAACTGCTAATGTTGGGACATGAGCACGAGTTGGATTACGAGTATCTTCTTGCGACGTTGTTCATTAAAATCCAGTTGTTAATGTGTCAAATTTAAAGATTTCTATCGGTCTTTGTTTGGAAACCTCCTAATGAAGTAGGCGTTTTAGTTGTTGCGTTAATTATTGTTTTCAATATTTATTGTTAAAAAGTTTAATTGTTCAATTTTCAAATTAACTATTTAAAGTGTTGAGTATTTTAAGGCAAAACATGTAAAAAAAGTACACGTAAAATGGGGGTAATGGTAATGTCTTTCGAGTCTTTAGTTTGTCTGTCTTTTAGCTACTTAAGTTCTTATGTAAATTGATATTTGAATAATGTTTTTGTGTGAATTTTATTTGTTTTCGAGTAATTTTTTTAGATGTTGAAAATTTTAGCAAAATGTATCGTAATGTTTAGGTCTTATGACAATTGTTCGTTGATTTCGATTTGTTCGCATAAAATTTTTATGCAAATCTGTATAAATTATTGCGAGGCTCACGACAATGTTTGAGTTTCCTACTGAAGATGAGCAAATTTGCTGCAGTACCCTATAGTCCGCAAATTTTTATAGAAAATTGAGGTTATAAATTTTTATTTTAATAATTTTTATTATAAAATTTTTATCCGAAAATTTTTATTGAAAAATTTTCGTCATAAAATTTTTATAGAAAATTATCGTCATAAAATTTTTTAAGAAAAATGTTCATTATAAAACTTTTATAGAAAAATTTTACTCTTAAAATTTTTATTAAAAAAATGTTCATCATAAAACTCTTATAAAGAAATTTTTTTTTAAATTTTCTTCACACAATTTTTATAGAAAAATTTTCGCTATAAAATTTTTATAGAAATATTTTCGTCATAAAATTTTTATAGAAACATTTTCGTCATAAAAATTTTTATAGAAAAATTTTCACTATAAAATTTATATAGAAAAATTTTCGTCAAAAATTATTATAGAAAATTTTCGTCGCAAAATTTTTAAAGAAAAATTTTCGTCAAAAATTATTATAGAAAAATTTTCGTCATCAAATTTTTATCAAAAAATTTTTGTCATAAAATTTTTATAGAAAAATTTTCGTTATAAAATTTTTATAGTAAAATTTTCGTTATAAAAGTTTTATAGAAATATTTTCGTTATAAAATTTTTATACAAATATTTTCGTTTTAAAAATTTAATAGAGAAATTTTCGTTTTAAAATTTTTAAGGAGAATTTTTCGTCATAAAATTTTTATAGAAAAATTTTAGTGATCAAATTTTTACAGAGAAATTTTTGTAAAAAAAAAATTTCGTCATAAAATTTTTATAGAAATATTTTCGTCATAAAATTTTTATAGAAAAATTTTCGTCATAAAATTTTTATAGAAAAATTTTCGTCATCAAATTTTTATAGAAAAATTTTCGTCATCAAATTTTTAAAGAAAAATTTTTGTTAATAAAATTTTCGTCATAAAATTTTTGTAGAAAAATTTTTGTCATCAAATTTTTACAGAAAAATTTTTGCAAAAAAAATTTTCCTCATAAAGTTTTTATAGAAAATTTTCGTCACAAAATTTTTATAGAAAATAAATAATAAATAAAAAATAAATAATAAATAAATAATAAATTTTTTAAAAAAAAATTTTCGTTAAAAAATTTTCATAGAAAAATTTTAGCTATCAAATTTTTATAGAAAAATTTTAGTTATGAAATTTTTAAGGAAAAATTTTAGTTATGAAATTTTTAAAGAAAAATTTTCGTCATCAAATTTTTGTAGAAAAATTTTCATTATCAAATTTTTATAGAAAAATTTTCGTTATCAAATTTTTATAGACAAATTTTAGTCATCAAATTTTTGTAGAAAAATTTTTGTCATAAATTTTTTATAAAAAAAATTTCGTTATAAAATTTTAATATAAAGATTTTCGTTATAAAATTTTAATAGAAACATTTTCGTTATAAAATTCTTTGGAAAAATTTTCGTCAACAAATTTTTATTGAAAAATTTTCGTCATCAAATTTTTTTAGAAAAATTTTCGTCATAAAATTTTTATAGAAAAATTTTTATCATCAAATTTTTATAGAAAAATTTTCGTCATCAAATTTTTATAGAAAAATTTTCGTCATTAAGTTTTTATAGAAAAATTTTCGTCTTTAAATTTTTATAGAAAAATTTTCGTCATCAAATTTTTATAGAAAAATTTTCGTTATCAAATTTTTTAAAGAAAAATTTTTGTCACAAATTTTTTATGGAAAAATTTTCGTCATGAAATTTTTATAGAAAAATTTTCGTCATGAAATTTTTATAGAAAAATTTTCGTCATGAAATTTTTATAGAAAAATTTTCGTCATGAAATTTTTATAGAAAAATTTTCGTCATGAAATTTTTATAGAAAAATTTTCGTCATGAAATTTTTATAGAAAAATTTTCGTCATCAAATTTTTATAGAAAAATTTTCGTCATCAAATTTTTATAGAAAAATTTTCGTCATCAAATTTTTATAGAAAAATTTTCGTCATCAAATTTTTATAGAAAAATTTTCGTCATCAAATTTTTATAGAAAAATTTTTATCATCAAATTTTTATAGAAAAATTTTCGTCATCAATTTTTTATAGAAAAATTGTCGTCATCAAATTTTTATAGAAAAATTTTCGTCATTAAATTTGTATAGAAAAATTTTCGTCATTAAATTTTTATAGAAAAATTTTCGTCATTAAATTTTTATAGAAAAATTTTCGTCATGAAATTTTAATAGAAAAATTTTCGTCATTAAATTTTTATAGAAAAATTTTCGTCATTAAATTTTTATAGAAAAATTTTCGTCATCAAATTTTTATAGAAAAATTTTCGTCATTATTATAATCGTAAAATAATAAGAGAAAATTATTTTTTTTTTTCTTAAAGAAGTGCATATATTCTCCGTCTATTACCAACGATCATGCTAATTTATTTACATAATTTTTTTAATCTGTTTAGATTTGCTTGAACAATCAATTGATATGCAACACTTCTTTCCATACAAAAAAATTTTTGCTTCAACTTTTAATTGTCTACAATTTAAAATCTCATCAATTCCGCACTAACGAATTGCAAAAAAACATTCGCAATAAGTTTGAATTGAAAGATCAAAAAAAGGCAATTGCGGTTTAGGTTTTTGCTTAAGTTTGTACACCTTTTTTTCACTGTACGTGATCTTTAATTTTTTTGCCTAAGATCAACCTGTACCCACCATTTGTCAGTCTTCTATTGGAAATTTACATTTATTTGTTTTTTTTTGCCGAGTATTTCTTTCGCATTATTTTTTTTGTTAATGTATTTTTCAAAATTTATTTGTAGCCTTTTCGCGAAATTTATGCGAATTGTGTCAATCTTCTGTGATGATGGAGTTGGATTTTGAGTTTTTTTTTTTTCAAAATTATTTATTTATTTGTTGTTTGCCTTTGTCGACTGTTTTGAATTTATTAGCCATCAGTGGAATGAATAGTTATTTGTAAGGTATACATTTACTTTACACACTTATGTATACAATGTATACTTTAGGATTATTTACATACAATATTTACCAGTAAATGAGTTTTAGATGAATGAGTAAAAAATTTTATGTCAAGTAATTTTTTATAATTGTCATGACTTTGAGCAATGAATTATTTTATTGTAATTTAAACACAAGACATTCACATAAATTTTGTGGTAACAAACAAATAGACAGTCATTTAATGCATATGGGCACTATTTCCAAATGTATTACAAAAAAATTGTTATTGTAAAATATTTGCGTTCTAAAATTTTTGCAAAAAAATTTTCGTTACAAAATTTTTATAGAAAAATTTTCGCTATAAAAATTTTAGAGAAAATTTTTCGTTTTTAAAATTTAAAGAAAAATTTTCGTTTTAAAATAGAAAAATTCTCGTCATAAAATTTTTATAGAAAATTTTTCGTATTAAAATTTTTACAGAAAAAATTTTCGTTTCAAAATTTTTATCGAAAAGTGTTCGGTACAAATAGAAAAATTCTCGTTTAAAAATTTTTATAGAAAACTTTTCGTTATACAATTTTTATAGAAAAATCTTCGTTTTAAAATTTTAATAGAAAAGTTTTTGTTATATAATTTTTAAACAAAAATTTTTGTCATAAAGTTTCTATAGAATAATTTTAGTCATAAAATTTTTACATAAAAATTTTTGTTATATAATTTTTTAAGAAATGTTTTCGCTATAAAATTTTAAACAAAAAGTTTTCTTCTTTTTTAAAGAAAAATTTTGGGTACAGAAATGTTTTCGTTATAAAATTTTTATAAAAAAATTTTCATTATAAAATTTATCGTTATAAAATTTTTATAGCAAAATTTGCGTTATAAAATTTTTTATAGAAAAATTTTCGTTATAAAAATTTTGTAGAAAATTTTTCGTTATAAAATTTGTATAGCAAAAATTTCCTTCCAAAAAATTTTCATATATAAATTTTAGTAACAAAATTTTTATAGAAAAATTCTCGTTTCAACATTTTTATCGAAAAATTTTTGGTACAAAATATTAATAAAAAAATTTTCGTTCAATTTTTATGGAAAAAATTTACGTTATAAAATTTTTATAGAACAATTTTCGTTATAAAATTTTTATATAAATATTTTTGTTATAAAATTTTTATAGAAAAATTTTCGTTATATAATTTTCGTAGAAAACTTTTCCTTATAAAGTTTTTATAAAAAAATTTTGGCTATAAAATTGTTCGCTATAAAATTTTTATGGAAAATGTTTATTTTAAAATTTTTATAGAAAAATATTCGTTATAAAATTTTTAAAGAAAAATTTTAATTAAAAAATTTTTGTAGCAAATTTCCATTATAAAATTTTTATAGAAAAATTTTCGTTATAAAATTTAAAAAAAATCTTTATTATACAAACATTTTCGTATTAAAATTTTTATAGAAAACATTTCGTTATAAAATTTTTATGGAAAAATTTTTGTACAAAAATTTTCGTTTTTAAAATTTTTATAGAAAAATTTTCGTTTTAAAATTTTTTTAGAAAAATTTTCGTTTTAAGATTTTTTAGAAAAACGTTCGTTACAAAATTTGTATAGATAAAATTTTTATAGAAAAATTTTAGTTATAAAATTTTTTAAAAAAATTTTCGTTTTAAAATTTTGATAGAAACATTTACTTTTTAAAATTTTTATAGAAAAATTTTTATTATATAATTTTTTAAAGAAAAATTTTAGTTATAAAATTTTGAACGAAAAATTTTCGTTATAAAATGTTTAACAAATAATTTCGGACACAAAATTTTTTAAGAAAAATTTTCGTTGTTAAATTTTTGTTATAAAATGTTTATTGAAAAAATTTCTTCAAAAAATTTTTATAAATAAATTTTCAACATAACATTTTTATAGAAAAATTCTCGTTATAAAATAATAATAGAAAAATGTTTTTCAAAAAATTTTTATAAAAATATTTTCGTTATGAAATTTTTATAAAAAATTTTAGTAACAAAACTATTATAAAAAATTTTCGTTATAAAAGTTTTATGAAAACTTTTGCTATAAAATTTTTATAGTAAATTTTCGTTATAAAATTTTTAAAGAAATTTTTTTTTATATGTTTTTAGAAAAATTTTCGTTTTTATAGTAAATTTTCGTTATGAAATTTTAAAAGAAATTTTTTTTATATGTTTTTAGAAAAATTTTCGTTACAAAATTTAAAAAAAAAAATTTTCATTACAAAATTTTGTTAAAAAAATTTTAGTTACAAAATTTTTATAAAAAAATTTTCGTTACAAAATTTTTATAGAAAAAATGTTCGTTATATAATTTTAATAGAAAAATTTTCGTTATAAAATTTTTATAAAAATTTTCGCTATAAAATTTTAATAGAAAATTTTCGTTATAAAATTTTTAAAGAAAATTGTTTTTAAAATTTTTTTTTAGAAAAATTTTCCTTACAAAATTTTAATAAAAAAATTTTCGTTACAAAATTTTTATAAAAAAATTTTCGTTATATAATTTTAATAGAAAAATTTTCGTTATAAAATTTTTAAAGAAAATTTCCGTCATAAAATTCTTATAGAAAAATTTTCGTTAAAAATTTTTATAGAAAAATTTTCGGTTTAAAATTTGAATAAAAAAATTTTCGTTACAAAATTTTAATAAAAAAATTTTCGTTACAAAATTTTAATAGAAAAATTTTCGTTACAAAATTTTAATAGAAAAATTATCGTTTTATAATTGTTATAGAAAGTTTTCGTTATAAAAGTTTTAAAATTTTAATTATAACATTTTTATAGAAAAATTTTCGTTATAAAATGTTTATAGAAATATTTTCGTTATTAAATTTTAATTTCGGCTATTAATAACGATCTCCTCGTTAATTTTCAAAATTATTTCATAAACATTTGCGTATAGTTTAGAAATGGTGTAAAACTGTTAGCTAATATTTGTACTTAAAGTAATTATTTATTTGTTAATTTTGTGAGTTATGTCTATACTAAAATTTGTTAAATTTGGTTTGTAATAAATTTGCTTAATTTTTATAATATTTATATTTAGTTTAGCTTAATTAACCATATTATATTTCATTTAATTAGTAATTAAATGAAACTTAAATATAGTGGCGTTTATGTTAATTAAATTTGTATAGCTCCAAATGATTAAATTCAATAGAAAATGTGAAATGCAAATGTAAGAGCAATTCATTAGGAATTATTTAAAAAATATTTTAAATAATACCCAGTAACTCATAAACGTTTTAAGGCTAAATATGCAAAGATATGCAAAGGATTTATAAATTTCCATAAAGCTGAGACTTTGATCTTTAATTGACTTTAAATTTTCGATTAAAGGTCTTCATTAGAAAAATCTATAGCCCCTTAGGCAAGGGATCTGTTGACAATGTTTTGCAACATTGTCATCTGATCCCTTCCACGAGTAAGTGAAAGTAAAATTCCGGTTTCATCTTCAAATAATATAAATAAATCAAATAAAATTACAGCTTTACACCTTAACGCCACATAACGATGTTCGAAAATGTTCCCATAATCATGGATCTTGTTAAACAGATGTAAAAACTAGTAACCAAAGACATATATGACATTTTTTTAAATTTTTTCTGGTTGAATATAAAAAAAAAAAGAAAAATGCTTCATAACTACAAATTCTCCTATTAACAAGAGACACCTTGCGGTGATGTTCAATTTAAAATTTACAATTTTAGTGATTTTTTTGTTGTATTCATTCCTGTAATGACAACAAATAAGTCTGTCCGTATAATTTTTTTCTTTTCATACAATTATTATAATCAATTGAAGATGTGTATGACTAAAGTCAAGTGCCGTTGCTGTGACTGAGGTGAATCTTGTGGCTGTTGCCGTTTGCAGGAAATTATATTTTGTTATTTTTGAATACCGGCTTTGGTTTGACGTCAACTCGAGTCTGCTACTTCTTTCTACTTATTCAATACAAAGTAAATATTTAATGTGAATTTGTTCAATGCAATCGTAAGACTCTTATGAATAAATTTTATAAGAGGTTTGTAGGTTTTTGTTTTTTTTTTTCTTTTCCGTTTGATATCTTTTTATATTTTAGAGGATAATCAAGAAATCACGTAATTTTTAGTTGGGAGAGCCAACGAATCTGCCCACAACAATCAAGGAAAATTGAAAAATTTTACAATGACAATCAAAACTAGGAAAAATAGCGGTAATGATCGAAATTATCCCTAAACACAAAAACACCAGATATTCTAAATTTTTTCATAACTTTTTTTTTTAATCGTTATTCAATTTTTATAGAAAAATTTTCTTTATAAATTTGTATAATTTTTGTTATAAAATTTTAATAAAAAAAAATTTCTTTATAAATTTGTATGGAAAAATTTTAGTTTTAAAATTTTAATAAAAAACTTTTCGTTATAAAATTTTTAAAGAAAATTTTGACTTCTAACATTTTTTTAGAAAAATTTTCACTATAAAGTTTTATAGAAAAATTTTCTTAATAAACTTGTATACAAAAATTTTCTTTATAAAATTTTGATTGAACATTTTTTTTGCTATCTAACTTCTATACAAAAATTTTCGTTATCAAATTTTTAATAAAAAAATGATCGTTTTAAAATTATTATACAAAAATTGTCATTATAAAATTTTTATAGAAGAATTTTCGATATAAAATTTGTCTACAAAAATTATCGTTATCAAATATTTTTCAAAAAATGTTGTTTTTCAAAATTTGTCATAAAAACATTTTCGTCATAAAATTTTGATAGAAAAATCATTGTCATAAAATTTTTATAGAAAAATTTTCGTCATAAAATTTTAATAGAAAAATTTTCGAAATAAAATTCGCATAGAAAAATTTTTGTCATAAAATTTTAATATAAAATTTTTGTCATAAAATTTTGTAAGAAAAATTTTCTTTTTATTTTTATAAAAAAAATTTTGTCATAAAATTTTTATAGATAAATTAACTTTATCAAATTTTTATAGAAAAATGTTGGTCATAAAATTTTTATAGGTAAACTTTCGTCTTAAATTTTTTTTGAAAAATTTTCATCATAAAATTATTATAGAAAAAATTTCGTTATAAAATTTTTATAGAAAAATTTTCGTCATAAAATTTTTATAGAAAAATTTTCGTCATAAAATTTTTATAGAAAAACTTTCGTCATAAAATTTTTATAGAAAAACTTTCGTCATAATATTTTTATAAAAAATTTTGATCATACATTTTTTAAAGAAAAATTTTTGTCACAAACTTTTTATAGAAAAATTTTCGTCATCAAATTTTTATAGAAAAGTTTTCGTCATTAAATTTTTATAGAAAAATTTTTATCATCAAATTTTTATAGAAAAATTTTCGTCATGAAATTTTTATAGAAAAATTTTCGTCATAAAATTTTCATAGAAAAATTTTCGTCATCAAATTTATATAGAAAAATTTTCGTCATCAAATTTTTATAGACAAATTTTTATCATCAAATTTTTATAGAAAAATTTTTGTCACAAATTTTTTATGGAAAAATTTTCGTCATCAAATTTTTATAGAAAAAATTTCTTCATAAAATTTCTGTAGAAAAATTTTCGCCATCAAATTTTTATAGAAAAATTATCGTTATCAAATATTTAAAGAAAAAGTTTCGTTATCAATTTTTTATAGAAATATTTTCGTTATAAAATTTTTGCAGAAACATTTTAGTCATAAATTTTTATAGAAAAATTTTCGTCATTAAATTTTATTACAAAAATGTTCGTTATCAAATTTTTATAGAATAATTTTTGTTAAAAAATTTTGAAAGAAAAATTTTCGTCATAAAATGTTTATAGAAAAAATTTTTAATGCAAATTTTTATATAAAAATTTTCATCATAAAATTTTTATATAAAAATTTTCGTCATAACATTTTTATAGAAGAATTTTCGTCATAAGATTTTTATTGAAAAATTTTGGTTTTACAATTATTTTAGAATAATTTCTAAAAATAAAAAACTATTTAAAAAAAAAATTTTATACGAATATCTTATCATACAAAAACTACTCTATAAACATTTTTAAACAAAAAATTTTGAAAAGAAAAATTATTCGCACTTGATCCCAATCTGTTACGATTACTTATTAGTGTAACATTTTACAGTTTCATCTTCCTTCACTTTTTATAAAAAAATTTTTTGCTATAAAAAGTTTTATACAAACAAATTTCTATAAAAATTGTTGATACGAAAAATTTTCTATAAAAAATTTTATACGAAATATTTCCTATAAGATGTTCTATACGAAAAATTTTCTATACAAATTTTTTATATGAAAAATTTTTTATATGAAAAGTTTTCTATAAAAATTTTTTATATGAAAAATTTTCTATAAAAATTTTTTATATGAAAAATTTTCTATAAAAATTTTTTATATGAAAAATTTTCTATAAAAATTTTTTATATGAAAAATTTTCTATAAAAGTTTTTTATATGAAGAATTTTTTATAAAAATTTTTTATATATATATTTTATTTTCTATAAAAGTTTTTTATACGAAAAACTTTCTATAAAAATTTTGTATACGAAAAATTTTGTATAAAAAATTTTATACGAAAAATTTTCTTTAAAAAATTTTATACGAAAAATTTTCTATAAAAAATTTTATGCGAAAAATTTTCTATAAAAAGTTTTATACAAAAAATTTTCTATAAAAATTTTGTATATAAAAAATTTTCTATAAAAATTTTTTATACAAAAAATTTTCTATAAAAATTTCTTATACAAAAAATTTTCTATAAAAATTTTTTATACAAAAAATTTTCTATAAAAATTTTTTATATGAAAAATTTTCTACAAAAATTTTTTATATGAAAAATTTTCTATAAAAAGTTTTATACAAAAAATTTTCTATAAAAATTTCTTATACAAAAAATTTTCTATATAAATTTTTTATACAAAAAATTTTGAAAGAAATTAATTTTAGTTGAACCAGAATTTATGTTGATGGTCGTGGGTTCGAGTCGGGCTCAGGTTCATGTCATAAATTATTTTTTTAATTTATGATTTTTAAATTAGATGAATAAATTTTAGGAATACTGAAAAAACTATGTGACACTTAGCAGTGTGGAATGCTGCATTTTCTGTCCCGCTACGGACTTCATCAGCACACTGTGTCACCAACTGTTAGATGCCAGTAGTTAAGATCATCTATTTAACTGAATTCTTAAGCGAAATTGAAAACGAGAATTATATTAACACTCATTTCTATTTCACCTATGACCATATGATCGATTCAGTTAGACGAACTTATCAATTTCGCTTAAGAATTCAGTTAAATAGATGATCTTAACTACTGGCATCTAACAGTTGGTGACACAGTGTGCTGATGAAGTCCGTAGCGGGACAGAAAATGCAGCATTCCACACTGCTAAGTGTCACATAGTTTTTTCAGTATTCCTAAAATTTATTCATCTAATTTAAAAATCATAAATTAAAAAAATAATTTATGACATGAACCTGAGCCCGACTCGAACCCACGACCATCAACATAAATTCTGGTTCAACTAAAATTAATTTCTTTCAATTAAATTGCATGGGCACCGCGATT
This sequence comes from Stomorhina lunata, assembly GCA_933228675.1. Taxonomy (NCBI): domain Eukaryota; kingdom Metazoa; phylum Arthropoda; class Insecta; order Diptera; family Rhiniidae; genus Stomorhina; species Stomorhina lunata. The sequence continues at coordinate 152,461,560 of OW121740.1, forward strand.
TACATGTTTTCATTAACTCTTTCAAGTTGATACTAAATTCAAATTTGCATTAACGTAAAAGAATAAACAGAAACTTGTCAAAACAAAAAAATCTTTGTCTTCATTACCAGCTGATAGTTGGTTAAAGTACAAAGTAAATGTAGATTAATAAAGGATAGGAATACAAAACATAAAGGAAAAAACTATGGTGGATAAGTTCGTCTAACTGAATCGATCATATGGTCATAGGTGAAATAGAAATGAGTGTTAATATAATTCTCGTTTTCAATTTCGCTTAAGAATTCAGTTAAATAGATGATCTTAACTACTGGCATCTAACAGTTGGTGACACAGTGTGCTGATGAAGTCCGTAGCGGGACAGAAAATGCAGCATTCCACACTGCTAAGTGTCACATAGTTTTTTCAGTATTCCTAAAATTTATTCATCTAATTTAAAAATCATAAATTAAAAAAATAATTTATGACATGAACCTGAGCCCGACTCGAACCCACGACCATCAACATAAATTCTGGTTCAACTAAAATTAATTTCTTTCAATTAAATTGCATGGGCACCGCGATTTACATGTTTTCATTAACTCTTTCAAGTTGATACTAAATTCAAATTTGCATTAACGTAAAAGAATAAACAGAAACTTGTCAAAACAAAAAAATCTTTGTCTTCATTACCAGCTGATAGTTGGTTAAAGTACAAAGTAAATGTAGATTAATAAAGGATAGGAATACAAAACATAAAGGAAAAAACTATGGTGGATAAGTTCGTCTAACTGAATCGATCATATGGTCATAGGTGAAATAGAAATGAGTGTTAATATAATTCTCGTTTTCAATTTCGCTTAAGAATTCAGTTAAATAGATGATCTTAACTACTGGCATCTAACAGTTGGTGACACAGTGTGCTGATGAAGTCCGTAGCGGGACAGAAAATGCAGCATTCCACACTGCTAAGTGTCACATAATTTTTTTCAGTATTCCTAAAATTTATTCATCTAATTTAAAAATCATAAATTAAAAAAATAATTTATGACATGAACCTGAGCCCGACTCGAACCCACGACCATCAACAAAAAATTTTCTATAAAAATTTTTTATATGAAAAATTTTCTACAAACATTTTTTATATGAAAAATTTTCTACAAAAATTTTTTATATGAAAAATTTTCTATAAAAAGTTTTATACAAAAAATTTTCTATAAAAATTTTGTATACACAAAATTTTCTATAAAAATTTTGTATACAAAAAATTTTCTATAAAAATTTTGTATACAAAAAATTTTCTATAAAAATTTCTTATACAAAAAATTTTCTATAAAAATTTTTTATACAAAAAATTTTCTATAAAAATTTTTTATATGAAAAATTTTCTACAAAAATTTTTTATATGAAAAATTTTCTATAAAAAGTTTTATACAAAAAATTTTCTATAAAAATTTTGTATACAAAAAATTTTCTATAAAAATTTTTTATACAAAAAATTTTCTATAAAAATTTTTTGTATACAAAATTTTTATAGAAAATTTTTTGTATAAAACTTTTTATAGAAAATTTTTCATATAAAAAATTTTTGTAGAAAATTTTTCATATAAAAAATTTTTCTATAAAAATTTTTTATACAAAAAATTTTCTATAAAAATTTTTTATACAAAAAATTTTCTATAAAAATTTTTATAAAAAAAATTTTCTATAAAAATTTTTTATACAAAAAATTTTCTACAAAAATTTAAAAAAAAAAAAAATGAAAAATTTTCTATAAAAATTTTTTATACAAAAAATTTTCTATAAAAATTTTTTATACAAAAAATTTTGTATACGAAAATTTTTCTATAAAAATTTTTTATACGAAAAATTCTCTATAAAACTTTTTATACAAAAAATTTTCTATTAAAATTTTTTACAAAAATTTTATATGAAAAATTTTTATACGAAAAATTTTCTTTATAAATTTAAAAAAAAAAGTTTATAAAAAATATTTAATAAAATACATATAAATTTTTAATAAAAATTCCATCAAATATACGAAAACTTTCTGAAAAAAATTGCATACTAAAAATTTTTTTGTAAGAAAATTTTTCGTTAAAAATTTTTGCTAAAGAAAGTTTTCATTTTCAT